>JADNRZ010000034.1:0-335535 GCA_015501605.1 Panaeolus papilionaceus | reverse complement strand
GTGATGACTGCATTAATTCTGGAATGTTCATCCATTTCTACTGATTGAAAAATTTGGTTTCAAATACCATCTCTCACGAGTACCCCATTTCGCTCGGTATCAAGTCATGGGGGCTTCTTGACCGGTCATCGTGAGTTTCCAGTTTTCGTTCCTTCGTCGCTTTGTTTCTGATAGTCGATGTTCCTTTCCTGGTAATTGGACAATAGTGGAATTTCTTTCTCAGCCACTGTTCTCAGATATGCAGTCACTAGTCATTCGCTTGAGGGAGTCGAGACGCCCAGGCGTGAACTTTAAGGTCATGAGAAGGAGAGAGTGCGCAGGTCGCTGTACGTGTTCCACAACTTATTCGCCCCTCGGTTCACCTGAAATCGTTTTGCATTTCACACATTCAAATACTCGAAATGCCGTGTTCCGTAGGCTTCTCTGATGCTCATAATCAATGCTGAAATGGAAACCTTTCTACATGCCCACTTAATCGGCAACCGGGATGGCTGTGGGGACGTTGTATGTCCCCGCATCGTCCAACCTTCTCTGTGGGTGTAGTAGGGAAGAAGCACAGCATCCTTACCAATCATGCGCCGCGCGGACGTTGCGCCCACAAACCTTGCAGCAAGCGGTGTGTCAAATCCACACTGCAACTAGGCGCCCAATGGTTCAAGTGCCCCCATATAACTATGCTCATCCTTCCTCTCTTACCACCAAGACATGCTCTCGATTCCACAGAACATTTTTCGACCACCTCAGGATGCCCTGCCATCTGAAATACCTTACTACCATTACCCTTCACGAAATACTGGCTCTGCAATCGACCACTTGACCACCCTCCAGGATTCAGTTGGAAACAGAGACCAGACCATCGTTTTTGGCGTGTCCCATCGGTTGTCTAGCAAAGGCGAACTGGAATATCTGTGTATCTCAACAAACAACCACGCCGCCATTATCAGCTTTACTGATACTCTGCCGCCCACAAGTACACAGGACTCCTCACTTGCACAGCTATTGGATGTCAAGAAGTACACCCTGGTCGGTTTCAATATGTCGAGGACAGCACTATACCTGAATGCGCGTACACACCTCCATGTGCGAGGCATTGATCTGACAGCAGTCTACCGCGACCCCAAGGAGGATTCGGCACTTTCTGCTGCAACGATTGTTCAGAAGCAGATCTCAGACGGGGCCGATACGTGGAAAGTTTTGCGACTATGGAATCATGAACGCGGACAACGTGAACGAGACCTTTGTCTCCAGGCTTGGTTGGCATACTGGTGCGTGTTTCTATAGCCTCTGACTGTCGCAGGTTGTCGACACTTCTATATAGTGTCGCAAGTCGAGCTAGAGGCCTTAAAACTATGGTCAGAGTTGATACCGCCCACCTGAATCGCTCTGTAAGTTTGATCCTTTTTCTTTCACATTCTTATCTCATTTACCTTTATCTAGGAACTTGAACTTCTTACGCGGATGGTCAAAGAGGTCGATATTTTAGACGGCAATCAACCTGCAGAAACAGCAGGTGACTTTTCATCCGCCACAGTAGACGATCTGGGACACATCAAGCTGCTAAATTCGCGTTACAAGACACGTATCAGGACTAGCGAGCATGTAGGGAACATTTTCTAAAGGTTTCTCCCTCTCGCTCATCCTTTTGTAGGCCAAAATTATTTTGACCGATAGCTCAGGCAAGAATCATTGGGGGAAAGCCTCATCAGCCAAAGGAAAAACTACAACCATCGCCCTCCAGAACCGACCAGTCACAGATCTCGAGTTCGACAAGGTGCGCGTTTATGGCCGATCTGCAGCCTTAAACCATGAGAAGGCTAGGGACACCCTCGTCATGCACCTTCTTACCGGCGTCAAATCTCTGAGGGACGCTCCTTTTATCTGTGCCTTGTGGTTTCCGAAATGCAATCCTACGTTCTTTATCCGTGGGCGGGGAGGTGTCAGTGCTGCTCAAGCTGAAATCATTCTCCGTGACGTGCGATTGAATGACTCCCAGAAGCGTGCTGCTCTGAGCCTGGTCTCGCAAGATCCGCTTGTTGTTGTTCATGGTGCGTCCCGACCTTTGAAAGGTTGTTAAACCCATTCGTGACCCTGAAGTGTTCGTCTAGGTCCTCCTGGAACGGGGAAAACGACTACTATTTCTGCCTCGGCCAAAGTCTGGCACGCTCACCGTCGGCCGACCTGGATTGTTGCACAGTCTAACGTCGCCGTGAAAAACATCGCAGCTTCTTTGTATAAACACAAGGTCGATTTCAAGCTCATTGTGTCTAAGGATTTTCATTTTGAATGGTCAGTCATACATATTTCTATTATGAAGGTCCAAGGGTTGACATGATCAACCTGATCAACAGGCACGAACACCTTTATGAAGAGCTCTCAGAGCGTATCATACGCTCAGACGAATTTGCCCATGATCCAAGACATACAGCTCGTGCTTTCCATGGGGTGCACATTGTATTATGCACATTGAGCATGTTATCCAATCCTGTTTTGAGGCAGCGCGGAGTGTTAGACATTGTTCCATTGGAGCGCCTCGTCATTGACGAAGCGTCTCAAATCAATGCATTTGAATATTTGGTGAGTAACATTATGACCTTCGTTTGTTATTGGAGACTGGTATTTATGTTGCTTCTTCCAGAACATATTCGACAAGTATTCTAAAACGCTTGAAAAGGTTTGCTTTTTCGGCGATCCCCATCAACGTGCGTACGACTTTGTTGCACTAAAAAGTGTACGACTCCGGACAGCTTACATTTTATTTTGTATAGTCCCACCATTTGGTAAGACTGACGCCCCCACCATCAAAACCATATTCGACTTCAAGAAAGTCACAATTTGTGATTATTTTCTCGATACCCAATGTATGCACTTTTCATGCATCAAGACGCGTAATCTAATGCACCTCTTATTTTCTAGATCGCATGCCAATCCCAATTGGCAGATTTATCTCTAGCGCTGTTTATGATCGTCGCTTGAAAAGTGAACATCCAATCACCAGTTCTGACTGCGTCAAGTTCATTGATATGCAAGGCTGTGAAGAAAAGGCGGGGTTCAGTTGGAGAGTATGTGATATACCTTTGATTCCACCAAGCCGGAAGCTTGGGTAGCTTTGCTGATCCCAATTCCAATCTAGAATTCACGGGAGGCTAATCTCATGGTCCACTTGGTGAAAAATTATTACTCCACGAAAGAATTTTGTATCATTACCCCTTACGACGCGCAACGTGCGATGATCCATGCTGCCTTGGAGAAAGACAGATTGCGAAGTGATACTGTTTTCAACTTAGATAGCTTTCAAGGTTCGTAGAAAACTTCGTTTCATTTCATATTTTGACGTTATGTTGTCCAATAGGGAACGAAGCGGACTATATCCTTGTTTCGGTTGTGCGAACCAGCAAGCCCGGATTTCTTACATCGCTCGAAAGGCTGAATGTCTTGCTAACCCGGGCGAAGAAGGGTCTCATCATCGTAACCAACAATTCATTTTTGAATACGGCAGGGTCCAAAACTCTGTTGGGCAAGCTGGCTCGACACTGGCAACGCAATTATCCTTCACCTTCGCCTTGGGTAGATTGGCGTCTCATTGCCCAGAATGAAGCTTCTCTTCCAGGAGAACGCCGTGCGGCACAACCACCCACCAACTCCCCCCTGACTGGTTCCACTACCCGCTCTTCACACAATGGTTCAAGACCTCAACCCCTCAAACCAATACCTTCTTCTCAGGCGGCACCCCAGGGTAAAAAGAAGGCAAAGGCGAACAAGGTATGTAATACAAGTCTTATTTTCTTCTTTTGGTTCCGACCTTTGTTGTGCAAAGCAGACACACCATGCAACGAATAATAAAAGTTCATCTAATCAAACGATGAGCCAGAATTTGTCATGCAATCCGGGATCGACTTATCATATGAATCCCCTATGTGGAATCTTATTGCTGATGTATTTTCATAAGGAATTCGCAAGTAGAATTGCGACAACCTCTACGATTCCAGGGCCCAGCCTTTCATCTGGTCCTCACCATCCTCAAACGAAGGTGAAACCCCGGGTGCGTGCCTGAACACAGACAGCTCAAGGTTAAATGCAGCATGATGATCGTCAGCTTCGTTTTGTGTGTGTTTTTTACAATGTGTGGCATGGAAGGCAGGGGATCTCGTTCTGCATCTAACCATGACATCTCCCGCTTGTTGGGAGATTCTGTCGCGTTGTTACTCTTTTTTTTCCCCGTTTCTTGTCGCTTCTGTTTATGCTGCACTCCTCCAATGTCTCGACCCTTGTACAATTCTTTCTGGCTGCAGTTCCTTCGGAATGCCATTTCAATTTTATCATGGCAATAACCATTGCTTGTCTTGCGCAATTCTGAAGATTTTTTGATTTCGGAGTCTTAGTCAGAAATACCCAGCCCCAGCTGCCTCGTTGTGAACATGACCCACTCATCCGAGTTGCCCGGCAGCGCTGCTTGCCATTGTACTATTCCAAGCTGCATCCGTTCAATCTTGAAGGTCATTGTCGAGATGCCTACTATAACCGCGGAGAACTGTGAAGGTGTGGAAACAAAGATGGAGAGACTGACGGGAAGCGTGCCGCCCTACGCGTATCTGATATAGTAAGTTAATGTCCCTAGCCCTCCAGATTCCCTGCGAGCTTTCGCAATGACACTAGCTTAATGGGACCAACTGGCTCAGGAAAGAGTGCGGTAGGTTTGATTACTTTTTGTTCTGTTGATGATAAATGACTGCGAGCGCCCACCAGTTCATCGAGTCTCTATCTCCAAACGATAGTCTATCGATATCGAAAAATTCCTTGGAGAGCGTCACTCAGGTAGTCACTCCATACAGATTCACAAGTCCTTCATGGGAAGAACAAACCAAAATGCACTGTCCAATTGTGCTTGTGGATACCCCTGGATTACTAGATAGCAAAATGTCTGAAGCCAACGTCATAAAAGGTTTACAAGAGTGGCAAAAAAACCACGTGGATTTAGAGTATGTTGACAATTTCGAGTGAATATGATGAGCCTTAGAGACTGAATGCTACTTTGACGATCCCCCCAGGAGCTCACAGGAGACATTCTCGCATATGGTTATGTATTTCGAACGCATAACGGACAAGAGGATGTCTGGCAGCAAGCGCAGAGCTATCCGCATTTTCAAGGCCCTTCTGGGTCCGGGATCTATCAACCGTCGGGTAACGGTCGTAACCACCATGTGGAACCAAATCGCCAGCGCCAAAAACATGTTGCAAGCCCTCGAGCGATATCAGCAGTTACAAGAAGACTACTGGAGGGTAACGCTAAGTTTAGATGCGATTATGCAACTTGATATTGAAGCGTTGTTATTTAGGAAGAAATCGACGATGGATTAGAGGCGAGAAAATATGAAGGCACACCGAGTTCTGCGTTGTGGATCCTCACGCAGACACTCAGTATTGCGAGCAACCCAGCCTATCCTCCAGGGGAGCTCTCGAAAGGGTTCGCCTTCCAACAAGTCGGGGTTTCGCGTGGTAAATTCAGCAACCATCCAGAAGACAGTGGCGCGATTAGGACAATCGTCTACGGCGACATTCTCGAGCGGATAGCGGCCGTTCAAATGCGTCTCGGTATGATGGATGAAGAGCTAAGCCAGCCAGCAAGTCTCGATCGTCGGCTTAAAGCACAACTAAAGCACGATCGAAAACAGGCGCTACAGCTTCTTCGAACGTTTCTAGGTGACCTTGTCCTGTTGAACACTCAAGATGCAGAAGGTTGTCCCATACCTGAAGAGTTGCAGGCGATGATGCTTGCATTCGAAGCCTCTTCATCTCGTCACGGTCCCAATTCTGTCAGAGTGACGGCTCAGGTGGTATGGGTAAAAATTAGGATCTGGGCCAGTTATCTGCCGAAATGTCACAGGTAGGGATGGTGTATTTCATGATATGAGGGAACCAGATAAGTTGATTTGTAGAATCCAAAAACATTTAGGGTTTGAAGTGAGAGAAACTTGAAAGTTTTGATCAAGATTTGATTTTGCAGTCTTGCAAGTTGCCGTCGTTGTCTGAGGCCTCCAGGCTAGTTATCACTCAAGCGATTGCGCTCGGCCATTTCGGTATCTTGACCATAACTCGATCAACAACTCGGGATTGAAGCCTACAAGGATGTGATTGTAGACCGCGGTTAGAAAGCGAGTTTTTCGGATTACAAGTCTTTTAATTAAGAATCAGTGAGAAGTGGGATCAATTCTGCAGTACAGAACGGAAATTAAAGATGAGTTTTTCTCCTAATAGGACAAAACACCTCAGAATAAACTTTGTTATGACTATGTCAACGTTACTTGAGAATTGCATCGTCCAAACACGCCTGTCAAGTTTGATACTAGTCCTGGCAGGCTTCTGCTGACTTGCTGGAGTATTGGAGCGATGCACAAAGTGCTCCCTGAGCCAGTCCTTTGGGCTGTCGCTAAATTTGCTTCATAGGTGTTGGAACAGCTGGTTTTGTGCTTTCTCTTTCATGGGTATCCAGTGTCACTGCAGGGCACACAAAGCGCATAACAGTGAACGCTATTATGCTCTCAGCATACTGCATCGGCAACTCTGCTGGTCCGTTCATGTGGCAGGCGAAATACAAGCCCAGGTTGGTTTCGGAACATTGCGAACTAAAATAAAGAGCACTAACCACTGTATCATCTATAGGAACCACACCCCATGGATTATCATTGGCATCTGTTACCTCTGCTGTATGGCCATTCTCCTTGTCCTGCGTCGCCATATGTCGAGCGAAAACAAACGGCGCGATATGGAACCTCAAGACGAGACCTACGACGACGTCTACATCGAACGCGTGGGGAAAGGCGGAGAGACGGAGAGGGTGAAAGTGGATAAGGTACGTCTACAGTTCCACTCAATTTTACTTGCTGGTGCCCAACTCCATGGGCGGTACTCCTGTGGAGTTGGGTCTAAAGATGAGCTTAATTACTGACGTTCTTTTTTTGGAAACACTAGGAATTCTTGGATCTCACAGATATCCAGAATAGAGATTTCAGATATGTTTTGTAAGATATCATGTTCTTGTATCTAGCTATAGCCTTGATGTACGATTTTATGTAACTGTAATTGTATTCAAATCAACGTCCAAAATCTCTTTGTGATTCTCATAAGCCTCTCAGAAATACGGTCGCGGGATCGAGGTGTGTCGGGTCAGGCGAGGGGTAGTATTACATTGCTCTGAATACACACACAGAGCGCACTATACTGGTTTGTCCCGGGACGTTTGCTGTCGATCTGCGACCTCATCCTTTCTCGGCTGCTGATGCTTCTGCTGTCAACAATGGGAATGGTTACTTTGCCTCGCAACACCCCAGTGGCTATGCTCAGGCTCTCTTCCTGCCCACCAACACGCTTCTGCTCTTCACCTTCACCTGTGCCCCAACCACACTATGCATCGCTTAATAACCCTCAGCCTGGCTTGTATAAATGTATGCGTTACCCCCCCAGGCCCCTCAGATGTTTCATCCTCGCTTTGTTCAACCTCCGTTGAGCTATCTGATGCATCCTAATCCTATACCACCACCCGATTTATACAATAACTGGGATCACCAGAGTTTTATCCTCAATTTCAACCCACTGCACCTCTTCCATCTCCTCCTGCCGCCGGATATTGCTCCTTCTCAGTCTGCTGTTCAACCCGCTGTTCCTACTATTAGTGACAGTATGTCTCTGCTGAGCCCTGTCGAGAGTCTGCGCCCTGGTCTGCCATGTTCGGCCCTTTCGGGATGGGTTTCTGGTATCACTCGTGCATCGTATGCAGCTGGGCTTGCTGGGTATGCAGTCACGAAGAAGGTTGGGGGCACCAGGGGTCGGGTTGGTGTAGATCCCATTTTTGCTTCTGTCTCTTCCTCCGTCTCCTACGCCGGATTAGGAGGCTACGTATCAGCAGTGGTTGCAACTGGACTTGCTTGCTTACCGTATGGTGGTCTCTAGGGTTGATAAGGCGCTTCTGGCATGCATTCTGCCACTGCCTGAGGACGTCTCGTGACATGATGCAGGAGATCATCCATGTGTAACTGTTTGCACCATTGAACTATGGGAGACTCAGAAGTGTGTTGAGAGTCTGCGCGCGTTGTCTTGTGCGGCTCGTGGGAAGCGTGTTGATGGTTACCCCATTGGAGCAGGGATGGATCCAAGTTCTTCATGATCGAACTGTGTGGAGTGCTCTTGACGCTGTTGTCCAGTTTCTACGAGGTCTGCCAGCCACGTTCCTGGAGTTCAGCTGTGGTATCGCTGAAGAGCTTGACTACGTGGATGACAACGACTAGAAGTACTTGCTGGGTGTTTCGTCCTCCCACCTCTTCTACCCGCTCCTCCAAGACATGCGAGGATTGTGGTATTATTGGACATTCGGGATGGGGGTGGTTGTGCGAGGCAGGCTCCTTGCAAGCCTTGTGGTCCTGCGGCGTCATCTCATGTCGCTGCATTGGTTGATGATGGGGGTGGTTGTGTTGTAAGTGTGGAGGATAGTGGGAACATCAGTGACATTGGGAGTGTACCCGTTGATACCACTATCCCTGAGGAGCTTTACAATGACAGCCTGTACTCTAGTCTCCCAAATGCACATCTCGCTTCTGGTTGTTTCAACACTGAATACTATAAAATACAATGACTGAATTCAATATGTACCAAACTATGTATCGGATACAACCTTGGCTTTCTTCAACAATTCATCAATTTGACCTGCTATGATCTTTATGCCTTCGTCCCCTGGGTACTCTTTTCCATCATGAAGCAGCCGATATTCCACCCATGGGCCATTCACATAACTTGTCCCATAATCTTTGATCACAAACTCAAATGGACAACCCTCTTTGTCCACTGAGTGCAGCTGTCGAGTGATAAGTTTAGCCAGGTCCCTTTGCATGGCTTTGTTGATAAATTCTGGGTCAAAGTCAACTGCCCCAGGGGCCTCCAGTTCCTCAAGGCAAGCGTACCTAGCCATTCAAATTGACCATGTAAGTTAGATCTTAGGTGGGATGTAATACATCACTTACATTCTTGCATCAACAACACTCATAATAGTAGCCTTATGGGGGTTGCTATCTTTCAGCTCAAACGATGTCACCAGGTATGAAGCATAATTCCCAGCAATAACCTGCAGGAAGTAACTGTAGCATTTTAATGAAATGTCAATTGAAAGAAATCTTGCAGGTAGAAGAAGCCAACTCACTCTGACATGCGTGTGGGCTGCATCTCTAGAATACTGTCAATCAATGTCCAGGTCTCTTTCCATTCTGGGGATCCAACAATGATGTAGATAGGGGGGGTTGTCCTTGTATACACACAGAGCTCATTCCATCGCTGGTATGCAATGTCATAGGGAATTTTTGAGCATCTATTTTCCGACTGGAAAGTAGTATTGAAAGTCTTTCGGATTGGGACCCTTGCTTTTTCTGATGCATATCTGTAGTGAAACAGTTTATCAACGAATGTCTGAGCACGACTGTTCAGCTGTAGGGAATGATTTTTGAACATGTTGATAGTTTATGATGTAAAGTTAGAAGAAGAGTGTTGAGCTGGTCGATTGGGTGTTGGTGGTTGACTTCAAGTGTTTGAAAGAGTGACTATCGAGAGAGCATGAAACCTGAGACCAAGCACTAGCCAAGTTTAAATAACGATCGACAGAACCCATCAGAGACTGACTGAGTACGATCACTTCACAGACACCTCAATAGTGCTACTTTCTAATCATTTATTGGTGTCCTTGAGTTTTCTCAAGCTGTGCGAACTTATTGACACATACATGTTCATAGTCGATTGTCCCCTCCCCATTTACCCTATTGCGATTTCATGTTCAGTTCGAAACCCTACAGAATTCTATTTCTCTGATCGTTGCAGTCACATAGACTTCATGGGGTGTGTGCTTGAATTGTGGGGTGGGTGTTTTAAAAATATCTACACGTGAAATCATAAATGAGGCTTAGAGTCCTGCCCTTGTTGCATCTGAGCGTGTTCCTCGAGAAGGTCCGCACCCCATTGCTTCACTTGTGGATGTTGAAGTTTTGGGATACTGGAGTCGAAGAATGGCTGTAGTGTCCATGTACCATGGTTCCTTTTGTATTCTAGAGCTGATAACCAGTTAATCAGTTCTACATCCATGAGTGCAGGGGTATTGCAACCATCTTACCTTGAGATGCCATCTCGAATTTATCCAAATCTTTCACAAAGTGGGCTTCAACTGTTTCGCCTTCTTCGTATTCCTAGAGTCCATTTACTTTTTTCAGTTCATGGTTCACAGTTCACAGTCGCTTCACAAGAGCTCTCACCTTCCACAGTGCTTCGATTGTCAATGCTGTAGGACTATTGTGAAGCATGTCTGTAACAAAGTTCTTCATAGCTGCTTGCTCTTGCCAATGCTTTTCTTCTTTTGATATGCCCTCTCGGGGCACGATGTCACCAACTGCATACCAAAAGTCTCAGAACGATCAGGAAGTTCCAGATGGATGGAATGCTCGTCGCTCACCATGCGCCTCTGCTAGGTCGTGAACGAGAGACACCATCACACACCCACAGAGGCCAATATGAGTTCAGTGTATACCTGATGCAAAACAGCGTACTTACTTTGACACATCCAAAGTTGGGTCATCAGAGAGCATAGACAATACTGCCATGTGATACATATGGTCTGATATGCTGTATGAACTTGAATGGTCGTTACTGAGACATCCGCTTGTTGAAGCTCACCTCTCTGGATTCTGGAATCTAGTGAACAGCAATCGCAGGATACCGACACAGATGATGTGGTTGGATAATTTCAATACTACTTACAATTACAGGGAGGTTGTATTTCAATACACTTTACAATGTAATTGTCTTCTTCGTTTTGTTGGCCTCCCTTCCCTCTCCTTCCTTCAAATGAATTAGTATTTCAATATAAATTCAAGACCTAAGCAAAACGTCGGAGTCCCTCCTCTCTTGTTCCCCTCCCCCTTTCTCAATCAATTGAATTAGCATTTGAATATAAATTCAACACATCCTGCCCCACTCTTGTTCCGCTCCCTTCCTGTCCCTGTGTGCATACACGTTGGTGTCCCTGAGTGTGCTCACGCGCATTTGATTGATTCAATTACTATTCAAACACTAAATCGATACCCTCTCTTGTTCACATCATTTCCCTCCTCCTTCCCATAACTGTATCGAAGAGGTATTTGAATACTAATTCGATGCCCCCCTCACCTTCCTCTCACCCTCCCTTACCTTCCTCTCACCCTCCCTTACCTTCCTCTCACCCTCCCTTACCTTCCTTTTCACTCCCAGAGTCCGTTCCCATGTATGCAATTGAAGTAATATTTGAATACTAATCCAACACCCTCCCTTCACCTTCTTCCCTGTTACCTTCCCTTTCACCTCCATGTGTCCATGTTGGACTTAAGTTAAATCAGTATCCAAATACTGATTCAATACCTCCCACTTGCTCCTCTCTCACATCACATACATCTTTACATTCAATTGAATAAGTATCCAAATACTAATTCTGCACCCCCCTCTTCCCACATAGCTTTACCAGTAGTTGGGAACAGTGGTAGATAGTATTTGCTGTAGCTGTGAACACAAGTTTGATTTCTATTTAAATACCATTTAAATAGAAATTTGTAATTCTATTGCACAGATTGTTCAATCTAAAAGACACGTTCCCTCCCACATGTATAGCTGGATAGCAAGTTGAGTGATGATGTGCGCAAGCTATATTTAGATTGCATATTTTCCCTACTGAAAATGTAGAAAATTTTAGATACAGCAGCCCATACATACTCTACAGACCCAGAACTCAACACAGATCTAGAAGGAGTACTTATTGAGAGAATACGTCGATCATGAAGGGAGCTATTAGGTAGAATGCATAATAAATGCTCTCCCGTTGTTGAACACCAGAACGGAATTTATCATCAGCCAATAGGAAGCCTCCATTGATATCTATATGCCAGCCTCCGAAACATGTATTTTCCTTTCTGAAGGGTCAAAACATGCGCACTGAGCTTGAAATTAAGGATTTAATATCCTGAATATGTTAAGATTTGATATAGAGTGCTCCGAAAGCATGTTTCATGATAAAGTGTAAATGCACCAAATGTTGTTGTAGGGAATGTAGATTGGCGTATGGAACCATGGTAGACTTCATGCCGATCTGTGTTCACATCCCAAAAATTATTCCTCTAACTCAAAAATGCATGCAATGAGTGTATTTAATAGCATATCTTTCTATTCAATTATTATAGTAATCGTGTATGAGTTAATGCACCGAACTGAACTTACTGACCTTCATAGGGTCCTAAGATCGGGTGGCTGTGCACTTCCTGGTTATCAGCCATCTTAATCGCTGTTTCATTCGAATTCAGCATCTTCAAGAGATGCTAAGATCACATTTAATACACAAAGAGATAGCTATTAAACCAATGATTGCTTTTCTGAGTACTGCTCTCTCTTAGATTAGAGGCCAAACAAGTTATTCCCAGAATTTTATCTTGGTCACTGGTGATGTCAGGATGGAAAGTCACAAATGCGACTGTCGTCACGGTGTGAATAATCGGTGATAACAAAGAACCGTGACTGTAACATACCAATTTCATATATATTTTGAAAAAAAAAAAATCTCACTGGGCGCTCATCGACAGGGAATACTTTTATCTCAGATATAGCCAGTAATTGAATAGTAATCAATTAAAATTCCAATTGACTTGTGTCCATGAGCTGATGGCATCAGGAATCAAAGACCTGACATGCTTCGCGCGCTTGTCACTTTCTCAATTTCTCAAGTATTAATTAATTGGAATTAAAATATGCACTTCATGAGACAGGCAGTGAGCCGTGGGTCAGGTTTGATAAAAAAAATATAGATTTGATTAGTATTTAAATACTGTTTAATATCAAACATTTGTTCGATCAACTGGACTCGAATGAGCACAAGGGGAGGTACTGAATCAGTGCTTGAACATGAATCAAGTGCACCGTGAACACACACAGGGAGATCAAAGGGGAGGGAAGGGGACCAGAGGGGGATGAGTATTTAAATATGGACGCAGGGATGTGAAACGGAAGGGAAGAGAAGGAAGAGAGAGATAAGGGAGAGGGAGTGTCGCTGTGCCAGATTAGTATTCAAATACTATTTCAAACGGATATATGTGGATGGTCGAAGGGACGTGAAATGGAGGGGAAGGACGAGAGAGGAGGGAGAGAGAGGTATCGGATTAGCATTTGAATACTATTTCAATCAGGTGCACGTGAACAGTCGAAGGGATGTGAAACGGAAGGGAAGGACGAGAGAGGAGGGAGAGAGAGGTGTATTCAAATACTATTTCAATCAGGTACACATGAAGGGTCAATCAATTAGCGCACACAGGAAAGCAGACATGAGCCCCATGTTCAAATACTAATTCATTTGAATGAAGAAGAGGGCAGAGAGGTGAATAGAGGGAATACAAGTTGGTGATCGGAATAGTATTGAAATGCTAATTCAAGTGAATGTACAGCTACATACCACGGAAAGGGAGAGGGCGAAGGGAGGCCCATTGGAAGGGTTATTTCAATACAAGGCCCTTCTAATTGTACTACAGTATTGCAATTCTCCAGTCACATGAGGTGGGAACTCGAGTGGCCATGGATTCCTGAGCGTCTTCCCCGTATCTGCAGTGTTTCTGTTGATCTGAATAACCTCTGCTCTCACCTAGCTTTACAACCAACACCTATTTTCATAACCTCCTTCCTGTATCTGAACACCAGAACCTACTATTTGTGACGGTTGCAAATGGGAGTATGGGTCCAGAAGTTTGCTTCTTTGACAGGGATGAAGAACTAGACAACCCTACAGCTACAAGGAGCTGAATGAAGAGAGAAGTCCTCGCAGACGCTGCAGGTGAAGGTACTTCCCACTCTACACCTGCCAAGTCCTTGACGAGAGATGAAATGGGAGTTGTCCCAGACTTTCGAGGGTGCTTCCTTTCAGACGATGAAGAGGTGAATTGCAGGGTGTTTTCTGCATCGTGCTGAATGGCACGCCTTTTGCCATCCAATCTACTCAGGCGCGGCAAAGGGATGGATGAATTTGCCCAGGTACTTCAAGTTGGAAGGCGTTGTGGGTGGCTTGTTTGTGTAGGAGTTGATGGGTTTCGAAATTGAGTTTGCAATACTGGGGGATCATTCAAAGGTGCTGGTCGAGAGATAGATCCTTGTTGTACCGCCTACGGTATATGGTATAAAACCAAACAAATAATGAGGGTAGGCAGAGGTGATGTGTATGCGAGGGTGAAATGCACGGAGCCGGTAGGTGCTTCGATGCCTGCGGTCGGTTGGTAGTGTAACGAATGACTAATGATGATTCTAGCGCTTCGAGCGCTTCTGAGACGAACAATATGAGCTGTGGACTGATAACGAGGTCGACTGTGACCTGAAACTGACTGATACGAAGGTGAGGTGCAATAACCTGTTATATCTCGTAGTTTAGGTACATATTTTATACTACAAAATTGTGGATACTGTGGAATAAAAGAATGGAGAGCATAGACCGATAGGAACATGTATATTACAGGAGGGAGAGGCGTTGCATATGGGTGAGGAGTGTTATTTACAAGAAAATGAAGAATAAAATGATACAAATATTGATATCAATCATATATTCGAAACTAAGTGGGGCGCGAGAATAAAACGAGCGTTTAACTCGTACTTGGCGCTTAGTGATGCTGTGGAGCGAAGGTGCAGTCGCTCGGGATCGTTATGGAGCTGATTTTATGGGGTAAACCATGCGGAGCGCGACATCCTCCAACAGAGTGGTGAGGACAGTTTTGAAGTGGCATTTGTGGCTTCATCGAAGGTGCCACTTTGCTCTTTCTCCTCAGTCTCCGACCCACGACGTGATCTATCTTGTATGTCGTACCCATCAGGTTGAAAAGATCATTAAAATAGATGTCGTTGTCGTCATTATTCAGGTCAGAGTATTTGATTGGCATTAAGGCAAAGATGAGTGGCTTTGACTGTCGCATGAGCAATGGAGAGGAATTGTAAGACCTGTCGATGTGAAACTGAGATTATATCTCTCAAGCATAGGCTTTGCGACGTACCTGGTATGTGGCGTTGGATCGCTTTGTTCAGCGGGATTGACATATGAGGAAGATATCGGACCAGGGGGCCATTATCACGGCGAAATGCAATGGGCCATGAGGAGTAACAAAGGAGGGTTGCACGCTCCTGCTTTCCCGATGTCCCAATGCCACAGACTGCAGTGTTTCTGTTATATTAGTGCACCATGTCATTATAAACAACTTGAACCAGCACTAAACAGTGGATATTTTGGGAACTTGAGCTATATCTTACCCTCCCAAGTCTCGACCACAACCTTGCTGGACATTGCTGTTGTCATCATCCTAGAAAGCTATCATATCAAGTGCAAGCAAAGATTACTTCAGGTATAATGAACTGGAAGCCTGGGGTCGAGAAATACGCAATCCATGAAACGAGCTCAAGTTAAAGTTGGTGAAAGGACAGGTTGAGGATGTGCCCAGAATTGGTCAGTGTTTTTTGATTATGATGGCTACTTAAATTCCTTTCCCAGAAATTTCTACCCCTTTTGGCTCAACTGGTCAAGGGAAGAACGACAGCGGTTATTGGAGAGCAAAATTAAAAATTTTATTTCACAAACGCCACACTAAAAGTACTTTCATGCAACACACCAATGAACTGATTGATATGCTCCATGACTATGTCTGACCGCTGGAGGCAAATGATTGCCTTGATTGTTAGGCCAGTTGTTAGGGACCGGGTTATTGACAACACCCATTGGAATCCGGTTAGCAGGAGTCGGCCCATACAGATGGAGGGAAAATAGTCCACCCAGTTGGATATCATATATTAGCCAGTATTGCTCGATTGGGAGTGGGATTTGGACCATGCAGAGCCTCTGGATACAAGTGGCAAAAATGCCCTGTGGGGTAATATCGCGGAGATCCATCATGTCCTGCCACACATATACAGGCCAGGAAAACTTCACCCACATAGAATATTGCGAGCGAATATATCCGTGTGCCAGGAAGAATGTTGTCAACTGGTTATACACATGGCCTGGAATAAATTACTATTAGCTGTCATTTTCCCCCCAAGCCTCATAAAATTTGATAAAAGGGAAGAGAACTTACTGCGTGGTACACCCCAACCATCAGGAGGAGAATCCTCCAT
Source organism: Panaeolus papilionaceus (assembly GCA_015501605.1). Taxonomy (NCBI): domain Eukaryota; kingdom Fungi; phylum Basidiomycota; class Agaricomycetes; order Agaricales; genus Panaeolus; species Panaeolus papilionaceus. Next base: position 319,359 of record JADNRZ010000034.1, on the reverse strand, counting down.
GTGATGAAAATTAAAATCATATGAAATGCCATACAGGGCAAAGGGAAGCGCAAGTATTGCCTGTGGAATAAGTGGCGGTGCAGCAGGGATGTCCCAGGGCGGACCAAGCTGATGAAAGGGGGTGTACATGAATGCCATAAGGAAAGATGGTGATGGGGGTTTTCTGAAGCGTCAAGTGGGACGTTGAATTGGTTTATATATGAAAAAACCATGCCATGGCTGACAATATTCACGGATGGAGGCTGGCACTCATAGGAAACAAGCCAGCCACTGTTGGTGGCGCGAGACGAGGTTAGAATTGTGTTTGGATTTGCTTGGCCTGGCGCTATTCGTCACCAGTACTACCACCAAGCCAGGTCTCAGCGAGTTCCTTGTCGCAAATCGTTCATCATGAAGCCCTTATCTGGAGGGCTCAGAATGCGCCCAATAAACCGCTTGTCATCCATGCTGCATACGAAGGCTTCAAAACCGAACCGAAAATCGGTGTTGGACATATACACCCAACTCGCAGAAATTCCGATACCAGTCAGCGCGCAGTTTACGAGTTTGGGTAGGAAGGTTTTTATCTCTCTTGTTAGATTTGTTTTGGGTTTCACTGTACTGACATGGCTCGTTGGTGTAGGCAGCAATCTAAAGGCAACTGAGATTGAAGTGACCTATGTTGTGCGCGACCATCTGGCAAACCGCAAGAGAACAATGTTAAAGACGATACCTCTCAAGCTGGCCAATGAACATGGCGCTAAACCTGCTTCATCAAAACTCTTAGACACAGGGGATGTGGTTGCACGAGTGTTTTCACCCTCGAAAGAGCTGAGAGCAGATTTCAGGGTTGACAAGAATACGTTTGTACCGACACGCCGAATCGAGTTATGGAAGGAGGATCAACTCATTCGTTCTGTGGATGTGTCAGGATATCATGGCGACTTTTATACCGATGGTGAGTAAAGTCTGCCTTTATATCGTGGAAGCTTGCTTATTCTTTTCATAGAATATCTTTCCTCGTTCTCATTCTCAGCCACAGGAAATTCGCTCGTTTACAGTGCAGAAAGCAACCTGCCCTCGTCTGACGATCCCTTTCAATGCTACTGATTCAATCCTGACTTCGGAGAGGGTTTAGTTGGCAAAAAATCACCCACCCTATTTATTCTGAAATGGAATACGGAGGATCTACCCAACCAAGTCGCGTCCTCTATCACAAGGCCTATCCTGCTCAATACCCCCTCTCGCACGTGTTTCGGCCAAGCCATGTTCTCCCCTCTGTCTGAAGGCATCCTTTACGCCACTGGCTATGAGTACACTCCAGACGGCCGGATGCTAGGTCTCAGATACTGCTTCAACCGACCATCAGGTATCTGGAAACTCGACCTGTCATCTAATCCCTCGCAAGAGCTAAATCCTACCTCAATCACTGTTACACCATCTAAAATCACACCACCTCATCTCTCGTGTTGCTCCCCTCACATATTCTTCCATGGTTCCAATGCTAAACTACTCTGGCTCTCCGCTGCAACGGGAGGCCCTCATTTATCCACTGACAGTCTCTATTCTGCGGATATCGCCTCTGACTCTGGTATGACACCATCCAGTACCAAACCTCTCGTGGAGGTTGTGGACATGCCACAGAAGGACGGCTTTCAGGGCCTCTATCTTCCGTACAATCTTCCCTCTTCACCCGTACTCAAAAGCCAGTCCTCTGATCCTGTCGTCGTCACTTATTCGCAATGGGGTTCTCGGTCTACGGTTCTTGGTATATCAAGCGTCACGGGCAAGATGTCGGATTTAACACCAGACGAGGATGGTCGCCATTTTAGCTGGTCTGTACTTGCAACGGACGGGGAATCGAGAATTTTGGCGACTAGGAGTAGCCCTGGGGTTCCTTACGAGTTGATGTTGGGTATGTTGAGCGAGGATGGGGGTGTGAGATGGAGGGTAATTGAAATGCCTTTTTTGCCTCAGAAAGGTTTGTTCTTTGACATTTGCTTTGGTGAAGTATCTAATACCTTTTTCTTTGTTGTGTTTAGTTCAGGGTGCCCTGGATACAATTCAAACGCAGATTATCCCAATTCCCGAGAGAGCCCCCGTTGAAACGATTGTAACCCAGTCTTCGTTATTCACTGAAGGTGGCGTAATTCCTCCTTGTATTACGTGGCCCCATGGTGGACCACATGTCGGCTCATCGACTGAGTTTTCGCCGTTAACGTCTGTGTTAATTCTCGAAGGATGTACGTTACTCATACTCGCGAATTTTATATGTGAAACTGATCCGAAATTTTCAGATACCATTTCTCAACCTAATTATACCGGATCGCTAGGATATGGTGATAAGTTTGTGCATGCCCTGCTCGGGAGATGTGGCAAGTTGGATGTGCAGGATTGCATGGCATCTGCTGAACATCTCATTTCGCTCGGTATCTCGGAGGAAGGGCCTGGAAAGCAACTTATTACGGGTGGAAGTCATGGCGGCTTTTTGACCGGTCATCATACATTTCCAGTTTTCGTTTCTTCATCACTTTGTTTCTGATAGTCGATATCCTTTTCTTAGTAATTGGGCAATACCCAACTTTCTTCTCGGCTGCTGTTCTCAGGAATGCAGTCACGACAGCGACAAATATATCGACTACAGATATTCCAGATTGGTATTTTTCGGAATTTGGTCTTGAATACAACCTCTCAAGTTCTAGTCCAAAATCGGATTTCTTGCCTTTGGAGGATGCAACTACAGGGCTACCTCAATCTACAAGAATCACATCCAGCATGTATGACGGCCTTTTGAAGGCGTCTCCGATATTCCATGCAGATAGAGTCTGCATTCCCGTCCTTATTCTGGCTGGAACTGAAGATAGAAGGGTCGCACCGTCGCATAGCGTTGAGTATTACCACGCGCTCAAAGCTCGCGTCAAGTCCCAGCGGAAAGCTGTGGAGAGGTTGGAAAAGGACGAGACTGGCAGAAGGGGACTGGATGTTGAGCTTTTGATGTTCGAAGGAGAAGGTCATGGGCTTGAGGGAGTTGTGACATCCAGGGTGAACTTTGAGGTTATGAGAGAGTGGTTTGAGAGAGTACGCAGATTGATGTACGTTTTCCATGAATTTTTTTCTTGCAACGGACTGACGACATTTCAATAGGTATATATTTACCCAGTGAAATCGATATGATTCCCCAGTTTGAACCTGGAAGTACGCATGAGACTCATACTGAGATAGGGGGTTTGACCGCCCACATGACCGCGTTCTGGTGGCTTTCGGGGCTGAAAAGCGTGTCGCCACTGACCAGTGCTTTTACATTATTTTCTTTTAAGTTTTCGTATTTTTTCCTCCAATCTTTCTTGACATCGCGCTTCAATTTGGTGATATTCCTATTTTTTTGGCCCATAGCGCTTTAAAGTTCACGAAAAAACTGTCTCCAGGCTTCAAAGAAGACCACTGAACATGTATAACACTGATGAGGGGAGGGCTTTTGTTTCTCGCTCGATTGACTTGACCCTTCTGATACTCTTCAGGGGCTCAGTGGAACGTTAAAGGAGTCTGTCTCCACATACAGAACCCTCACTGAACACCGACACTGCAGAACAAACATGAATGCTTTCATGTCTTCAACCACCATCCCATATTTGGTAATACCATTACCTTTCCGAGGTCATGGTGAAAATATCCCTCAGTGAGCAGAGTATAAAATCCTGCTCCCCCGTTTTTGCAAGTCATTCTTACTTTCTCCCAATACCATCACCATCTCCTTACTCTGCCTGCTCCAATCTTCGCTATGGCTAGCCTCTCTGTCTCCATTCTCATCCACACCACGTTGTCTACACCTCGTCCACATGTTCTCTACGTTGTCGAGGTCACCAATGTGGATGGTGCCAAGGTCATTACCAAGCATCGTTATTCTGAGGTTTGTGCTGGCTATATGCGCATATATTCTAGGTGTATTGACGTTTCACTAGTTCTGTGCTCTCAAAGATGCATTTAAGGACGCCTATCCGTTCCCTCCCAAGCCTTCCTTCACCTCCAGTGTCGTTCCAGGCTCTTGGGTTGACGATAAGCGCATCGAGGAGCGTAAGCTGGGCCTTGAGATCTACCTCAATAATTTGTGCTGCGACGAGAAATTTAGCTCTCATCCTGTTCTGCTTGTGTTCCTTGGACTCTCTTGTCTTCCTTTGATGTCAGAGAAGCGCCTCGAAGATGGGGAATTAGTCAAGCCCATTGCTGGCTCGTATTGTCCGTCTTGGTCCAAAGGCATCGTTCCACCCAATAAGATTGATTTTTCGAAGTTTGATGTAATTTTTTATGGTGAGTGCACTTGTCTAACCGCATATATGCGTGAGTTCTGACGCTCGTTATTCTTAGCTTTTGCGTGCCCCACTCAAGATGGTCGTTTGAAGTGGGAGGACAGCGGAGAGGCGACTTTGAAGGAGCTTGTCAAATCTGCCCGGACAAGTGGGCATCCGGCTAAAATTGTTTTATCCGTTGGTAGGTGATAATTTTGTCTCGTGTTTAGGGTCTACCTGACGTATTCCTTCGAAAGGTGGATGGGGTGGTAGTACATTTTTCAGCGAGATCATGGCCTCAGCTGTCCGCCGAAGCAAGCTTCTCAATGAAATGGTGAATTGCGTGAACTTTCAAGGATTGGATGGTCTGTCTTGGGTCGCTGCTCTTAAGTTTAACGATGCTGATTCAAGCGCACGCCAGGCATTGATATCGACTGGGTTAGTCTATTCTTTTTGTCACAACACATGTCTTTAATACAAAATTACCACTGCTAGGAATATCCCAACGCTCCAGGAGATGGACACCCTCACTCCCCGGCCGATGCTGCCAATTTTCTTATTTTCGTCAAGGCTTTAAGGACGGCTCTGGGTCCTGCCAGAATTATTTCTGCGGCTGTGCCCCATGAACCATGGCTTGGGGCTGACGGGGCTCCTCTGAAGAATGTCTCCGAGTTTGCTGCTGTGATGTCATATGTCAACATTATGTTCGTTTTTATCTTCTCGGTGTCGCGCTCCGCACGGTTTACCCCATGAAACCAGCTCCATAACGATCCTGAGCGACCGCACCTTCGCTCCACAGCATCACTAAGCGCCAAGAACGAGGTTAAACGCTCGTTTCATTCTCGCGCCCCACTTTAGTTTCGGAAATGCGATCCATATCAATATTTGTAACATTTTATTTTCATTTTCTTGTAAATATTGCTCCTCACCCATATGCACCCACAACACAACCTCTCTACTCTCTTCCTTAAATGTAGTCTTAATTGTAATATCCTTCATTCTGGCTTTCCGATTGGATAGCTACCCTTCATCATTTGTACCATATGACCGCTTTTTGTCATCTTAGTAGCTTCGTGTTTGTACACCTTCTTGTAGTATAAAGATACAGCACGAGAACGAACAAAAAAATAGGTTCTTATCCCTCACATTTGAGTCTATTAGTTTCTGAGTCAATCGGCACTCACCCCAGCTTCGTACCTCTTCAGTTTCATCACCAACGTTCGAAATCTCGAAGCACAGCGCTTCACACACGCCCAATACACCCATACAGTGTTGCATTCATTCGAAACGACGCTGTATTACCGACTACAGGCTTACATGGTACCTACTGTGCTCCGTGCCTTCGCCCTCACTCAACTACATAGCCGCTTACCTTCGGTATCCCATTCACTCATCACCACTCCCTCTCGTGTTGCACGTTCCGTGTGACATATTATTTTATTTTTGTTGTTTTTATACCGTATACCGTAGGCGGTACGACATCGGGATCTATTCATTCTCAACTGGCAATTTTATAGGAACTATGATGTCTTCACTTCCTCCTCTCACCCCGGAACTAACGCTCCATTAGGTGAGACGATTTTTTCTCTGTAAATAAACTGGTTTCACTAAAGAAGTTCGAAGGTGATCTTTGCGGGAGCAGTAATCAGCCCAAGGCCAGCGCCCATGCTGCTTTGTCGCAGTGGACCAAAGCTGGTTTCCCCACTTCAAAGCTTCTGTTAGGCCTTCCTCTCTATGGCTATGTATCTTGCAGCACTGCAAAGAAGCTCAGCAGCAGCGGAACACCTGGGCTTGGGCACCTTCATCGTCGTTTCACCCCTCCGCCTCAAGGGATGGCCCCACAGGGGGACGTGAGCCGCATATGGGGCCAGCAAATTCCGTTTTCTCAGATTCTGGCATATGGGATATTAACCAAGAGACCCGATGGGACTTATACCGCAACCAATGGCTATACTTCTGGTGGATGGCTTGCTTTTTTTGGGGGGCTCGGCGTGCGACTAAATGCTTCTCCTTAGGTTGGGATAACTGTAGTGATACACCAGTACGTCTCTAGATCACTGTAACCTCCTGTTCTACTCACAAAATTCCCCCCATAGTTTGCTTACAACCCAAGTCGCACAACCGTTGATGTGCGCGCAACGTCTTCAAGTGCGGAAAACAAACACACTCAATGACCGGAGTGAGGTCAACGTCGCAGAGGGCGCTCTGAGGGTGCGGGTTGGTGTTTCTGTGGTTGACAGAGCCTTCGTGAAGATAGAATAAGACTAGATTCGAAGCCGACGACGCTTCCTGATGCTGAGACGAGAGACTGAGACACTAAGTTTAAAAGTGGGCCAAAAGTAAGCTGATTTATTTTTACGAAGCCTTCTCAATTAAGTACAAATGAAAATGAACTAAAATACCAACTACGGGGGGGTTCGAAACGAAACAAGAAAGTGCCAATGTGCACAAGAAAGGGTTTGAAACAAGGGAATAACTTAAAAGGAGATGCAAAAGGAGGGGGTGGAGTAAGGGGAGAGGGCGGTTGAATGGTAAATGAGTTTAAAAATTGAATTACTAGGTGAATTAAATGGATATTTCAGAGTCCGTTTGAAAGGTGAGGTGCGGTGTTACGGGATGCGGCGTCGGTTTATCCCATTTCGTGTCGTGGCGGCTGATAGGGATGATATGAGCGACGGTGTTAGCGGTAGAAGTTCGCGCAGACGCGAAATGGGGCGTGGCAACCAAAACGGGTAAGCGTTGATGCGTGTGCGTGTGCGTGTGCGCGTGCGTGGGGAATGGGTTGTGAATCTAGACGTGATTCACGGGGTCACATGAGCGCGCTGCTCATCATATCCTCCTGACTGAAATTCTGACTGTCCGCAGTCAGTCGTTCTCGAGGTCGAGTGGTAGTTGCGGAATGGTGAAGTAGTGATGAGTGATGACGAGGATGGGAAATGATAGAGCGCTTGTGATGATGAATGTGCATACCCGATGGCGGACGCATTGAGGAGGTTACCGAAATTGGCATAGATGACGCAATACCAGCCAACTTTTTCAAAGCTGGACGGTTGGTTGCGTCATCGCGCAACCAATGAAAGAAATAAAAGAAAAATGAATAAGTGAAAGAGTGAAATGTGCTGGGTGAGCGTCGAGAGCTAATGAATGTGTGAATATAACGAAGAATTTGTAGCTGGGAAAGTGACGTGTTGAAGGACTTGAGTAAAATAAATGATGTAAACGAGCAAGGATTAAAGTGAAAAGATAACTGCGTGTATGGATTATGATGGTAGGAACTGTAGACTTTCGGCGATGAAAGGTGGGGAGGAAGTTGAATGGTGATGTTGTAGGTAAGGGGGTGGTAACTAATTTGAGCGATATCGAAGAAAAATTGATGTGAGGTCGGTACGAAATGCTTCAGGAATGGGAGTACGAATGGTATATATGATGATTCGAATGAAATAGGTATCATAGAGGGAAAATGGGGCGATTTGCGATGATATGATCATTTACCGAGGGAATGATGAATTGAAAGGCTTGTGGAGATGAAGTGAAATGACGAGGCGCGAGAATTGAATGAGAAACGATGAATATGAAGACAAAATAATAATAAAATGGTTATGAAATTTTTGTGAAACGGAATTATGAGCAATTATGGATGAGGGAGACGAGTGAAACGGGTATCTTTGATAAGAAATGGGGTGCTTTGCGATGACATATTTGTTGTTGAGGGAGAGTAGTGATGGAAAGGAACGTAAGGAGGAAGTGAAATGATGATATGTGATAATTTAAACGAGACATGACAAATACGAATAAAATAAAGAGAAATAGGTAAAATTGAAACGTACAGCGCCTCCTCCTCCTGACTCAAATTTCGACTGTCCTCAGTCGGGTTGAGGTAGAGCGTCGTCTTTGTCATCCAGAAACTCGTCTTCTGGGTCTTCCTCGGTTGATTCTTCGAGTTCGCGAAGGCGCTTGAGCGATACATCAAGGAGTTCACTGAGGGGAGGGAGAGGAATAGATTCACGAGGGAAGTAAGGAATGACACGGTAGGCGGCGACTGGGCGATCGAGGAGGGTGCCATCGAGTTCACAGATAATGTAAGCGCCGCCTCGATTGCGTGAGATGACGATTAACGGTCCTAAATACCGAGCGCGCATCTTGCGGTTGAGAGATTTCTCGATTGCTGTGTTACGGATGAGGACGAGGTTGCCAAGTACAAAGTTAAAATCGCGAATGGTGTGCGCATGGTCGATCTCGAATTGACGCGCTGCTTTGAGACGAGCTTCGAATACGTTGGAATGAAGGACGGATAAATGCTCACGTCGCTTTTGAAGAGCAATAGCGCGACGAGCGATGAGATCGGTGGTTGAGAGAACGGAATCGGGAGGTGGAAGGAGGTAGTTTGCCTCCACTATGTCGAGAGGAAGGAGTGGGTGGGTGCCAGTGACGGCGAAATAGGGTGAACATCCCATGCGACGACGTGTGGTGATACGGTCAGCCCAAAAGACTGAGTAAGCGACAGATGACCACTTGGACTGGTCACCGTCTGCTGCTTTGAATAATCCCTGTCGAACGTCAAAATGAGGTCTCTCGGCCAAGTTGGCACGAGAGTTGTAGCCAGAAATACGAATGTGATAAATGTGGTATCGCTTCCACAAATAGGCAAGTGCCTTGATGAAGGGACCTCCGTTATCGGTCACGATCTCTACGAGGGTACCCCAGCGCCAAACGAAATTGCGCATGATATATTCGCCAATAGCGCGATGATTCTCCTTGCGGAGCATATCAAACTCGACCCAATGGGTCAATGAACAACGTCCTTGAACGATGTACTTGTACCCAGATGATGGAGGAAGGTGCATTGTGTCCATGTACACTTTAGAAAAGATAGGAGCGGGTGAAGCGACAGTAGGGGGAATGAGAATCTGACGATGCTGTCGTTTTTGGCACAGGTCGCAGGTTTTAATAAAATAAGCAATGTCAGCGGCCATAGCAGGCCACCAATAACGAGTAGAAATTAAAGTTCTGGTAGCAAAGAAACCATGATGACCGAGATCATCATGGGCTGAAGTCAAGATAAAGAAGCGTCGGGGTGGAGGGACCACAAGCTTGTGTTCACCACGCACATCCTTACGCCATAAACGATCCCCAGAAATGAAAAACTCGGTACAATAACGAATAAATGCAGGCATATCAGCCTTCTCGATACCCTGAGGAGGTTCGAGAGGCTGATCCAAGAATAAACGGACCAAAATTAAACGAGCGTCGGCTTTACGAGCGCTCTCTGAACGAGTGATTAAAGAATAAGAATCAGACTCAGCCTCAGCAGGCGCTGAATCGTCAGGAGTCGGGGAAGGAGAACGTGAAGGGTTTGAAGATGAATTAAAATGAATAGAATTCGAGTCTGCAACATACACCGCAACGGGTGGCTGTTCAATGGTCTCAACGAAAGGTGAATTGATAAAGTGCATGAAACCATGCATTTGGTCAACCCAGTCTTCGAATGAATCGTCAACTGGCTCCTCTTTGTCTCCTGGTTGAGGTGGACGCCAAGATAGACCATCTGGACCATGATGGGTACCAGGAACATGAACAAGTCCGAAATGAAACAAAAGAATGGTGACAATCCAACGATTCATAGAGGCAGAAGGAGCAAGATCAGGATTTGATAACATACCTTTGATATATTTTGCATCTACCTCAACGATGAGGTTTCGGAGTCCAATAAGGTAGACTTTGAGGGACTTGAGAGCACGATATAGACCGTACAACTCAAGTTTCGGTTGTGAAAAGCGAGCCTCACGCTCATTGAGGGTAATGGAACCAAAGCGGGAGTAATACCGACGCTTGGGATCATCGGCATCGCACTGAGCCAACAAATAACCCACAGCAATGTATGAGGTGTCCACTGATAGGATGATTGGAGGTGCGTCCACTGAGTAGTCAAGTGGACGCAGTGCTGGTGACTCTAAGAGCGCACGCTTAAGGTCTTCCTGAGCAGCGATTTGCTCAGGACCAAAGATGAAAGGTGCATCCTTGCGCGTTAACTTGTTCAAGTGATGCGCTCGGTGTGCGAAGTTTCGAATGAAAATGCGGCAAATGCCAATCGTGCCAAGGAAAGCTCGAAGCTCTGTTAATGAAAGACAAGGTCCCCAGTTGACGATCTTGTCAACTCGGGACGGGTCAGGTATGCGACCGTTAGGTGTGCATAAGTGACCGAGAACCATAAAGCATAAAGCAAATAAAATGGACTTTGAACCAGAGAATGTACCACCAGCGTACTTCATGCGCTGAATAATGCGATTAAGATTGATAAAATGCTCCCAAACGAAGCGTCGAATCCCAGGATTACTGGGAATTGTTTCAAATGAACCATCCTTGAGACAGTAATAAGAAATCGGACCCTTCACTGGTACATCATCAATGTAAGGTACAGTGACGTGCGGGATCTCGGGTTGAAGAATAAAGGTAATATCGTCATGAAAAATGGGAACAGAATTCGTCCACCCCATAGGGAGCTTGGTGAGACGAAGGGGACCCAGAGGGGTCTGGAAAGTGGTAAGATCTCGAGACGAGGGTGCAAGTGCACGCTCGTCATAACCAACAAAAGATCAAGAATCGCACCACAGGAGCGCCCAGCAAACTGCTCAGCGACTTCCTCAGTGAAAGGGGGAACTCCAGAGTGTTGAATAGTGACCGCATTTAACGGTTCAAGAGATTGAACAATGCGAAGGGACGTACCATCTTTCTTGACCACAATAAACCACTGGCCTCGGTAGGCTGCATTCGATGCTTCGAATACTTTTGAATCAACCTTTCGCTTGAGGAGCGAGAAGACCTGCTCTCGAAGGGCATGAGGGATCGGAATGACACGCTGGACCCATGGCTTATGAGGAACAGTGGCGATCTCAATAGGAGGAAAGAACTTCTCCTTGAGATGACCACGCTCATCCTCTGTCCAAGCGAATGCTTCGTTGTGAGTGGCCATAATAAAGTCAAGGAGCTTAAGCTCCTCTAAATTAAGATCTGAATGCCGCAGGTGGAATTCCTGGCGACGTTCGAAGGTATAACGCCCGGTGGGCTCGAAACTCGGAGGGTTGGTAGGTAAGGTTGGTAAATCCTCAAGAGGATCGCCATCAAACTGCCGAACGATTCGAAATCGCTCTGGGAGCTCAGTTACCACAGGGCGAACCTTTTTGGCAACCGGCTTGTACTTTTTCTTCGAAGCAGCAAAACTGGGGAATGAATCGGGAGGGGAATGGGATTTAAATGGTACATTTGAAAAGGCATCCTCATGAGCATAATTACTCGGAGGAGAGGCAAAAGTGGGAAATGAAGAATGAACAGATGAATCAGAGGCGGAGTTGAATACAGAAGAGGGAATGAAATCAAAGGATGATGGATCAAGCTCAGTGCTGGTAATATAATGACCAGCACCAGCCTCTGCAAATGAATCAAATGACAAGAAGGAAACCTCATCATTTACTAAGTCCAAGTCCAAAACAATACAAGGGAACGAAGAAGCAACTGGTGAAACAAATGAAGAATAAATAAATGAGGCCGATGGATCATGGTGATCCTCATCGACCTTTATTTGCGAAAACCCAGGCCCAAACCTCGCTGATAGGTAGGAATGGTGACAGAGTTGTCAGGATCGTTAGGATCACGAATGGTAACTGTTTGCTCTTCGTTTTCGAAGTTCTCAACGATTGAACGAGCAAGAGTATCAAAGGGGCGACCCAAAAGAATGTCATAAGCCGCGTTGCGGACTATATGAACCTGAAGATACAAAACAATGGAATCACCAAAGCAGAAAGGGACGTTACGAGCCAATCCCAATGATGGATTGATCTCGCCGTTTCCTGACTGGATATTAATCCGGTGCTTGTGGTCAAATGCGAGACCAAGCTTGTGACAGACATCCTGAGACATCGCCACTATTTGACAACCTGGGTCAAGGATCGATTCAACGTAAAGACGATCATTAACAAAGGGTACAAGAGTCCTAAGAGGACAACTCTCGACACCAACAACGCCAATGTTCACCTCCGCCAGAGGTAAACTTGGGTCAAAGTCACAGGACGAAGAATCGAGAGAGGAAGAGCAGGGAAGATAGTGTTCGAGAGTTTCGTCTGAATCCAAATAATTACTCACCTCATCCAATGCCTGAGCGAAGGCGGGGTCAACTGGAGCAGCAGGATCCTTTGTAGGGATTCGTTTCGTTGAAACGAGGTCACGGGTACTTGACCGAAGCTCTGGAGCGAGCGAAAGAAGTTCACCTACAGTCATGGAGATGTTAGTACCCATGAGACGAGCCTGTACTTTACCTGCAACCTCAGCATTGTACACAGGCGGTAAGGTCCTGTAAGCGGGATCTGGTTTCTTTGATGACGACGTAGCTGGCTTAGCTGGTGCTCCAAAGTTGCGCACACCTGGTGGAGCATAAGCAGTGTCTCTTGCATTTCGGAAGGGGCGTTCTGGTGCTGGAGCTGGTGTTGTTGGAGGTGTAGACGGTGTAACTGGAGCTGGTGCCTCTGGTGGAGCTGGAGTCGATTTCGAAGAACTGTCCTTAGGTGCTTGCTGACGCTGAGATCGCGTCTTAACTGGGAAAGCCTGGCGAACCCCAGCATTGAATAACTGGGCTTCGAGCGACACGACACGGTCCTCGAGCGACAATGCAGCGTTTCTAGAGGGTAAAGATGCGGTATTAAAGTTGGGGGCGGCTGTCTTATGCTCCGAGATGTCCTCGATAGGTACAATCTCTTGTAACATAGACCCTGTCGCTACCTGATTAGGGTTGCGGCGATGCCACTCCTCCATACGATCACGGAGTGTGGGACCAGTAATAACGCGAGGGACGAACGCACCTGAGGGGAGAACTAGTTTCCCATTAGCATCGAACTTGGCCTTGCCTTGAGCAGTATATTCCTTGACAGCAGCACAGTCTCGAATGAAGTGGGCTGTGGAACCACAAAACATGCAGCCATCTGATGAGCGCTTAGCAGAAGAGTCTGCAGGCTTAGCTTGGATCGCTGAGACGATTGTCTGGGCAAATTTCGAAAGAATTGTATCAAGTTGTTCCATCTTGACGAACTCAGAGTTGCTGGATGGTGGTGTAGGCGTAGGCGATGGTAGCGCAACTGGTATGATACCTGGAATGTTAGTTGAAGCAGTAAAAGAAGAACCCGCTGCGGTTCCTTGAAGAATCCAGCGCGCGGCGTCATAGAGCTCCTCTGAGGAGTATGGAAGCGATGGGTGATGATTGGGGAGTTGGATCTGCAAGCGCTGCATGATCTTATCCACCAATGCGTCGCTGAACACCTGAGTATAGGCGCGACACTGCTCTGTAGCGCTCAAGACACCCTGGTCAACAAGGTACTTTGAAATGCCACTAAACTGTAGGTGATAGTCAGTTAACTCTGTAAGGGAGCGGATACCTTTAATCTTGCGCTCGCCGATGAGCCCATAAAGGTCGCAAATGGTGTAACGATTGGAGGTCTGGTTGTAGATATCAAAAAGCTTCTTCTTGAAGTCGTTGAAGACAACAGTGGCCGTGGTGAACTCAGGGAGCGATTCCCAAGAGTCACTGAGCGATGAATCGAGGTACTGAGTGGCGTATTGTTTCTTCTGAACCTCGTTGGTAATGGAATGGCGAGTAAAGAGCGTTTCGAGTTGAGAGAAATAACGGCGGAGGTCGGATGGTTGGTGTCGATCGAAGGTGGGAGCACCACGCTCACCACGGAGTGGCATACCAGGTGTAGCCATAACTTGGAGGGGAACAGAGGGATGGGGCAACGATGGAAGAGAAGCGAGAGTGACAAGAGGTGACAAAGGTGAAGAAGGACGCGTAGAGGGAAGAGGAATGGAATGAGGATCGAGAGAAAGGTCTGACGTTGACCAGCGATTGAGCTGATCGAGTAGTTCGAGTGAAGTAGAAGCTGGAGGTGGGGTAACTGGTGTTGGAGGTAGACTGGAAAGCGGCGATGATTCGTTGGATGCTGGCTGGGACGTTGACTGGGGAATAAGAATGTTATTGACTACGGTTTCTTCTGAGTGGGTAGATGACGACGGTGACTGTTCTGAGTGATCTGGGAACGCCCCAACAAGCTGGAGGCGTGTCTGACTGCGAAGACGACGAGGAATGATGACGATATATGAAAATACGCGACGGTGGAAGGCTTTGTAGAAGGAAACCCCTCGCGGTGGGCTCCAATTTGATGTGTGCGCAACGTCTTCAAGTGCGGAAAACAAACACACTCAATGACCGGAGTGAGGTCAACGTCGCAGAGGGCGCTCTGAGGGTGCGGGTTGGTGTTTCTGTGGTTGACAGAGCCTTCGTGAAGATAGAATAAGACTAGATTCGAAGCCGACGACGCTTCCTGATGCTGAGACGAGAGACTGAGACACTAAGTTTAAAAGTGGGCCAAAAGTAAGCTGATTTATTTTTACGAAGCCTTCTCAATTAAGTACAAATGAAAATGAACTAAAATACCAACTACGGGGGGGTTCGAAACGAAACAAGAAAGTGCCAATGTGCACAAGAAAGGGTTTGAAACAAGGGAATAACTTAAAAGGAGATGCAAAAGGAGGGGGTGGAGTAAGGGGAGAGGGCGGTTGAATGGTAAATGAGTTTAAAAATTGAATTACTAGGTGAATTAAATGGATATTTCAGAGTCCGTTTGAAAGGTGAGGTGCGGTGTTACGGGATGTGGCGTCGGTTTATCCCATTTCGTGTCGTGGCGGCTGATAGGGATGATATGAGCGACGGTGTTAGCGGTAGAAGTTCGCGCAGACGCGAAATGGGGCGTGGCAACCAAAACGGGTAAGCGTTGATGCGTGTGCGTGTGCGTGTGCGCGTGCGTGGGGAATGGGTTGTGAATCTAGACGTGATTCACGGGGTCACATGAGCGCGCTGCTCATCACCGTTGTGACATACGACGATACCTATAGCATTGCAAGCAAGACTCAATATGCAAAGCAGGCCGGGATGGGTGGCTGCTTCACTTGGTCTATGGATCAGGTTTGTCTCCTTCGTTCCAATGCTTTTTTATTTCTCATTCTGTCTTTAGGATGACGGCTATGCTTTACACGACGTTATGCTTCACAACTTAGGTCGCTGATGTCGAGATGCCTGGCAATTGACACTGCTTTGCTTGTGCCGTCCGATTTCCATGCTTTTCGTTGCTCTTCATGTATGTTGTCACTCACTCTGCATTCATACTATCACTAATTTTTGTTGGCAGACTTGACTTGATTTGTTGAAATCGGTAAAAGTGTATTGCGTGCCGAATACAATCATTCGATCTCCGACTACTAGTACTTGTGTGAAAGCTGCCTCGATACTTGAAAATTAATGAATATCAGCAATGCGGCAAATATTACAGGTTCACAATCGGGTATCCCTGATAGCGATCTGATAGATAAGTAACGGCTTGCCTAGTACACTACACAGTCTTGTTGAGACTCAAAACATCACCTCTCTATTCATACCATGACGATGTACCCTACACGCGTTCTTCAGGATGAGACCTTTTATTGCGAAGTTATCTTTCTTCAGGTTTGTTCAATATCATTCGTTTCCGGTATGTTTCCCTGATTAAACGTGGAAACGAAGGTAGCCAACTACATATTTTCGGTCCCCAGGGGACATCTCGATATTCAAGGCACAACATTTTCTCAAATGTTTATTGACGGAACCCCGACCATCTCTTCAAACAACATACCAGAAGGATCACACTATTCCAATCCTATCATTTTGGAAGGCATTGATATTAATCAATTTCGTCATTTCATGAAAGCCATTTGGAAAAAGCAGTATATCTATTCCCTATCATCGTGCAGATATTGATGGAACTGACCCAAGAATATTTCTTCCATCAGGACCTCTCTCGATACGACCAGTGAAGACTATTGGATGAGCGTGTTTTCCCTGGCTACTCTTTGGAATTTTGAATCTGTGTGTAATACCATTTTTCCAAGGAACTCGAAACCTTACTCAAACATCTAGTTTTAGCTCCGATGCAACGCAAAGGATGCTCTATACGCGATGCTGAATCGAAACTCAAGAGCGATTGATCTAATCAAACTTGGTCGCCAATTTCAAATTCGGGATTGGGTTGTAGCAGGCTATGTTCACCTGGTTGACCTGGACATTAGTTTCGGCATGAAATATTTGATCGAGAACGGATTCGAGGGACAGGTCAGCGACCTATTCGCGATGCGTGAAGCCATTGGGGATTACACGTTCAATGGGAGTGGTAAAACATGGCGGCGGCGTTGCGCATCTTGTGGAGGAAAAAGTAAATGCGACGTCAAACCCAAGTCCTGCTCCTGCTACGCGAAGCGTTATAACACTATTACAACTGTTACAATTCGTTGCAGATGTGGATCTACGCTGTTCCTTCACCGGATGGGAGGTAGCTGTAGCGACGACTGGAAGCAAGTAGCGGAGAAGATGGTGACGGAAGTCATGAAGGATCATTTATTGGTTTAATGGCAATGACGAGCTTCAGCAGTTTAGTTCATGTTTAGTTTTGGTTCAAGAGCTTGTTCGTGGACGTTATCTTTTGTCCGAATTTATATGATTTCCTTCAGAGCAGAGGACAATGAGGCGTGATACTGATAATCCTACTGTTACTTAAAGAGCCTGAGACTGATCACTCCTCGTGTTCGCCCGCAGGTTGCTTCTTGGTTTAATCCTCTTCCCATCCCTAATCATGGCCTCGACAGGACTGTTTTCGTTGGGAAACTTTCCACCGAATACCTTTCTAGTTGTTCAAGATGAGGTCACTCCGACGACGGATGCAACAATTAACTCACAAGCTCTTGGTGACGATATATCTGAAGAAGCAGTACCTGCTGATAGGAGCGACCTGTTAGCCGTCGAGAGTCTCGAGGTTGTCAAAACATCAGGGGAACGGAAGAAGAAGAAGAAGAGAAAGAAGAGTGAAGATCCTTCATCTGGTATCAACAAAAAGCAAACCGAGGACAAAAATGTTGAAACTGACCCCGCCATCGAGCAAGATACGCAGTCGTCGCCTACTACAGCTCCTCTAACAACACCAAAATTCAAAGCTGCTTCCAGTTGGGGTTTTCTTGATTCACTTTGTGATATCGCTATACCAGACCCTATGTTTTATTTCGAAGTTATGTTCCTGCGGGTGAGTACATGCTATGGTATGTTTTCCTCTTATTAGGATATCGACATCATACATATAGATTGGTACAACGTTGTTTGCTATCCCCCAACAGCCTCTCGACGTTCCAGGGACGACCTTCTTCAACATGTTCCGGGATGCGACAGCTTCGATTTCACCGTATGGTATTACAGAAGGATCGCATCACTTGAATCCGATTGTGCTTCACGGGATTGATATTGATGAGTTCCGCAGTTTTGTGAAGGGTGCTTGGAGGCGGTGAGTTTCGAAGTTGGCGATTGCAAGCTGGCCACCTGATGCTTACTTACGTTGGTTTATCGTTGCAGAACCGATACGCCTCTGGATGCGAAGGATTGGAGGAATGTCCTTTCATTGGCGACGCAGTGGAATTTTGACGCGGTAAAACTCTACGAATGGTCCATTTCGAAACGTCTTTTTACTAACGAGGTGATTAGCTTAGGCTGGAGGCAAAAGCCAAGGTCCATGACAAAATTAAGGATGACCCAATGGACCTCATCGAATTAGGCCAACGATACCAGTTCCGGGATTGGGTTATCGAGGGATATGTCATCCTCGTGAGCCCAGGTCGTATGTTTAGCAGGAAGGTTTTGTTTGAGAAGGGCATGGGCGACCAAATCTGTGACATTTTTCTCATAAAGGAGGCCATTCGAGATTTTCAGATCGACCCGTTGTCGTCGTTGTTCTCCATCCCCAGTTCCAAACCTCAATGCACTACGTGTCGCGAGAATAACCCATGTTGCTGCCCGAGAACTTCCATCACTGTCAGCAGGACTAACTGCGGATTTTCCAATTCCGCGAGATTGGCACCTGTGCGCCATGCAAATCGCAAAGATAAACCAGAGTGGTGTTATTGCAAATGCGGAAATACTATGTTTGTTCACCGGTGGAGAGATGCTCAGAGTTGGGTGCTTGTGGCGAGGATGTTAGTCGCGGAGGTTTTGGCGAGGCACTTACCTGAGAAGACCATAGACTAGCCTGCATGGATTCGTAGGACGAAGTGCTTATTTTGTAGGTATTCGGTTATACATATGTCCAGTCTCGAACCTTTCGAGAACGCTAATTTGACTAACTCTCGTAGGGGACTGAAGTTGGTTTGCAGGGCATAGCTGATTAGAATTCAATGAATTCCAGTCGAATGTGAGTATATATCAATCGCCAGACCAATTAATGAGACCATTGTTCATCCATTTAAGTATGTCAATGCAACCCTACATCCAGTACATACTATCTGCAGATAACGACCGGGCAGTGATTAGTGATAGTGGTTCTTCAACAGGTCCGCAAAGATACATACTTATGAGGCCTTAAAGAATGTCATGTTCTATCGACCTGATCCGCGAGGGAAACAAATGTCGAGAGTCCTTATTGGCATGGCTTGGGATCGAATGAATCCAGGGTGGCCTCAATTCCGGACTGGACATATGGGTTTCTGATAATAATATGCATTGCGTTGGTCATAGACATTGATTCGAAGGTTTACTTTCATTCGAGGTATGGCTTTGTAGCAGACTCCATTGACTGGCCTGTAGAAACATAGCTGCCCGTGACTGGGTAAGTATTTGGACGTCTTCGTGATACCAGTGCAGGCTGAATCTCATAGATAGTCGAGTTCACGCTGAGCAAATAAAGTGCTGTGAACTATTTATAACCTCCAATGGGCTTACAATTAAAGCCTCAGGAACACGAACGCAGAAACGTAGAAGGCCACCCTCTAAATGTCGACTAGTTTACTATGCCAATGCCGGATGTCTCCCATTTGGTCTACTTTTGAGCCGAACATACAATTTTTCTCGGTTTTATTGTGAGCCCTCCGCGGGTATAGAGCATGGCCACAACAATATTATAGGCATAAACTACTCGATATGACTTGAGCATCGAAGCATCCATAAAATAGTACAATGTCCTGCTGGATGATGCAGATTTCAATCTGGGCGGCTGTTTTTGGCCATAGTTGATTGGGTCAGGCAGTCTGGATGGATGACAGGATAAGGGGGACAAAAACTGCAGCTTTCATGGATAAAACTGAATGGTTGTTGTCCATGTAGTAATACATTGTTGGTGCAAGAGGCTGATGGATTGTGGTGAGGTTCAACGTTGTGCCAATCGAGGTTTTGAGGGGCGCATACTATACCCATAGGTGTATACCCATCCGGACTCCAGGAGTATCCACCGAGCCCTAGGCAGCCATTTGGCTATATCGACCCTTAGACCGTTCGATGGACGCAATGTTTATGTCGCGTGGCGGAAAACTAGAGTTTGTTTGTCTGTGGGGACCTGGGACAGTGGCTGCTTTGAGTATGTATCAAGGACCAGACAACAGACCGTGACGAGACCAAATAAACCTCAGTATGTATGTATGTCGATGTGAGTATGTATGCTTTCTGGTGGTGATGAACCAATTCAACGAAGAGATTAAGGAACACGAATATCTCGACACAGTAGTGACACTATCATTGATAGGCACCAAAATTTGCACCCCTGAGTTTAACAAGATGAGCCACAAAAAGAGACAAGTACTCAATTCGGCTCTTCCGTAGTTTTCCAAGTTACGACTCTTCAACCCTTTCTTCTTTGTGCTATTTTCCTCCCAACATATTGCAGCAGAAATGGCAACTGTGCCCCCAAAATATTCTTCAACCTCGATTTCAGGACCTACACCTGACCAGGAATTTTTCTACAAGGACGTTTTCATCCAGGTCGGCAATCTCGTCATCCTCCTAGCCCCTAAACTGCAAAATTAACATACATCATACCGCTTTTCGTGTACAGGTGGACAGCATTCTATTCTTGTGTCCCAAGAGAGTAGGGCTGCGCACCGTGACCGTCGCTACGGTTCTACGGGAACTGTTGCAGGTTGCCCGTACCGTACCGTCGACAATTTTTGAGAGTCAAAAAACGGCCGTAGAGCTGACGGCCATAACCCGTAGGTGACCGTTCACAAACGGCCGTTGATGGTTGCCTACGGCCGTAACGGGTCAGTCAATGTTAGCACAACTGACAGTTCCAATACTGTCTAGATGATTAGCGCTTAGATACACGGAGTGTCTTATTCCGTTGATGTAGAGTTGAATGACACTCTCAGCCCATATTGGGAGGCTCTCAGCCTCTCTGCCGCACTTCTTGGACACGTGACTCGACTTGACTCATCGTATGTTGGACTCCTACCAACTTGAATGTTCCTCTAAGCTCTTCATTCTACACTTTACCTTAGTTTTCTGTATGTTCTTCGCCTATGCAGCTGCTTGTGCTCTCACTCCCGCACGCTCTCTCGCCCATTTTCAACCTACCCACCTAAATCCCCTTATCAATATCTTTTTTCACCACCTCTCCCTTCTTTACATCGTTACTCCCATTCCCACTGATGCAGTTCAATCAATCTCCAGAATATTCACATGAATATATGACTTTAATTTCACTAATGTACACATTTTTGTAATCTGAGCTCTCTTGTAGTTCTGGGTAGAGGGAGGCGAGGCGGCATTTGGGGGGCTCACCAATGCTCCCCTCTCCCATCCCCACATGCAAACTCTGCTGGTATGAAGGCTGATTCGACGAAGTTGTGTTTAAATGTGCAATATATGTGTTTTTGCAATTCTAAGTTTACCCGTTCACCCGTAACGGACAGCAACACCCGTAATTTCACCCGTCCTGTACCGTCGCTACTGAAAAAAAATCCAACCCGTACCGTAGTCAGTCAGATTTCCAACGGGTTACGGCTGTAAGTGTATGGCCGTCACCCGTTACGGTACAGTGCGCAGCCCTACAAGAGAGCATATTGACGTACCTGGCACGAATGTTTGCTGACGGGACCCCGTCAATGTCACCACACGGTCCGGAAGGCACACATAAGAACAACCCCATCACATTGAAGGGTATTGATTCCAAAGCGTTTCGATGCTTCTTAAGGGTGGCTTGGAAAAGGTATGCACAGCTAAATTTCATCTAAATGTATATTCAAACAGAGTAATTTGAAATATGCAGGGAGAAACGCGTTCGACTGAAGGCCGAGGAGTGGTCAAGTGTTCTGAAACTAGCCAATTTATGGAATTTTGAACAGGTAAGTATGTAGGTTGGCCCAGTTAATGCTATCACTGACGGGTCTTTCTGATACTAAGATAAAACATGAAGCTCAAGATGCCGTTTTCAATGCCTTACAGAATGACGCGTTCGCCATGCTGAAACTAGGCCAGGAATTTGAGTTCAAAGACTGGATTATGAGAGGATATGCCATCCTAAGTGATCCAGGACTCATGATGCCGCTGAAGGCACTTGCTTCGAACGGGCTATCTGACAAAATTCCTGACATTATCAAGGCACGGGAAGCAATGCGATTCTATACACAGTACGATTTGCGGATAATGACAGGGAGTCCTGCGTATCAGAACCGCATATTCGAATGCTTCTCCTGCCATACCGGTGCTCCGCAGTGTAGATTAGGAGCTCCGTCATACCTACGACATATAGAGGTCTGTGACCCCGACCTTGAACAGATTTCATGGTGTGAATGCAAGGAGACTCTGTTCCCACATCCAGGTGTTGTCGTGCAATTCGATGATATGGTCAAATTGGTGGTCGAGGAGGTCTTTAAAGACGAGCTAAAGCATTACTGAGTCTCACATTTCCTGGTACCATTTTATTTCATAGCTAACGATTACATACACTATCACAATCACAAAATATAATCTAGACTATACAGTGTGGTGCGGGAAGTGTCTATAATTCGTCCTGAGCATTTGCGTGAATTGTAATGAGGAACTGTGTGCGAGAAAATGGTTGATTCATCAAGCCTTATAGAGATGAAAATGGCTCGTAGGCTGAGAGGAAGAACGCCGGTTTCATCGCTAGACCCTAGGCCACGTTGTGGATGTCATTATATCAGGCACATGATCGTTGCTGACAGCGATAACACGAAGCGTCTTGTCTTCCTCCTCTTCCAGTGTCATGGAGAATGCTGCACAAGCCGCAATGGGAACCCAAATCAGATCGCAAGCCGCCCCTTCGAATTCGAAGCTTTTCGTCACCCAACCTAACAGCTTGCTAGACTCCGATTCCTTGCCTGATAAAGATTTCTTCTATGAGCCATTGTTCCTGAAGGTGAGCTAGAGCATTAACCTTTTGAAAATAAGAGTCAAGTATTAATCGCCCGTACTTGTAAAAGGTCTCAAATCGTCTGTTTTGTATCCCTCAAGAGCACTTAGATGTTCCTGGAACCGCGTTTGGACTGATGTTTGCGGATGGAACCCCGTCTACCTCACCTAATGGCACAGAGGGATCCCATCAAGGCAATCCCATTATTTTAGAAGGAATCGATCTGGAAGAGTTTCGCGGCTTTCTGAAGGCTGTTTGGAGAAGGCAAGATTTTTTACTTTCCATCCTCGAGCTTATTTTTACTGATTTTGGTACATGGCCGCTTCAAAAATTTAGGGACAGATATCCACTTGAGACTGAGGATTGGAAGAATGCATTAGGACTAGCCATACAGTGGGAATTTGAAGAGGTTTGTGTCCCGGGTGCTACCTTCCGTTGCATTTTCCTACAATTAACAGTCATGTTGCATCAACTACTCTCTGTCATAGATCAAAATCGAAGCACAAGCCAATATTTTTTCAGCTCTGAACAAGGATCCTTTCGAAATGATTCAACTTGGCCGCAAGTTTAAAATCAGGAGCTGGATTGTTCGGGGCTACTCCATCCTCGTTGACCTCTCGTTTATGCTTAGCGCAGAGGAGATGATCGACAGGGACATGAGAAGCGAGCTATTGAGGATTTGGAAAATCAGGGAGGCACTGCGATACTTCTCGTACCTGGCTAATCCCGCTGCATTAAGCGGCCTTCATCCACAGAGTACCGCTTCCGGGCCATTTGAATGCTTTTCGTGTTGTAACCCACAGCCTTCTAGGAATTGCTGGGGAGCAAATATTACATGGCACAAGAAAAACTGCGGTGGGGACATTACTTGGTGCTCATGTGGCAAAACGGTGTGGGGTCATCGGGGCTCTGGTTTGAGTGCCGACACGATGGGTAAAGCCCTGATAGAGGAAATATTTAAAGATGAATTCGAGTTGTATCCAGAATAAATACTCAGCCCCGCTACTTTAATCTGTACATTATACCGCTACTGATTTCTTGTTTGAATTCAATTCTGCCAGCTCGTCGGCGAATACCCATTCAACCAATCGCTTTGACATTGAAACCCAATCGAACGACCCTGTATTCATACGGAGAAAGATAACCTGGCGACACTTGCAGTAGGCTATGCCCGCAGCATCTTCCCGTGATGACCCTCCGGTAGCCAGTTGCCTGCTACTAGCGCCTGACATTGGACCCATCGCTGTAGGATCAGGTGGTGGTGGGGTGTTGCAGCCCATACAAGTAAGAGGTCTTCTACTCTCGGCTTGACGCATGGCCTCTCTGATCATAAATATGTCTGACATCTTGTCTCCTAACCCATTCGCAAGCAGTAAATTTCCGCTGAGCATGAAGCCTGGGCGAGCGAGGAGGCTGTACCCATGCACCACCCATTCCCGATAATGGAATTGACGGCCTAGTTCCAGGAGCTCAAATGGGTCTTTGTTCTGTAAAGAGTTGTATACTTGAGTTCTTGCACAATCTCTTATCTAAAGAAGTGATTTTTTTTCAACGCCATATCAGTAATTAAGGTTTTAAGAGCAACATCAGCAATTTCCGATTTTGGGCTGTAGCCAATCATAGCATAGCCACTGATGGCCATAGCATGCATCATGACAACAGTAGCATCCATGATGGCAGCAGTAGCAACGACTAGCAAGTTAGTGCTCTGTAGCACTACATACATTACCCCTCCCCTCTATGTACTGCTACCTACCATGATATGGTAATTATGTAGTATGCTCTCTTGAAGCCATGCTGAAAATTACTTATATTATTAAGAACCAATGTAAACTATGTGCTAGACTACAAATACTTGTAATGTAATATGTAAATAACAGAATAGTAGTGAATTTCGAGACCAATAAGTTGGACTTGTCATTTTTTTTTGAAGTCCATTGTCCGCTTTGGTGAAACATATGAGATGGGAAAATGCTGATTAATCAAAACACAAACCAAAATGATTCCAAAAAAAGCAATTTTGATTGCACTCTCTTCTTTCCTCAACTATCATCTTCATCCACATCTACCATATTTCCCCATCTCACAGGTGCTCTAATGGTTCTATATATATATATTTAAGAGACCTGGTAAGTGTCTATTATTATGGAACCAAGTGGCTGACTACTATATCATAGGATGTTATTGCTGCTTCAGCAGTCGATTTTACCTGCACTTTAACATATTTCGGTGAGATTACTTTTATTTTTTTTCTTTCTTTTTCTATTTATGACATTCTTCTATTACTTCTATTATTATAGGTGCTGTATTGTGTCTGTTTGAGCCCAGGAGATTTATTTTTATAGGTATGTGAATTCTCTGAAGTTGATTTCTGAACTCTCTCACGCCCCTTTACCATGTCTTTCTAGTCCATTGCATCATGACTCCTTGTACATGTTGTTTATGTCTCTTGGTGAGCACTGTTTTATTCATTTCTATACTATGGCTCATTGATACATCTATTTAGGTCATTAATTCATGATATTTTTCATGACTTGTCACTATTCCAATGCCTTTAGGCTCTCGGTTTTTTCCAATCTGCTCCTCCTACCCTGCTCCTCTCTAGGGAATGTCACAAGTAACCCTCGGGTACAAAATTGCTGACCCATACCTGTACCCATGTACCCGTGGGTTTTCCGCGCAAAACAAGCCCGAGAACGTCCAAAACGGACAACCTTTGGGCAAGATATGGCTGAAATATGAAGCCTTTCGTATTTCAAGCATATCTTGTTCGATTCTGCACTGTTTCAGGCGCTCTTGCACTCATTTTGAAGCTCACAGGTACGCTGAAGGCAACCCATACCCGTACCTGCACCTAACCTGACCTGTGACCTGTCCAGGTTGGGCATACCCTTGACTTTCCCTACTCCTCTCCTCTACCAAGCTTCGCATTTTTACAGAACATGGGACATCTTTCTTCCCTTCCCTACCATTCCATTTCTCCCTTCAATGTGATGTTTATTTACTGTTCTTTTTATTTGCACTATTTCCTTACCCTTAACTATCTCTGTTGCATATGCAGTATTACTGGTGTATTAATTAGTTTTCAAATAATATATTATTTTTGGCTTTACCTTTGATCAAATGAGTGATTTCTTGAGTAACATGGGCTATTTGAAGCGTGGTTTGTACATGTGGTGGTCTACCTATGTAGCACTCTGTAGCATCCCATAGCAGTCTGTAGCATCCTGTAGCAACAAGGGGGTGCTACGGAGCGCTATAGATCCTAAAGGGGAAACTACGTAAGGGGTACCCTCTGCTATGGCGCTACAGTGCTACGGAGTGCTACGTACCACTCCATAGCAGACCCAGACATTGCTGATGAAGTGTCAACCGACATGCTGTGCACCTTATCGTACTTCCACCCAGTTGCGAGGGTCAATACATGCTTCCAGCCTTGAACGTCTAACTGAGTGTGAGTGTTGGATCTATAAAAGGTCGACAGGTCGATTGAATATCGATCAAACTCAACCACTATGGGAACACCTCTTATACCTAGGCCATGCTACCGCTAAGAAGGATCGGAATGCTTCAACGCCGATTCCAGTAAGTACGATGGGGTGTATCGAGTGTGACCCACGAGGAATGAGACCTCGAATGGCGTCCTTGTTGAGCGACCCGTCACGAAACATGACATGGAAGGAAGACCCAGGAACGTCGAGATGTTCCTTCGGGACCGCGAATAACCTGTTGGAAACCTCCAATCCAGCTTCAGCTTGAAGCATACTAATACACATACGAGACGATATAAGTGACCCACTTGTATATAGACATTCTCTACATGAAAGTAATCATCATCTGGAATTGGGCCAGCGCTTGGATTCGAATCGACAGGATTGCTTGACCCATGTATCGATCTTCCATCAGAGTGATCATCTACGCAAAGCGGAAACAGTTGTTAGCCACTGAAAATTTGAGTGAGGGTCCTCCAACATCTTACAACTTGTGTTATTGGTATCCTCGCGAGCTCTAGGCTTCGTAAGAACTTTGATGGGCACGTTATATTCCATGAGTAGGCGAGGAAGCGAGAGGTGGGAGGTGGGACAGAGTTGAACTGCATGTCTAGCGTGATATGGCAGGCATATTCCGCTGATGACTATTTCGAGAAGTGGAAAATTGCGGTGTCGAATTCATGGTCGACACTTCCTACACTTGTTTGCCTCGAGGATCAGGTAATATGGCTGTGTCATAATACAATGGCCCTCACTGGCCGGTGTCAAGTCCAAACCAAGGCTCCTTGACTAGGATCCCAGCCCCCTCTAAATCGCAGTGCCTACCCTGACAAGTCTGGCACACCGTTTATCGCCGACTTTTATGAATGTGGGTGATGTGTATAGATGTCGATGCATGATAGTCTACAGCTCAATATTCCGCTCTCCAATATTGATGATGCCATTCAATTTCGATACAGAACGATGCTATTACGGTCATCTAATACATAAGCCAATAACGGTTTTATTCCTCCGTATCCTGTTACACACGGGGTTCTCTCTATTCAATCGGTTGAACCTCCCCGGTCCACGTGCGACCTTATCACTGATTGACGCCCAAAATCAATGATCGTTATATGGGCGAAATTGCGGGATTTACTCCTTATCCTCATTGTATAACATCACAAACAACTTTATCAATGACCGACAGCATTTCAACTGACCCAACTACCGCTGACACGATAGCGAATGAGGCGCCGATACAGTGCAAAGCCACTCACCCGTCCTCCCCAGAACCAGTCCGTGATGATGTATTCTACTATGAGGTGGTCCACATACAGGCAAGAGGTTCACTGGTACGAAAGAGTTAGTCTAACGCATTCTCGTAGATTGGTGGCAGTCTCTTTTGCGTTCCAAAGGAGTATCTCGATGTACCAGGCACGGTCTTCGCTCAAATGTTCCTAGACGGGACACCATCAGTGTCTCCGTATGGACCGGAGGGACCCATAGCAAGAACCCGATTGTTCTTGAAGGAGTGGACGTTGACTCGTTCCGAAGCTTTTTGAAAATTGCATGGAAACGGTTGGCGTTCTACGTTAATCTCATCGCCACCGATCCAGCTAACCATTACGCCAATGACACACCCTGTATATCTTGATTAAACCTTAGCAAGCCCGTCGACAAATTGTCAGCAAGAGAGTGGAGAGGCGTTCTTCAATTAGCCAGACTGTGGAATTTTGAGCAGGTGCGGAGCAATTTTAACCCCCCCTATATTTGAACGTCAATGAATCTGCAATAAAGCTCCAGATTCGAGCGGAGAAAGAAGTATACAAGGCGGCATGTAATGATGCTTTTGATATGCTCGAATTGGGCCAGGAGTTCCGGGTAAAGGCATGGGTCATCAGGGGATACACGGTTTTGGTGGATCCAGCCTTCTGCTTCAGTGGCAAAGCGCTAGTCAAAGAGGGATTGGAGCACCGACTTACCGATCTTTTGCTGATACGAGAGTCATTGAGACTATATACACAACAGCCTCCTGAAATAGGATCCCAGCAAAAAGCACATTCTCAAGCGTACGAGTGCTTTTCCTGCCATGAACGTCCTCCGTCTTGCCTGAGGGGTAACTATTGGGACGGACACTCGGAAAGGTGCCCCGGTCTGGGGTTTATCAACTGGTGTGGCTGCAGGGAAACTTTGTTTGTTCACCCAGGGGCTTCTTTGAGCTTCGATGACATGGCTCAGGAATTGATTAAAGAGGTATTCAAGGAGGAGTTGGAGGCGTTTTAGACTACTTATAAACGCTGTAATTATCATTTAGTACTCCTTTGCAGACATTCTATTTTTTGTCAATGCGGCATATAATCAACGCTGACCCTGAGCCCTGTTTACCTTATTAAAGATAAGGTAACATGGAAATGCCATTATACAATGGCTCTAACGGCTTCGGAGTGGATCTTTCCTTTTGGGTTGCATATCCTTTCGGAACCTCAGACGTTCATGACCAGATCTCTAGCTTGGTTACTGAGTTCAAACTATGACTCCTCAACGTTTCAACTGGTATACCGACAACTGCTTCAAAAACGTGATTATCCCGACACCCCTGACGCACTATCGCAAATGATCGCTGACTTTCGAATGTGGAAGAACCTGAACGGAGTTCAGGTTCGCCTTCTTGATCACGTGGATCTGCCAGCCTTCACCTCCTAGAGTTTCCGGCTTCCATTCTTCTCTTCATTTCTCGCTCCTCGTCATAGACTCGACGCTCGCTTTATCATAGTCACCTTAATTACATTTATCCTTTTATTTCCCACCCACCGCCCTTGTGAACCGCCAAACCCTTATCCCTTGCCACAGATCCAACCAGAGTCGTTAGGAGGGGAGAGAGCGATCAGCGAGGGGGGTTCAGCCATCCTCGCTTTCGTCTCTCGCCCAGGGAAGGGGTCAGCACTCATCTTTGCTGTTCCCTTTCTCCCTCTCCCATCCATACCTACCTAACTTCTCTGGCGCGATCTCGTGTAGCAAGAAGTGCTCTCTTATGTCACGCGCACAATAGTCTACCGCTCAATAGCGCGCTCCCCGACATACATAAATGATGTCATTCATATTCGAGATAGAAGGATCTTACTGTGGTCACCAAATATATAAACCAATGGACAAATTAGCTATGGGTATCCTGTTCCGCACAGCATCCCATCTATTAAATTGGTCGAACCTCCTCCCGTGACCTTATCACTGATTGACGCCCAAAATCACCCACCTTTATATGGCAGAAATTGCGGATTTCACTCCTTGTCCGCAATCTATATCATCACAAACGGTACCTTTATCAATGGCCGACAGCATTCCAAGTGATCCCACTACCACGATGGTGAATGAGGCGCCAGCACAGTGCCAAGCCACTCACCCATCCTCCCCAGAACCAGTCTGCGATGATGTATTCTACTACGAAGTGGTCTACATACAGGCAGGAGGTCCACCGATACGAGTGAATTAGTCTAACGCATTCGGTAGGTTGGTGGGAGTCTCTTCTGCATCCCCAAGGAGCACCTGAATGTCCCAGGAAGTGTATTCTCCCAGATGTTCATCGACGGGACGCCTTCCAACGTATCCAACGTCGCAGAGGGATCACACCGCTCGAATCCTATTGTGCTGGAAGGGATTGATCAGAAGAAGTTTCGAAGCTTTTTGAAAGGGGCATGGAAGAGGTATGTTGCACTAGATCGAGCTCGAGGTCCAATGTTGATTTGCTCCTCAGAAACGACGTTGAGATACTCATAATGGATTGGATGAATATCCTCGCCCTCGCGCATCAATGGAACTTCAAAAAGGTGCGCTAGTGCTTGGTCTGGTTCTTTGTGTCAGCCTCAACTCACCGATACATTCGCTAACAGCTCAAGAAAGAAGCCATCATAGGCATCGAGTCGAGTTCCAGTATGTCGCACAAGTGGCAACGCGACCCCTTCTACTGTATTAACCTCGGGCGTCAATAGTCCATCAAAGAATGGATCATCATGGGGTACATGGTCCTCCTCAATCCCAACTACTCCCTCGGTGCAAGACTCCTCGTCGACAAAGGCTTACCACAAGATCAGATCATAAAGCTCCTCACGGTCAGAGAGGCAGTACGCCAACATTCCACAAAACGTGTGCATCCTTGCTTTTCTTGTGGAGACATTCCGACGTTTAATGTCAAAGTTTCCCGCCCGAACCTGTCTTCATCGCGAAGCCGCCAAAGCGTTCGAACGTCCGTTGGCAATGTGTTACCCCAGACAATTGCATATTGTAAATGTGGCGAAGCTGTCTTTGCAGACCCGGAGTATCATAAAGAGTGGGACGATACCGCCATCGCAATGATCAAGTTTGTCTTTCAGGACGAATGGAAGCGTTAAGCCAAAGGCTCAGTCAAATTGAAGGACTCTTTTTTAACACACATACTTCCTATACAGTGTATAAGCATGAAAACCTTTAAGCTAGAAAATAATCAATATTGCGATTTAGATCGACTTCATATGAAACCGACACCCCAGACACCCGCCATCTGGATCCTTTTTTTTGTTGACAAAAAGCTCAATTTCGGGCGTCATTGCAAAAACATCGTTATATTCAATCGTCATTTCAATCGACGAAGAAATACGGTAATCAAGATGATAGAAATGACACGAAAAAAAGTGAATAGTAAAGATACAGCAGACAAGATCAGCACATTACGAGGTGAGGACATTCAAGATCAACCACGAGTTCCAAAAGAGAAAAAGAGATGAAAGAGACAAGGCAGAGAAAGAGTGAGTACATATGCCTATCAATCGAATGAATCATACTCGACGAAACGGGTAAAACTGAGGCAAGGTATGGAGGGTATGCTACCTAATGAGAGCAAAAAAAGTGTCCTGATATCACGATACACGACAGTGAGGCGCTTAATCGTGCTTGTAGACCTCCTAAACATGACAAAGAACAATCAGAACATGAAAGGACGAAAAGGAAGGAAACAATCCAACGCACATTGATTTTTTCTCTGAACTCCTTGGCGATTCTTGCTCTCTGAATCTTCTGAGCAGCAGTAACGAGACCGCTTTCAGGTGTCCACTCGTCAGGGATCAAAACAACAGCCTGGAGGAGCTCCATGGGCTTGAAGCCGTTCTTCTTGCCAACAGCGTTGCAGTCCTTCATGATCAGCTCGCTCACGCGGGAGTCAGCGCACAGGTCAGCAAGGGATGTTGAGGGCTCAGCGAGCTTGCCGTCAAACTTGGATGGTTCCTTGGCAAGAGCGGCGCGGAGATGGGCTTCATGGGGGATGATGATGGCCATGGGTTGCTTAGCCTCCTGGGTCGCGTGCACGCACATGTTGCCGACGAGATTGGACGCCTTGTAAATTGACTCTAGGCGCTCAAGAGCAATGTACTCTCCGCTTGCGAGCTTGATAAGGTTCTTCAAGCTGTAATAAATTTTCAATAAACACATGGGTAAAAGACGAAGCGGAAGCAAAGAATCGTTAGCAACGGTGCAGGTGATGGCGAATAGCAAAGGAACTTACCGGTCGATAAGCGATAGAGTGCCATCAGGGTTCCATTGACCGACATCACCAGTCCTCAACCAACCATCACCGGGGAAGATCGTTGGGTCTTCGTTGAGTTCAGGACGCTTGTAGTATCCCTTGACCACACTGGGGCCACGAATGCAGACTTCACCCTGTGGGGGGTTGTTGGTTGACAGATAGCCAGCGTCGGGAACGTCCAAAAGTTTGATCTCGACGGAGGGAACGGGCAAGCCAACAGTTCCATAGCGCATTAGTTCAGGGGGGAGAATGGCGCACATGCCGCAGGACTCAGTCATGCCGTATCCTAAATTTAGACGAGAGTACGTCAGTACCCGGAACCAATACCACGCGTCTAGCTAGAAGACATACCTTGCAGAACAGTGACCAATGCGGTGGTCAAGAACTCCTGGGTTTCACGACTGATGGCAGCTCCACCACTAAGAGCGATACGCAGTCTTCCACCTGTCGCCGCACGGACACCAGAGAGGACAACACTGTCCGCGAGCTGAGAGAGGACGGGGGTGTTCCTCTTCTTGGCGGTCATTGCACCATTGAAAAGACCCTTCTTGATGGTACCGCCTGCGTTGACTTTGGCGAGAATACCCTTGCGGATAGTCTCCCAGACAGCGGGAACACCAACCATGATAGAGGGTCGGAAAGCACCGATGTCACCCTTGCAGTTGCGCACAGACGCATCGGTGAGGGTCTTGACGCGTCCGTAGCCAGAAGGCATACCGACGTAAATCATGATCAACTCAACGATGTACTCGAGGACGTGGGCCAGAGGGAGGTACGCGAGGTAGCTATCCTCATAGGTGAGATGGTGACCGAGCAAAACGTATACGGAACCGACGGAGGCGACGAGATTGGCGTGCGAGATGCACACACCCTTAGGGGCACCTGTGCTTCCGGAAGTGTACATGATCAGAGCAGTATCTTCCTTGGTTGGTCTGCGAGCGTCGAGGACATCTTCGGCTAAAGCCTTGCCGAGTTCACGAATCTTGTCGAGAGAGAAGACCTGGATTGAATCCCGAACAGCATGAAGACTGTCCATGAGTGCCTGAGTAGGCTCTCCATCGAAGACGACGAACTTGACGGAGGGTGTGCGGGCGAGAACACGTTGAAGGGTGGGGAGAAGTTCGGCATTTGTGAAGAGACCGACACAGTTTGGTTCGTTCAGTGAGTGGGCCAAGCCGTCCTCACCAAGGGTGTCGTAAGCCGTAGCAATCGTGGTCGAGATAGATGCACAGGCATGAGCAATCATCTGCCAATTTGGGCTAACGGCGAAGACGGAAGGCGATGAGTTTCAGTGACTAAAGCCAAGAAGAACGTAATGAATTAACTCACCTGGTCTGTGCGTAAACATTGAACACGTCCTCTTTGGTAACTCCTAGGTGAATCAATCCCCTGGCTACCTCTGAGACAGCCTCCTTGAGCTCGACAAAGGAAATGTATTTGTAGTCGCTGAGCTCGAAGAACTTCCACTTCTTCTTCTCAACGACCTCCTTGCCATCGACAACTTTCGTGACATCCTTCTCCTCTTCATGAATACCAACAACGTCTCTCCATCCGAGAGCTTTCCTGTTTCCGTGCGTCCGTGCGGCATAGCAAATAATGTCGTGGATAGTGCTGACTCCCTCCGATGGCTGGGTGACCAAACCATCCTTGGACAATGTGCACCGCTTGATGGGACCTTCTCCTGCACCTGATGATGGGCTAACCTCTATGGAACCTTGACCATAGTAGCCAGGCTTGTTGGTGTGGACTTTGGGCATGGTATGGGTGGACGTAGAGAGGAGAGTTAGGGAGGAACGACTCGTTGTCACGCTTCCTGTTTTCCTTATCCCTCCGTCACGGACATTCACTTGGCACGTGACAGATGTCACTTCCCATCCGTGTCCACTGCCTCACCTGTCTGCAGTCCACTGACATGTCCCATTTTCACTCCTGTTTTATCCAGATAGTAATGCAATAAAAGTTCGAATGTAAAGACATATTAAACTCAATTTTCGCTGACATTTTCCTCTATTTTTTATATATTTCTCAAAGTCGCCCTTTGATAGATTTCGGCGCATGACCCACCCCTTGCTAGGACCCCTGATGATAGATGTGGGGACCAATGCGCACACGCCTTGGCGTCATGATCAACTTGAAATTGCTCAGGAATTTTCCCAATCGAAATGGCCACTGCTCTTCTCAAACCGTCACTCCATTCCACGCAAACCACCTAAACACTCCTTTCTTTCGGCGTCTTGATTTCTTCCCTCTTCATAGTCTCCAACATTTCGAAACCGATCGACCTACTGAACAGTCAAAATGCTCAGTGTTTCGGGTGTCATCATTGAATTGAATTGATGGTATTATATTGTTACAATTTGCCCAGACAGCCGAGCGGAATGCGCAAGCGATACGGAGACGACGTCTATCGACTTCAGAGATAGAGAAACCTTACAAAATCCACTCGCCCCTGCCATGGTCGACATCGGTGACTCAACTTTCTCGAAACTGTGTCAAAATCATATCTCTCTAGACCTTTCCAAGCAAGCTTAAAGGACCACGAACTCAGCAGAATGCACCCAAGACGCTCATCCAGCCAAGCCCGCAACCTGTGACAATGCGTGTCCTGCTAGAAGCCACTCGTGTTCATCACTCAATTCAATCGTCGCTGCGCATTGCAGAGGTCATGTCAGTTGACGTCTTTGCTTGTCACTTGTTGACGGACGGGCCCGAGCATGAATGGTCCAAATAACTTCCCGAGTATCATGGACGTGCAACCCTTTTTCGCTCTTGTACGTCTTTCTAGCTTCACGCCCAAACCTTGTACGCGCGATACCTCATATTCACCGCACTGCGCGTTGCAATACAGGCCGCCGTCAATGTCGATTACGTTGCGCCTTGGCAAGTGATCCTTGGATAAGGAATTTGGATCCGAGAACGTCAGGCACATCTCTGACTCAATGGACATCACTCTGGGCGTGAGTACGCGCCAGGGGTCAAAGAAGGTTGGCATCTTTGGCAAGCTTTGGCCACCACCGTTATCGTCATCGTTTTCTAAAAGTTGGGGAAGTTTCTCCAATATTGGCACGGCAGCTGAGTAGTGGCCCACTGTCTGATAACATCAAGAAGACGAGCAGGAGTTCAACTTGCATCGTTGGCACCGGAATGCTTCGACGCCGCTCTGTCTACATTCAGCTCAATACCCATTGGAGTCCCCATGACATGAATCACGATGGTGATGACCAGCTCTATCAGCATCTCTCTAGGACACGGGACCATTCCCTGAAAGTATACATCGTGGCTCCCCGCGTATAAACCCGTACCCAGAGTAATCAATAATCACACCTTCTTGCCCTTCAAGGCTGGGTTCTAGCTCAAAGGCAACAGATCTGAAATTGAACTAAGGAGGTCTGCAGCATACTTCTGGGTATCCGTCGACGAAAAATACCGACTTTCTTCCTGCACCTTCACCTGATATGACCATTCATACGAATTGAAAGGGTCCCTCGCATAGAGAACGCCCGGAAGTTCCAAGGAGCTTCCAGCGGCTCTAAGGAATTTTGGAGGAGACATCAAGAAAGGCACGCCTCTCCTCGTCACTCTAGGGTTTACGCCGCCCTGGAGGTTAGGATGTTGATCTACAGAAATAGCTAGCGAGGCCGCCATGCATAGTGATCCCCCGTCAACCTTCGAACTTGAAGTCGCGCTCCTTCCGGTCGTTTCTCACATGTTATACTTGTCGCTCGTTCAAGGATCCATTGCTTCGGAATACGAACAGAGATGACTCTAATCGTCACATGTATGTGATCGATGTTTATGTCGTTGATTGATTATTGGAGTGGTCGGGATGCTGTTTCGTTGTTATAAAAAGAATATCACGAGGCATGCGACGAATGGAAGCCTGAGTTTGAAGCGGAAGAGCGTTAGTTCGAAATATGTGCAACAGTGTTTATTGCGTGGCATTTGGCTTATGAAAGTCGAAAGAAAGCTATAGAAGGTTTTACCCAACCAACCGCCATAGCACAAAGGTTATTTTAACCAATACCCACCCGCTTGTCGAATATGCCTACATCCGAAGTGCACGTGCACATATAAGTACCAAAACAATGTAAATCGCAATAGTGGCATACCGATATAACCCGCGATCTCCATGGAGCCCTGATTATTTGCAAGTTCGCACAAGAGGTAAACCTGGTATCCATTTGCTAGTTTCAATCGCCCTAAAGACACCACAAAAAGAGAATTTAAAAACCCACCCGCAATAATTGAGGGCATTCATCCGACTTATTACATCTTAGCATTGGACTATGTATCCAGACCACCCCATAGTCTTCGATAGTTTTCGACGACATTCGATATCAACCCGTTGGGCGCTTGATGGTTGTTCCGGGGATGACGAAATCTGGAATGGGGATAGGAGGTGGTCGACTGTGGTAGGCTGAACGGGGGTATATCTTCGGGATTAGGATTTGCCAGCTCCCTCATACTTATCCGGCGGCGGCGGGTGCAGTCAGACCGGTTGTGCGAGACAAAGATTAGGGGTTCAATTGTGCTGGGTTGTGGATGAGTTGTCCTTTCAAGGCTGAGTGGAGTATTGAAAGCTGTACAATGCGGATAAGCAAGGTCCAGAACTCTTTCGAATTTGCAGCATCAAGCTTTGAAGTGCCTGCTATCTGAATCAACTTCCTACGGCTTCAGTCCCATCGTAAGCTTCCAGTGACGGGGTGCCTACACCTTTCAGCACCACTCCAAAGCGTTTCGGGGCTCATAAATCATTGCACTTTTTACACAGACCTCATAACCAGACGTTATCAATGCCCCAACCCATGCGCTTTCAATGCTGAAGCAGTTATGTCAATCGAAGTCAACCCCATGTGGAATTAGTACCTGTTTGAGGAGACAGCTTGATATCTTTGTGGGTAATAAAGCCTAGATCATATGTATGTAAATATCTCGTTAGTACACAACTTATAAGCTGGATTAGACAAGTTCACAACGGAATCTGGAGTAACAAACCGAGCCTACAGGGGAACGTTTTCCTTGGACATCAAACATGTCTCAAAAACGCAGGGTCTAAGTCTTGATTCCTCACGAAGTTCGGCCGAGTATGAGTACATATATTTCCTGTCTCGAACAGACGTTTCGCGGTATACCCTTATCCATAATCAGCTTGATGAAGATGAACAACATCTTGAAATGAAACAAAGACAAGGCGGAGAACTCGTTGGCTTATCGCTTCAAGTTGATAGATGTGAACATCTGCGGCGCTCAGAGCATGAGAATAGAGCGACAATGAGACGTAAAAGCCTGCAGGGACTGACCTTTCAGGCATTCGCCGCCAATCGTAAGTAGCAACTCCGTTCTTTGTACTTGGAGCGGGAGTCATCATTGATAAATTTCATCCTTCAGGCCGTGTGGTTTCCACATAGAAGCTTGATGTTTATGGAGCGCGTTTTTCTCAAGGCAAGGTCTTGACGAACCTTGAACCATTCATTTCACATAGCTTTCGCAGGCGGGCCGACCCGGAATCTTCGGAGAACACTTTCAAATGCAAGCATCGATAAGAGATGGCAATTTCTCAGCTAAACTTGACAATTGAAGTTACCCGACTGTATGAAGCGAATGACGGAGATTAAGAGAGCAAAATCGCTAGTCTTGAACTTTCGCCTCTGTGTGAAGATTAGCCTGGCATAATACATTTCAAAAGGGAGCGCGAATTTGAAAGCATACGCATGTATTTATTAAATTGCGTCTAGATCTGGGTCTTCCTTGGTTAAAAAGCGAGTTTTTGGCGTTGTTAACACATGAATCAACTGGCGATTTACTGAAGGAGGTCATAATGTTCGATCGCACGATGTAAATCGGATTGATACGACTAGCAGTTTAGGATAACACATCCCATAACAAGACGAAAATGTAAGCTAGTGTAACGCAGAGATTCATAGATAACATCTTGGTCTGTGAAGGTGCCCAGGTTCTGATCGCGATGTCCTCAGGACCTCAGCATCCTGAACCGATCTCCGGTCACGTGTCTTTGTCGTGCGAACATTGCGCATCACACTCAAACGCGAAGCCGTCAACGTCGTTGGCCCACCTTGACTTTCTAGTTGACCACCATGTCGCCTTGCAATTTATCTTTCAATGGCCATGGAATACTTTATTTTCAGAAAGCTATGGCCTCGAAGCTGCTATTAAAACTTGCTATGTGAACCTACGATGTTTGTCGTTGCAAAAGGACCCAGGGGCGCTGGCAACTCAAGAGGTATGCTAGACAGCGTTGATCGCATGCAAAACCAAAGATTCGGATGGCATGCCATGTACATGTCATTTAAATAACCAGTGAGCTGTAGCCATAAAGAAATTGCGTACTTCATCTGACAATTGACTGGTCCAGGCATAGCATCGCGGAATGACCAACGGGCACGGGTGCTCACGACATCTTCTCGCCGAGTTTGTTCGTTTCGGGACGTTTACATCGAACGAGGAATGCTCTAGCCTCGCGTACTCGTTAATAGCATTGATCTCCGTCCTCGATGAAGGAGATCTCTCCGAGGAAATTCATCAAAACCCCACATCTTGACGCTGTCAAGGATTCTCAGATCGGTATGTCAATTTACGGTCGCTTAGTTCACATACCCGCCTCTATGATTGACTACGATAATCTAATTTCCCATAGTTAATCTTTCTATGAACGGAACGGGATGTTAATAATGTGTATCCCGCCCTGTCAATTTTAGGTCACCCTCGAGTCATCCATCGATATGATAGCAGATCGCACGCGATAGCGCGTTTCTCCGACTAGGTGGGGTTATCCCACCTCAAAATGCAGCTTGTTGACTATCAAGTCCCCCTTCTCTTCCTTCTGTCACCACACAACGTGCCTCGCCTCCACTACGCAGAGTGTGCTGCCTCTGAGAAGTTTCTGCGGTGAAAACTGTTCAAAGTATGGGGCCGGGTTGGAATCACTCGATGTTAACAGACTTCCTCTCTCAACTGGCCATGTTGGATACACGTTGCTGCTTCACGATCTTGCTTCTCAAGGCAAAAACCGACTGGAGGTTTTGCGTCCTCTCCGCCTGTTGCCCTAACCCATTGCCTTATACACCCAAACCCTAAAAGCTAAATTTCCTTTGAAATGCGTCACGGTTATGAGCAGATCACAGCTGGTCTCGGGTGAGATTTCACCGTCTTTGCCTCCGAATCCGATTCCGACAACAGGTTATGGGTGAAGAAGCTGTAGAATGGGTCGTGATGCCACGGAAGGGAAGTCGGATGCCTTTTTGGCGCATTTTGGTTTGTATATTTTTTGCACCGCGAGATTCTTCGTCGATTAGGCGTTGATAGACGAGAATTGGTGGTCAGGAGGGAAGGAGATTAAAAATGATGGATGCGTTATGCCTCAATTCTGTTGAGGGAACCTGTTTACCGGTGCAGTGGATGCGTCTCTCTTCACCTTTTGTTGAATGACGACTGCTCAACTACAGTTGTGATGCAGGATAACTTCAGGGGCGCGAGTCAGAAACGGATAATGACAACATAGACACGAGGACGGCACAATGGTTTTTTTTCTTGTTGCCTTGGGCGCATGTCGTCAGATCGTGCCAGCAGCGCAGCACGGCATTAACGGGCAACATCCCCTATTGTAGTCGCTAGAGGAACGACGGCATGGAGCTCAAGACGAAGATCGAACGGCGAGGGAAGGGTGGGCATACGCTGGATTGCGTCTGTTGCGTTTGATCGCGCTTGAGGGGCTTTCGGTTGGATTTTGGTGGGCAAGGGTTAAGACAAATTTCTTGTAGAGGACCCACTCACTCAACTCACGGCCCGCTCAATTCACTGCTCCTGACATATATGCTTCTCACACTCTGGTCATCTGGTTGTCTCATCAGCTCAGGTGGGCAATTAACTGCCTGCAGGCGTCGTCTAGAGAATACGGACATAAGACCTCCTTAACCCGATCGTTGAATTCCAAGATCTCTGATCCCTCAGCAAGATGTTTAACCCATATCCTGGCGCTATCTCCTTTGCACTATACTCATGACTGTCAACGCTCACTGCCTCTCCAATCCTCTCTGTTCAATCATTGCTGGATTCACGCCTTTCCTTCTTCTCAGTGTATTGCAGGTCGCTAGGGCACACCATTGGCTAATGCGAGCTAAAGACCTGTAAACCCGTATTTCCCGTTCCTGTGATGTCACTTTCCCCCGACAGGTGTGCGAATCTCGAACTGGTTTATCATCGACTGTCCTGTCGCGGACTGGTTGGCTGCCGACACTGGACCCTGCCATCAAACCCTGCGACATCACTTTCCTTTTTCGAGATCTAATCGCTATCGATGAACCCAGATGAACTTTTGTGGACAAGTACGAGTGGTCGGTTTCGAATCAGCATATTCCAGACGTCAAAAGCCTAGACTATGGGAACAGAAGAAATGCTTTTTCGCTTTTGTCTCGCGTATCTTGTAGGTGCGATATTTCTATCGTAGCCTCCTTATAAGACGAGACAAGGGAGAGCCAAGCTATAGGACCAGGTTTTGATTTCTAGTGTTGATCCTGCTACCCGAAGTCTCTTGTATTTCTTGTCTAGCGGACCGTGTTATCCTACATTTGGCGTGCTTCTAGGGGACGATCGAAATTCGCATTTATCCATTTGTTCGTATCTCGTCTGCGCTTCGCTCTCCGGGTATCGCATCAGGCCGACTTCCTTCGACGACATCATTCACCGCGGACGAACGCTTCAATGTTTTGTTACTGACGACGGAATCATTATCTTGCTTCTACGAAACACCTCGAGAGTCGAGATGTCGACAAAAGTAGGCAATGTCGTAATCCTCACGCGATTTGATTCATGGGACTCGTGGACTTATTTGTCAGCTCTGGTCTACAAAACCCCGGTCTCGTTGGCTTTTCTTATGAACCCCGAACCGTTCATAGCTGGCGTGAGCTGACAGTACCCAATCAACACAGACCTCTGAAAACGCCGTTTTCTGACACGCGTTCCAAGAGGGAAGCGTCGCACATGCGCTAGAATGGGTTCTTCTTATCTTATTACTCCGTCACTGATACCTGGGTCGCAGTTATGGTTTCACCTCTTTCTTAGACATATTGTGATAGTTCAGTCATAGTGAACTGGCATGGCGGTTAATATGGTTTACAGTTCCCATCACCCGAAACCAAGGACTGCACTGAAGGCTTTTCCCATGACACTGCTCTCTTTCACTCCTTTGGTTCTATGTGCTGCTTAAAACAGCTCATCAAGTTGCCATATCCTTGTCAACATTGCGAGCTTCGAATTATATATAGATAGAAATTTCGTGTGCATTCATCGACGCTATATGGGTCATTCCACCAATAATACAACGGCTTGTCGGCATCAGCAACGTTTTTTCAGAAATGGTCTCCAATTTAAGTCAAAGGAACGTAGCTTCAGTTAAAGGCACCACGTAACTCTCATTTTATCAACTTGATAGTTCAAACCGGCGTCGCGTAGGAATTCAAAACAAGTCAGCTTCACCTCCTTATCTTGCAACGCCGGATCTAGCTTGCACATGATAACCTCTTGTGTGCTGTCTACAACGCGCGTACTTGATTGCTTATTCATTGGGCAGTGCGTGAAGTCAATTCGATCTGACATAGAACCACTGGTGGGATTCCATATAGGGTGAACTCACCCCGTTTTCTCGTATAATATGATCCACGCCTCAAAAGGCTTGCATCTTTTGAATAGGTTTGATAACTTCCTGCAATAGGCTATGGGGACAACCATTTAATTAGTATGATTACTGAAATGTAAATGTGTTGCATTGCTTTGGTATTCGAAGCAGCATTTGATGCATGAACTTGACATATGCTGGATCAGTTCGCCATTGCACATTTCAATTGGTCGTTGGAATCATCCGACAGGAAGCGACAGGGGAGCCATACATTCGGTGAAGGTCAACGCCCGTGAACTAGTCTTCGAAGTTCTTCTCTGTGGAGCAGTGTAGAAATCTTTCTATATACATCGGAACAAACGCCTCATTCCCCGAGAGACGCTCACCGATGCTGTTTGGTCTCCGCTATCTACAGCTGGCCGGAGAAACCATGGAAGCTACGTGTTGTGGGCCCTTGCATAGTTGTGTTCTATGAACGTGGAAAACGTTTACGGACACGGTTTCTACTACACGAGACCCTTGTGGAAAATAAAAGCGTCGGTAAGTTGCAGGGCTAACTTGATATGTAGCCCTTAGAGGCTGGTACAGAGGATGTTCGAGTTACCTGTGGCGACGGTAGAGATGAAAGCAAACCGGAATGATATTGAAGTTTAACAGGAATGTAAAATGAGTTGTCTGGTTTCTGAGAAAATTGTGTGAGGAAATGGATCAGCTGATATTTTGTGCGCTTAATCAACGGGCCTGGAGCCCTTGCACAATAGAATTCAGAGCCTTTTCGTATGTGTTTATAGATCCTGTACCCACGTTTGGCGTAGAACAGACGCCCTGCAGGAGCGGGTAAACCCCGGTGGGAATAAGAATAAGTTTTACCTTGCAGGGTGCTTTAAACCACTTCGAAACGGATTCAACTACGTCTACTGATCACTCGAAATTCTCAGTGGCGTCGACGGTTGAATATTCATGTCGAAATGC
The DNA here is from genome assembly GCA_015501605.1 of Panaeolus papilionaceus. Lineage (NCBI taxonomy): Eukaryota > Fungi > Basidiomycota > Agaricomycetes > Agaricales > Panaeolus > Panaeolus papilionaceus. The sequence continues at coordinate 277,222 of JADNRZ010000034.1, read as the reverse complement.
TTCCACTCTCTTCCTCAGCAACGCAAAGAAAGGGTTTGATCAGAGCTTCTTCCGCGAAACAGAGGGAACGCTAACCGCCCTGAGAGATGAATGAACGGTCTATCGGTAGCCACTTTATCGCGCGGTCTCTCCCTCAGATGACTTGGAATGGGAATGATGCCAGTTCAACATCCGCAAGTTTGCGACGAGCACGCACTCTGACTGATGGAAAGCCCCTAAATTAGTATATTCCCACGTTCATTAGTCGCTGAATCTGTGATTGCAAGTGGCTTATGACCGAAATAGATAGCCGTGGAGTATATTGCACAGCCTGTCCGTGAAACCAGGCAGAATCGGGCTCTTCATTCAGTCAGCGAGAGTCTCGAACTATGGGATATTCTCACCTGATATTGGGAGTCAAATTTGACTGTAACATGAAGTGGGAAGGGCAAGAGTTACAAAATAAAGGTATTTACACTCTGGTCTTGAAGTACAAGGTACAAAAAATTCTCCAAGAAAAAATGTAACCCTCTAAAAGCCTCGTGTAGATAAAATTGCGTGCTATCGCACCGTCGAAGCCGACGCGCATCTTACCTCTCAACTTGATCGCTCGCAGTGATGGATGTGTCAGGCGTATCACCACTCGCAACCAATCAGGTTGATTGTCCGGATGAGTCGAAGAACAGTCCCTTGTCTGTCACGAGACAGGCTTGTAAGTCCAGATGGGCCCCCTTTTTCGTCCTTCAAATTGAATTCCGACCATGCAAAATGAAGTCAAAAATCTCATTTTGCAATATTAGTACAACCACTTTATACAAATATACAGGGTCCGTATTTTACAAATGCAGAGCAGCGAGAGGCGTTGCACTTCCTCATTTTGCTTCTAGATTTTGAGGAAGTATATTCAATGTGCCTATATTATATGCTCAAGTGCTGCCAACCTCTGTGGCGTATGTCAAGACGCGTACGAGCGTGCGAGTTTGAGTAGACTTGTGAACAGACCTCTTCAGTTCTTTGACTCGGAGAAAGTCAGGCTGGTCCTTGTACTTTGATCCCTGAGACTAGCCCTTTTCTTTAGGAAGTATTTCAATATTGGAATATCAGAATTGTGTCTGTACGTTGAAGGTGGTTCATCTAGGAATAGCAGTTCGATTCATCAATTCATCGGTTCAACTTCCTTATACGGTGTTTGATTAGATACCTTTATTCTTATCAACACATGCTCAAGTGTAGATAAGAGAGGCACTAACTTCAACGAGTGATCTGCGCAAAGATCTGATCTATTTCAAGGTTGGTTCGATGATGTTCAAGCCTTACTTGTTCCTTTGTATCTGACCAGCCAACGCCATCAGACCGTCTTGGTAGGACGTTGGAACTCCACGTCGCATCCCCAACTTAAGCTGCTTCAATCCTTTGTATACAGGTCAACGCACGCTTGTTGTTTACGACACCGAGCATTACCCGCTTCCGCGCACTGCTGCTTCTTGTATTCTTTGAATTTCGTTTGATCCTGACATAAATGTATGCATTACTTCGATCGATCCATGGTTTGTTGAGCGGTACACTACTCCAATGACTTCGCTCCAATACATCGACGGGCAGCATGGCCACTCCCGACTAATTGGCGGAAGGGCAGAATATGATCACTCGTTTATGAATATCCGTCTTATTCATTCCAACTCGCGAGGCTGAGCATCACTTTCAAGTGCTGTCCCCGCCCTGCCTTCTACAAAAAGCTTTCCACCAGCCCCAGTTATTTAAAACAGATATCGTATTTCCTTCGTGATTCTTTTGACGCGATTCAGCGAATGTTGTGTATCACGGTGATTTCATTCATTGTAATATGGTTTCATTTCGGTCAGAATGGGCGTAGCCAGACTTGCTCAGACAACCTCGTCCCTGACTAACATGGCCAACTACAGGAACACGTTCGAATACATCAACCACTGCGTGATTACCCCACGTTCAGAGCCAAACCGTTTAATAAGGCTTGACATTGTGATCATTACCATACGCCACGGCGTTGCTGAGCAATGAGAACAATGGTTGAACAACGAACATGCCTAGAAGGCAACCGTCGATTGGCCACGAGGCGAAGTGTCCTTGACGCTTTCCCCTGTCTGAGAGAATCTAAGGAGGAGAAGAACGGAAACCCTCAGACCAGAGTGTCAGAACAGTAACAACAGCTATTATTGCAGTTAGTAAGTACAGCATTTCTAATCGACGAAATGGGACCCCAAAATGGTCTGCAGTGGTTGGTCTGACGTTCTCGCGTTTTACAGAAGGGCTTTGCGCTCTAACTCGGGCAAAATGACCAGATGAACATTTGAGGGGTTGAATTATTTTTTCAAGTAGAGCTCGTTTTGGCGCTGCTGCTCCTCCAATGCGTTCTCGTCGATCAGAGTTCGCGAAGTTCGACGGGATGCGCTGTCCAATAAGCGTGTGCATGGAGAGATCTCAAGTAAATGACCAGAGCAATTCTTTCAGATAGGACATCACAACAGAATTCGACATAGAAATCCAATTTCAAATCTTGACAATGACAAGCTGCCTAAATTCAGTAATCATCATTGCCATCCATACGTCTGGTGCTTCATTCAAGTAATTGCTTCTGCCCATATTCAAGGCTTCCTTGTTGGATGGGAAGGCAGCTCATCAGAGCGTGGAATCGCAGTGCGTTCTATGAATACCCGCGAACCGAATGACCTTTATATAAGTGCATGAGTGCCCAACCAAAGTTCATTCCAAGTTTGTCATCCATTATACATCACACCTCCCGGGATAGGAGGTGTGATGCCCTCCTCCGCTGATGATGAACTCTGCCGCACTGCGAGAAGTTATATGTACTTATGTTCCACATACTTTCCCTATTTGCTACCTTTTAACTATTGTGTACAGCAAAATAGGAGATCGTCTTGGACGGGTTCCCTGAACATTCCATTGTTTCGGTCAATGAAGTGCTGGGTGAGTATGAGTTCGCCGCTTTCTTAAATACTGGTACCAGGTATTTGCCGAGCCATCCAGTGTGAACGTCAGACATCAAGAATAATCCGAGGTGCCAGCATTACCTCGAGGCCGTACGAAAGAAGTTGAGGGTCCAGCACTAGCATGAGGTCTGAGGAGCACAGATTCTCTGTGCATGATATCAACGCGACTTGGCTAATCTACGCATTGCCAGTCAAAATATGGCAGACACTTTTTTCAGTACATTTAACTAATGTGCGGAAAGCGGACGTATAGGATGTCATAGGTGTGCTGACCCTGAGTTGTTCAGCTTCGAAATGACGACTTGTGTGATACAGACCAGGCTGGATCAAGGAGTTGAGAACCGGGATATAGATGAACATACGTTCAAGTTGAAACTTCGAGATACTCCAAGAAGCTGGTAAGCATGAAGTCATTCCTATCCAATTGATTTGCCACTCAGAAAGGCTGACCTGCGGTGCCTCAAACACGCGTTTGCATTCCGTCCAGTGGAGTGCTAGGGCTGCAGCGGGTTCACATCGGGAGTGGGCACACAGAGGGGACTTAAAGAGCTCCAAATGTAGCGGGTGATGTTGGTCAAGGGGATAGTCAGCCGGTGATCTGCGTTGGTGAAGAACACTGAAAGAAGCAACGGGAGCCATGATATGACAGTATGACCGCGGTCAATGGAGAGATAAGTTGTATAGCAGGGCTGCAAGGCTTTGGGTTTGGGATTTTCGCATTATTCATTACTGCTGAAGCAGGCGCTTGGAGTTCGATCACTGTGCATTATTTGATTTCTTTGCGCAGCTTAATCGAGCCCCATGGGCAGGCTGCGTCACTGCTAACAACGAGGATCGTGTTGGTTGGGGGTACATCATCAAGCTATACTTGACGATGTACTTCCATAAAGGCCAAAAGCGCGGGTCATTAAATTGATAAATATGAAAAGGCCTATGGGCTTCTCAAGGACGCAACTTGAAATGAGCGAGCAACAGCAAAGTTCACTTTAGCAAGCAATAAGCTTTCGGATTTAAATGACGAGATTCGTAGGTTGATGGACTTAAAAAGGATCTGAACGTCGTTTCCTGTCCTGTCGTACTTCAGCTTTGCTACTTGCTGGTATGTGTCCTAACAGTATGAAAGCTGCAGGCTCTGGTGGTCTGTCTGAGATTCTCTTCACTGTTTAAGGTCAACAGTTGAGAAAGCCGTGTCAGTAACGCTTGATTTCCTTCACTGCCCATCCGGGGATGGCAACACGAGGCAGTTGTCCTATACATTTTACTAGCAGGACCTTCGAAAATTAAGCATCCGGGGTAGATGTGTGCTAACCATGAGGCCAGGGTCTTGAAGCAGACTAGTTGCAGGTCTCGAGTAGCTTATTTTGTGCCTTTATACCCCCGTGGTGCGTCATGGGTTGCCTGTAGGTTGTCAAGCTGCGAAAACAGCGGTCGATATACACTTTGAATAGCGTAATATTTCTTGTGAACCACTCTAAGAGACACACATTTTACGTTCGAACGTTCAGCTGCGTTGAGCTCAAAGCTAGATAGGGGTTAAACTGCGTTATCAAAGTGACTACGGCCCAGGTTCATCTTCGCGGGGTGTCCACGCACGTTTTTCACAATCGCTTGAACAACTTGAGCAGTAGAAGTAACGTATAAGTGTAGGCCTTTCATAATTCCCTCACTGCATAAATAAATGACACTTGTTCAATCACCTACCCAGAAACATGGGTTTGATCACCCAATTGAACTGAATGATCGCAAACGCGTTGTGTATATGAAGACCCAATCCTCTCGTAGGCAAAGCACAGGTGACCCCGTTCTACCTCCACGGCTTCAACTGTCTGCCGTCGTACATTGTCGTACTCTGATCATCACTATTACAGTGGTTCATGTCGTAAACGGCCAGAGATCACGCAACTCCTTATATAGACCACAGCGTCGAATTCGGAAGCGCAAGGCCTGGGGGGTCTCGTGATGCTTAGTCGTGGTCTTAGAAGACCGATACCATCGCTCCCGGGATATAGATAGATAGACTGACTGACAGCTATCACTGACATACACAGCTGTATACATATCAGGGCACAAATTACAACAACCGGCGTTATTCGAATGAAGTAAAAACCGGGCAAGTGAATTGAATTGCAAAGAAGCTTCAGGCCATCTGACACAACCTACTGATATGGGTGCGTATGGGTACCTGTAGCTGGGTACTGTCCTGCTCTGATGTTGATGCTTTGATGGGTCCATCGTGGTTAATTCAGTCCCCCAAAGACCTGACTGCCAGAGTGGAGCGCTGACAAACTGACGGAAGCTTTCGAAGCTCGACGGTCGTGCTTTTATGGCTTGATTAGGGAAATACAGAGGTATGGGTCCGGTAGACCATTTTAGGACGCGTTGGTGGGCGCACTGCGAGAGGTCAGGCGCTGGCGATTCGAGGCAGCGGCGTTTTACGCACGATCAGAAGGTGGCAGGATTGTATTGAAGAGAGGGGTAGTTGTGTAGATAGGAAGAAGTGTGGGGTAATAGCGTGAATATAATCACTTCACAAGCTCCGTCGACGGCCAAAACTGTGTCTTGCGTTCAAATTGCATGCCCCGTATGTGATGATCCTTTCAGCTCAGAACAGAATCTGGTATCAAGGTAGTTGCATCGACTGCTGTCATGTGAAGATAGCGATACGGATACATAGAGTATGATAAACGGTGGATATTCTAAGCCAATCCAATCATCGCAACCCTAACAAAAGGATGTCAAGTAAGGTTTTAGACGAAGGGCAATGTCTAAATGCACCCAGACGAGCCAAGCTGATGTAAAGTTGCCAGATTGTATGCCTAAGGTCTGGGTCTACCATGTAAAGGACAATAGTCATCCAATAACACCTATTGTTCAATTCATCGCCTTTCGTAAAGAATTGAGGATCAATCACATAGAAGCGCTTTTGTTTCAAAAATAGAGCCAGACCTAGCAACATCTTGAGTCTACACCCCGAAACCATAAACAAAAGGTTGTGCACCAAACAAAAATGCCAGACACCTCTGATTACAATTTATTATCCTCCACCCTCATCACCTAGCTTCTTCAATCAATGCTGTTTAGGCGTATTTTGCATCGTCCTCTTCGAAGGTTTTCGACTCGCGCTCACTCTCTGTGTGGTTCAGTTAATTCCCACGTCCACCATCAGAAGCGCATCACAATGCGTCGGGGTGCTTCTCAATGACTCGAGCGCGCACAACGCCTGGGAATGAAACAACTGTTGCAAGAAGGGGAGAAATGGAGCGAAGGGTTTGAGTTTCGGTCGAACTGATCCTTTTATAATCAAGAACAAAAAGTCGTGCAAGAATGTTGTTGGGTTTGATGAGAACATTTATGCACGGCTACCTGCGGGATGGGTGCCGGTTGAGTCATATCGACATTTTAAATTTTTGAGTGGTAAGGAAATTAGAAAGCACCGTAAATGGGTGTAGGTCCTTCGGGCTGGTTCAGTTCGTGTTGTAGAATACAGAGTCGTGAGTCACTTCGGACACTGGCATTGATGTTATGGTTGCAAGATGGATCGTTTGTGTGAATTACTCGAATGCAAGTACTTACATATGGCTTCTAGGGTCGGTCTTCTTGACCATCCTCAACATAAACATTTATCCTCAATGGTATCCTAGAGTTTCTATTACGCATCTCTCGGCACCCCAACAAAACCGCTCGTGTACACTCCGCACTCGGACTTATCATATAACCTAGCCACGCTACATAGCCCAATTTCTGTCAATGTCAGACAGGTAATATCGCCAATACCAGTTAACTCTCATACATAAGAAAATTTGTTCGACCTGGCCCCTCGAATGTCCGTGAGACTCAAGCTATGAATTAAGTATGGAAGTACCGTTGAATGGCAGAATGAATACCCACTCGGACGATTAACCCCGTTCCGTTCGTCCGTCGCATCGCTTCGGAGGTTATGATTCGTTTCCGTTCATTGAGGGTCCCTGTTCTCGAATGCACGAAAGAAGAAAAATATGAAGACCCCTACTTAACCCCTACATACTCCCGTACCCCTTCGTGGTCACTGGTCCGGGTTTCGCCTCGAAAGGAGATCGGGGGTGAACCTGAGTTCGAAGGAAAGCTATCGACGTCGGACTGGAAGCCCCTACTAAGTGGGCTTTCGGATTTACATCCCTAGGAATTGGAAGAGGAACGAAGGCCCGTTGTGAGTATAGGGATCGACGCGTGCGATGCGATTCGGATGTGATGTGATTCGAAAAAAGGGAATTGATTAACCTTTTGCGTTTTTGACGCGTACGATAGAAATTTTGAGGTATCACATTGGCATTTTCTTTTTTTCTTTCGCGTACCCGTCGTTTGTCAACTACAGATAGACAGCACAGAAAGCGTGGTGCGTGGGGAAGATTACAGACTGTGAACTTTCGCGGACTATCTCACCGAAGATAATCCCGATGGTGCTCTCGTGGTGCTCTAGACTCTGTTCTGTGTTCACAGCTGGACGGATTAAATCCAACGAGGAGATTAACTGCCACCCAGTCTCCAACATCAGGATCAGTATCAATCACCACGGTTGAGATTAATAGAACACAGCATCGAAATCATCGAAGCTTCCGTATTCATCCAGCTTATCAACGGCTTTACACACCTACACACATATACCGGTACCCGTTGTTACACAGATAGAAAAAAAGGCGATAAGACCTCCCACCACCGAACTTTATTTGATTTGACCTGATTGAATCAAGCTCACCCTCAAGTATCAACAATCAATCAGTTAAAGATAACAAAAGGAACTTCAGGCTTGTTGAAGATGCTGAAATTAACTGTTTGTGATCAATCAATGGGGAACGGGGAACAGGAAATGGCGCAGACAAATGAGGAAACCCAGGGTTGTCATTGTCAATGCCTCAGGTTCGGGGCATCAAATATTTAAAATTCATTTGACTGTGAGGCGCATTGAACTGAATGGGTTGGATGTTGGAGTGACAGTGAGGAACCGAAGCGAGATTCAGATAGGGGCGAAACGACGTGTGGGCGTCGCGCGTTTCGTCCGATGGACGGTTGGGCGAGGGGAGTTTATGTTCGCGGGGAGTAGGCGTTCGGCTTTGGGGATTGCGTTGGATGTTCCTAGTTCTGAATGTTTAGCGTGTAATGATCAATGTAGTAAAAACAATTTACTACAGTCACAACGAAATAACTCGCACTTCCAGTTCCTGGGTCGCTTTGTCCAACTTGAGCCTCATTGGGCTCTCAACCGCGTTCATCTGAGTCTTTGCCACTCTCAGTACTAGCCTAAAAGTTGTGGGGCCTTCGCTGTATTCCTAATCCAAATTCAGAACAAATACACGAGTACATGCGTTATAATACAGCAGTAAGTACTACTACCAGACACTCGTAGCCAAGTGCCCATTCTGAATCGGCTAGGGTTCACCATCGCCACAGGGCCCTCTGCTCCCAAGCTCGCAATTGCCCGTCTTTGTGTAATCTTTGTTTTACATATCTGTCTTTGTTATACACGCATCGGGCTGTGTCATTTCCTAATTCTGTGCTCGGTGGGTGGTCTAGGGCCCAGAATGCTTGTTCAGTAATACGAACACGAAGCGAGCTCAGGTAGGGTTATACCTCCGTGTCTTCATCAAGGGCTCTTGCATACACACCGTTAAGCACCAGCACTAGCGAGTTATGGTTGTAACTCATTAAATATGATGATGACATCGCTGGCATAGCCATCGTGGTGGCATTCGCATGCTGCGTGTGTGAGTGTTGGGTGTTAACGTTGTCTTTTCTTGTTGAATCGACATCTCAATACGCATTGACATTGGCAATTGCACGCGATGAGATGCGAATTCAAGTTATGGAATAGAATGGAATATTCTACATCTTAATATCCGTTCGTTCGTCAGGGGCAGTTGGGTTGAACAAACTTAGAAGGATGGGAGTTGTGAGTTAAGTTAAATAAGTAAGTCGGTATTGAGGGTTTGGATTCACTTAACTTAGACGAGGTGCGCTTATATTGGGGTGGGTGGGTGATACGTTTGTATGTAACGTTACAAGGGGTGTCGGGGTGTATGGTGAAGTAGGTGAAGATGAAGAGATGAGGGATAACATATATATGAGATAGTGTAATATCATATAAGAACAGGGTGCGCTTTGGTGCTCAAAAGTTGAATAGGCAAGTCAGTCACCTTACTTGGGCATACGCCTGTCTATAATTTTGCGCCGGGCCTTATCAAGGGCGGGAGCTTATTTCCTCGTGCTCGATGTCAAACTCAGCTGTCGGATTTGAGAGCGTGTGGTCGGTCGAGCCGGTGCTGAGTTGGAATATTTTATGAGGGAGAAGGGAGATATGATTCTTTGGTTCGAAGGAAGAGAATGAAATAATGTCGGTATTACCTACTTCCCTGTATAATTTTACTTGTTTCAGTGCACAAACCTCAAGCGAGCAACCCAAAATTATTCGAATCACATTTCCTTCATTACTTACATAGTACAGGCACTATAACAGCTGTATGACTCTTTGTAGACATTGTTACAATTTTCGATGCCCACTTTGAGCGGGATACTCGATTGGGTAAACAAAGAGTCCTGGGAGGATGACGGGAATTATGACTCGAATCAAAGTTCCAGCTGTTGCGTCGTGCGCAGTCCCACAGCTCAATTCCTCGAATGCCGTGGGTTAGCTTCGCTCAGGGGCAGCGAACACAGCATGGATCTCCTATTGTGTGTTTTCTCGCCGTTACACGTTGGCGTAATACGATTAGTCGACGTCTAGCGAGGCTTCGATGAGATAAATTCGCATGCGGGGATGGAGGTGGGGATATCAGGGTGAATATGACTTGACTACTTATTACATACGATGCAGGAAAGGACAGGCCTGGGGTGTGATTTAGAATTTCGATCGAATTGCTCTAGTCGGCCGTTGAGGATGGGATTTCTCACAGAGCAGTGTTACTTATGACTCGAGCGCAAGTTCAAGCTATATTCAAATGATTTATAAACACTCCTCGAAGGGCGGATGGGAAGGGTGTACTTTTGTTCATTACGCCCATATACGTTTAAGTGAGTATAGATAATTTGTTGGATTAAGCCTTTATGTGATGTGTGAAAGCGACTTTCGACTCAGAGTTTGCAGCCACTTATGGGCGTATTGAGTAGGACTGCAAGGGCTAAACTTGAACCTTGATAGATGTAGGGTCTAGACATGAGCTCGGGGATTAATGACGACATGGCCAGAGATGGGCATTTGTAGAGAGACCGTCCATAAAATGCGTGTAGTGGTGTTCCTAGTGGTGTATGTTTGGCGGGAGGGGTGAGGGGGAGATGATGACAGCGGCACTGCAGCGGCAGACAATTGGATTTGGATGTCGAGATACCTATTGTCCGACTGTGTACTAAGATACATCCGGATAGATGTACATGTTGAATGATATATTAGATAGAGATTGGAGATTGTTTTGGTCATTGGACATGCTGCAGTGGCACGTATGTAGAGGCAGACTGCTGTTGAGGAGGGGTGTATTATAGTGATTCGAATCTTGTGGAATTCGGAATCGGAGTAGGGAAGAAAGGAAGTAAGAGCGAGAGATAGACCAGTCAGTCTATGGTTATTAGTGAAATAAAAATAACAGGTATGTAGCATATGGGTAATTTGGTTGTTGTACATTATGGACAGGAGAGACCTCTGTCGGTAATCGGAAGAGGTTCAAGTTATTGAAATGGGGATTCGACGATAAGTCTCTTGCTCAGGACCGAACACGAGGATGTTCTATGGGCAGATGATTTGTGTTCTGCCTCATGTTAGACTGGTTGCATTGTCGCCAAGGGTGCCTGCCACTCCATCCGGAAGAAGATCGGGAGATATTCAAAGCAAATCAAACCAAACCAAACCAGATCTATAAGTCCTAAAAAAGGAAATGAGGCCGAACATTATATCTCTTGTGGCTTTTGCCAGTTCTTCTGACTTCCTTGATCCCCTTTATTTTTTTAAATCCTCTACCTCTTCCTCCTCCTCCTCCCATCAAGACAGCTGTGTCTGCTTTCGTTCTGCTAAATGCCCTCTATCCTCAACCTCAAGTTCAAAGTTGGTCGCTTTGGCGACTTTTTTATAATGAGATTTCTTTTCTGACCTTTTCTCCTTTTTCTGCTTTTTTTTCCGATTTTATTTCGACCGTGTTTTGTCTCGCCCTTGCAAATTAATAGGGAAACAAGTCTTTCGTCGCGTTCAGCAACCTCAATGATACGGAATCTTTGACAAAAACATGGAAGGTATGTCCTTTTTATATTTACAAAAGTCTTAGATACTAATTTTTTTTTTCAAAAGGTCTGTACCAAGGTCGCCAGTTATCTCGAACAAGGCCAGAGACTCGAGAACTTGAGTTGGAGGTTATGGCATCTCCAGAACCTTATGGTCGACACGGACAACGCAAAGTCTAAACGGGAATTCAAGAAGCTCAGCAAATGTATGGGGGACAAGTTGGACAAGGAGAAAGGCCGGTACGTCGTTAAGCGCCCTCCATCAAATCAAACCCTTGACCCTAATGATGAATCATTACTTTGCTCGTCGTCAATAGGAGTATTGAGGAGCTTGAGGCTCCCGATTTCAAGCGTAATCACTCCACAGACATGATTCGTCAACGCGCCGCCGAAAAGGAGCGCAGTCGCGAGGCCAGTCAGAACGCTCCAGGCGTTATCAAACGCATGCAATTCACTTTCAGCGTTGACCAGCCCGCTCAACCTTTCACTTCAACACCCGTCAAGAAGCCAGACACGAAACCATCGGCAGAGTTCGCCAAACGTAGACCAGCATTGGCGTCATCATCATCTGCTCAGGCTCGCGCTGCCAGGGACCAGGAGGATACCATTATGTCTGATGGTACCACTGAGGATCCTCCAACCAACACCAGCACGAACTCATCCCAGCTTCTTCACTTCCCACCTCTCTTCAGCAACGGTTTTGGACCGTCTGCTCTCCTTTACGCCGCCCCAACGTTGACGACCCCTATGAATTACGGCGAAGGGTTCAACCCCTCCGGAGCCTCCAACGACTCTTTCTCTATCTCTCGCCCCACCATTGAGCTTCCTCTCGACGATCTCCTTTTCAATGACGACGGAGGTTCAGATAACGGCTCAGCATCTGGCGATAACCATAACACCGCCACCGCCAACGCCGCTTCCAACTCTACCACGACTACTGCTACCGCCCAAAGCATCTGGTCTTCGGGCGATCTCTCTACTGCGAGCATCGTGCGTGCCGGTGCTCCTGAAAAGACTGCATCCCGCTCTCCTGTAGAACAGCAGGAGGAACAGGATGTCGTCATGGCCTCTGCGCCCTCCCAATCCACCACCACCACTTCTTCAGTTTCTACTCGCTCTTCTACTGCATCAGCTGCTGCTGCTACAACCGAAGAACAGGATAACGTTTCCGAGGAAGAATTCCTTTCCCCCGCCCCATCCACCTCTCGCAAAGTCTCGTCAATTTTCAAGAACGTTCCACCCGTCTCGCAATCTGTCAAGGAAATCCTCCCCGAAACGGTTGCTCCCTCCCGCGTCAACTCCATCTACGGCACCCGATCCAACACTCCCACCACCAACCGTCCCACTTTGACGCTGCGCACGCAGAACACGGTGTCGACGAGGAGCTCTGGGCCTGGCGCGACCGCGACGAGCCTGAATCCTGCTGTTTTGAGGAGTGGAGGACCTAATTCGGCTCCTGGAGGTGTCAAGGCTGAGTGTTCTAACTGCGGTGCCACTCATACACCCCTTTGGAGGCGAGGCTTGAATGACGAGCTGAATTGCAACGCTTGTGGTCTTTACTGCAAACTTGTACGTGTTTTTTTCTCATTCTTCCGTCTCTTTTTTTTCTTGTATTAATGTTTTCATGCTTTGATAGCATAAACGTCCTCGTCCCAAGAGTATGAGGAACTCTCATGGAGAAGGCCGTGCTCAGGTGGCACCTCGTCAGGAGACCGTTGACGTTATCAGTGAGTGGCGTTCCCTTGATTTCCGATTTTCTTTTATCAGAAACTGACATTTCCATTCAAGGACACCCACCTGCGGCCGTCGCTGCTCAATGCTATAACTGCCACACTACCGCTACTCCTCTGTGGAGGAAAGATGACGAGGGAAAGACTGTATGCAACGCGTGAGTACCACTATCGTATTTTATTTTCATTTTATTTAATACTCATGTTTTATCTTTTAGATGTGGGCTGTACTACAAACTTCACGGCTCTGCTCGTCCGATTTCCATGAAGTCGGACGTCATCCGCAAGAGATCACGCCATGATGCTCGTCGCGCCAGTCAAGCTGGCGGCAGCCCTGGTGCCCCCGAGGATACTCCTTCAGCCTCCCCTGGCGTCTCTCGCCGCGCTTCCCCCGTCCGCGATGCCTCCCCTACCCTTGCTCCCGACAGTTCCACCGCCCAAATCTACGACTACTCTGAGGACGTCGTCGACTTCCGCTCTGGCGTCACTGGCGCTGGAAGCTCTGAGCTCCTCAATGCTCTTGGAAGCATGGAAGGTGGTCAGCCATTGTACCAACACGCCTACGTTCCGTTCCCTGGTCCCTATCATCCTGACTACCTCATGAACATGTATGGGCTTCAGGGTGATGGACTTGGGTTCTCGGGCGTCGGCTCTGTGGAGGGTAATGGCAACAATGGAGGCGCTGCGAGTCAGAATAACAACAACAGTGGGAATGGGGAGCCTGACCTGAGCATGAGCCCAAGGTCAACGAAGCGCAGGAGGATGTCAACGGACTCGGCTAGCGAGCCACCATCAAGCGCTGTCAGCTTCAGCTCGTTCAGCGGCGACAGCTACTCGCCTGCCTCGTCTATCTCTGGTCACTCACATTCTCACTCGCATTCACACTCTCACTCACATTCGGGGTCGGGGTCGCACCATAAGAGAAGCTCGATGGAGTTCCCCTTCAGCACGTATAACAGCAATGGCACGATCAACACCGGTCCGGCTCTTAGGGGATCTGGTAACACCTTCTGGCATCCCCCCATGATGCCTCAGGGCGTTACTGGTGCTCACACTGAGGACAACGCCATCTTCCACCCTCCCATGCTCGTCCCCGCCTCATCATCATCCTCATCCGGCTCGTCTTCATCCAACTCTGCTGCTTCCAGCAGCGGCAATAACAGCAGTGGAAGCAGCGCGAGTCCAAGCAGTGCAGGTTCGCCTAACCTCAACGCGAATAACAATGCTTCAAATGGCAAGGATAACCATGATTCACCCATGGACTTCCTCCACCCGCCTGCGATGATGCAGGACGACGAGCTGTTCTCGGCGTATTTGCACCCGCCGATGGCTCTTGCTGAGGAGGGTGGAAACTCTAGCTTGGGGAGTGGTGGTGAGCAGGAACATCAGGCGATGTTCGTGGATAGTTATTTCCAGTAGGCGTCGGGAGGTAGTTGAGGCTGGTAGCTGCGCTGTTGCCTCGCTATCCCTTCACGATGGGCTTCTGGGTTAACTTTTTCTTTATCTATTTCACGACATGGCATGACTATTACCATGATTTCCTTTCTCTCCTCGGGTCGCCGTTCTCGTTACTTTCGTCAACTTTAGATGGATCAGCATCTCCGTCACCTGTTTTGGCTTTTTCTTTTCCTCTCAAAATCATCGACAAAATATCTTTTTCGACAACGATCCCAGTCCGGCCGAGTCTCTCTATCTATCTCTCAACAGCATTGTCCCTTACAGCATCAGTCCGTTTTTTTCTCCTTTTTGGTGTCTCCAGTCTTCGCAGCATTTTATTTTGTTTTGCAAGCCATTATATTCTTTTTCGCTCTTCATTCAGGCTCTCGTGTTATCTTGCATGTATCATTGCCCTCGCCCCTGTTTTCACGAAACTGCTTTTTTTCCCTTCTTTTTTTCCCTTTCAACTACATTTTCCTCGTCGCGCATATATCATCACCATCATCACATCGTCTCCCGCATCAACCACATTCATATTATATTTCCTGTTTGTTCAACACACTTCCTCACGGACCCTCCCTACCCTACGCTACCTGATCAACTTTTTTTTTGTTACATTATCTGCATCCTCATTATCGTTATCGCCTGGTCTTCAACGTCACGACACCCCCCGACACTTGCACAAGATATTATCGACCCACCTTGCCTTTCACCGACGATGTAAATGAGGAGTTACCTTCCCCCCTGCGACGCATCAACCATTCAACTGCTTGATCCGAATTCGCTATACCTCCTACCACTGGTCACCCTTCATTATACCTCGTCGACCTCGCGTTTTTCATCCCTTCCTCGCCTCGCTACCCTTATCCCTTATCCTCTCAAGACCCAGCAACCCCAAGAGTACCCTACAAGCAACAATCATACTAACTCCAATGACGTCTCGTGTTCCGTTTCCTTTTCTCTCTGTCTCTTTATGACTCGTCTCGTCTCTTTTCACTCTCTGTTTCGTTTCTATCATCGTCTGTTGTATACCATCTCGTCATCGAAGAAATCGAATTCATTACAATCCAATCCAATACAGTTCAATACAATTCGCTCACGAACGCACCTACATCCCTTTGTTCAAAGTACATATATCATCGTTTACGCCCCTTGTCCCTATTTTTCTATTTTATTCCGCGAAGGGCTCGCGCGTTCCGAGTCCCCAAATCCCCGACCCAACATGACCCGTACCCCAACTTGTTTTTGTTTTGTGTTGTAATCAATAACTACGCTCAATACTTATCATATCATGGTTCGGCTTGACACCTTATCCACTTGTTGATGTTGATTTGATTTCAATTCAATACGAATTTTTTTCGGGTTCATTTTTTTTTGTGGGATGAGTTTTTTCTTGAGTTAGCTTTTGTTTTTGCAGTAACCTGTGGACGAGGGACTATTGGACTTGTATTGTTTTTGTTAATTGTTAACTTTTCGCGACTGTCTTGCCTTGCCTCACTTTATCGCCCTCTTTATTTTTCCGACATGCATCCATTCTTGTATGCATTTGTGATTCTTGTCATCACTGCATTTCATCTCATTTCATATTGTCCCCTAGTGTCATCGCACCGTATCGTACCACCGGTCGCGCATCCCCACTGACATCCCCAACCCCAACGGCATCACACACGCACGCACACTATGTAAGTAAATCACCCCCGTTTCACTTAACATCGTTGGCACATTCTCCGACTTCACGCCGCGTCTCCTCCCCATCATCACATTCTATCTGCCCGTTTGTTATCTCTTCAAGTTTTTTCCCTTCTCTCTTCGATTGCGTGCTATTTCTGGTTTTCTTTCCATTGATTTGGACGCATTGCATTGCCGCCTTGCGTGCGTGTACATTGATTGGTTTCCTATGCTATGCGCTATGCAATTTATATTTTGATAACGCCCCTTCCGCCCGCTGTCTTGCTGGATCTTCCGACTTTGTTCATGTCAATGTTCACATCACCCTCGTCATGATCAGCTGTTCTGAACTTGGATCACATCGCACGTTTGTTCTTCGTTCCGTCGTTATTCCTTGCTTGCTCGTACATCATTGTCGTCATTGTTGTACCAATTGTATTGAGTATCTACTTAGTCGTATTTCTCTGATTTTACACTATCTTCGTCGCGTTTTTTTATTATGTTTAACTTGCTGGCTCACTTCCATTCCATTCCCTTACACCGGCACTCGTTCATTTCCATCACTGACAACTCACGTCGGAGTATCATTACCGGTCCATGAGCTCAACAGGAGTCTAAGTCGGAAATTTCTCTACCGTGACAGACTGATGCTGATTCAGAGGCCGCGTGCAGGCAAGTGGGGTGCGTTTCTTCTCTTCGTCTTCTGTATTCTCCGACATACTTATACTTACACCCATCGCTCTCAGGTCCACGCCGTTTTGGTATTTCGTGTGTACAGAAGCAACGGGTGGCACCATGGTTGTGGGTGCATACCACCTTGAAAAATCCAACATGGAGGATCTTCAAATTTGATTTGCTGGTTAGCGCTATTCCAGGTTAATGGTATAGGGAGGACGTGTAAACCGTCCTGAGATAAACGCCTTTAAATAAATATCAAAACACTAGTGCAGGTCTATTTTAATACTTATGGAGGTAGGTCTTTCGTAAGACTGCATGAGCAGTTGATGCGGTGACGTCTGCAGGAGGCTACGAATAGTACGAAAGATTCTGTCGTTCGTTCATCTTCCCATGGGGGTGAAGATCGAGAAGGTTTTGCTAGTTCTTGTTCGAAAAAACTCTTCCAAGGTCTCATGCACTTCTTGCCTCGGTATGTGCTTAGGGGCACGGGTCCAATCCAGAAATTAATTTTGGAATTTAGGTATATGTCGAGTATAATGGGGATGAGAGAATACAAAATTAGATACAGACAGAGATGCAGGCGTATATATATGGTATGGTTACTTGACATAGGAAGTCTTCTGTTGGGCGTTGATGCTGAGAGCGAATGGCGAATAGGTGCTTCCTGGGACTGCGGAGGGCAATGAGGCATTTCTTGGGCCGTGGTGGTTGGGTGGGCTATTTATGGGTGTATTAATGTGCGTAAGTAGGACCGGAGTATTGGATCTGTCAGTTTCGTGTTCGCTGAGTTTCGTATTTTTGACGCTTTGGTAGATGTTGGGCGAAGAGTCGAGGTGTCATCCGGTTCATTGACAGCTGCAGCGACGGACTAGCGAACATCGAATTCTCGTTATCTCTTTGACAGGCGCCCGCGTTTCGTTATATGACGAAACTTGATTTGCTGGTGATACATAAAAGTAGGGTCCTTCTCGTTTATTATAGACTCTTCCTCGCCGGCTCATCGCTCTGGTATTTCCATGTACTAACTAGTCTCAGCTCTTGTACCGGAGTTTGGAAAGGTTACATATGCGTAGCGCAAGCTCCGGATATAGTATGGCCGTTCCAGCGTCCTTATCTCGCTTCTCCTACACCGCCACGTATGATGCCTTTGAACGTAGATCATTTTCTGACTGACTCCATCATCACCCCCACTGAAGAGTGTGGGTGCTGCTTACAGCCAGAGAGGATCACATGTGGCCCCATAACCACAAACCACTGGCAACAACTCAAACTTCCCCGAACCGGCTTCTCAGGACCAAGTTCAATTTCAGTTGCAATTTGCAATTCTCAGATGTGCTTCGTCCTTTTGCCCTAAACCCACTTCCCCTTGCGGCGATTGTCGTCTTCTTCAATATTTCCCCACCATAGGCCTCCTCGGACTGATATTTGTCTTTTTTGGAACATATGTAGACTCTAGAAGTTTATGTGTCAGCAACACGAGGAGGTTGCTCCACCTTGACGGCGAGCCTTTCCATTCCATTCTACTTTTTTTTTTTTGCTTGCAAAAATAGGGACACCCCAGTTTGAGGTCGGAGCATTGGGGAGCTATCATCTCCTAATACTATGAAGTTGAAGTGGAATAACATGGACGCATCAACGGGAAGCGTGGATGCTGGATAAAATCTTGTGATTCAATAAATCCTGTCTGTGATGCACTGTTTGACTCCGTCAATCGCAACGATCGTGATCATGCTGCAGGTTGTTGAGACTCAGACCCGAGCAAAGAATTCAAAAAAATCCGGCCAGGCCTCGAGTATATACATACCTCCTAGATCCCTTACTTCACAAAGCAGCAGCCTATACGTTTACCTGAAATACCCCAAGGCATTCAGAGATAAAGGGGTAATTTAAATGAATGATTCTGAAGCCACGACCTCCTGGCTGTCCTTGAACATAGGCTTCGATCCGTTGATCCGAAGTCTGCAGCATACGGTTATTTCGAATATCTATAGCCTATGTTGAAACGCGAGTAAACAAATCAACAACGAATGCGAGTCGGTACAACTATCAATGACACGTTGAACGTACTCACTTCACTCTTCACTCAATCACCACAACGGAGGGCCGTAGTGTTCCCTGCAATATGCTTCTTCAAGCTTGATAAAGGATGAGTTTCTCTTGTGCGGCATTCATCATGGTGCATCGACTGATGGCGGTTCGAGCTCGATCTATGCCTTGGCGCGTGGTTCACAGCTCGAAATGGCGAGGATGATATCATATGTGCCCGATCGCTGAGCTCGCCAATCGTCGGGGTAATTCGGCACGACGATCAGGCTCGAGAATACCATCAACCGTGTCAGGCGTTAATGAAGAGACAGCTCAAAGTTCTGCATATGATTCAGAAGCGGTTCAGTTCGTTGCTTAATGAGATATAGTATAGCCAACCCGACGCAACCGTCGGTGCGGGGCGCACGATTCTTTTTTTTAAAATGACTGCGTCGTGACGATAGAGCGTTGAACATGTAGCCAAACTTCTTTGTTATCATTTCGGAAAAGTAAGTGTAGTAGATGGAGTCAACACCAAGCTCAGATGACTTCTTTGCATGATACCGCTTAAAGCTCAAATGATGTGCTCAAAGTGCGATCCACCTTGTTTCCCCAGCTTCAGTGTTGCCACAACTAAGTGCTTCGCGCCGAGTATCCGTATTTCGTGCGCTCAAATTCTTGGGTATCGGTCACACCAGTGGCCGGGAACATTCATTACGATCAGCTGCCCTCTGTCGTTCCTCTCTACAACGGCCTAACCCCACTGGAGTTGATATTCGTATAGCATGTCAACATAACGATATAGCGGCACAGATCATTGAATGTTCTCATCAACTGCAGTGGGCTTCGCCATCTACGGAGCACAAAAGCCCCAAACATTGGTACGCCACGAAACCGCACTGCTATCACCCGAGCAACCTTCGAGAATGTTCGCAATTGTAACCTGTAACTCTTGTTCAAAAATAAGACAAAAACGAGGCATAGAGAAGAGAGTCTTCATGTGTTGCACTTGTCGGGACTCGGAAGATGGATTATTAATGATGACTTGCTTTCGAGAGTCAGTGGAAACATATAGACATTGTAAGTCCCTACAATGAGTCTTCTGATCGCTGCTGAGATCTAACAGGAAGAATATAAAATACTACAATGTACAGATCTAGTGTGTCCATAAACCTGTGTGCTAATTCGAAGACAAAGGATTGGCGATGGATGGACTGAGGTACATGTCAATGTCGGAATGTGTCCCTTGAACGTTCTGAGAAGCAGGTGGTGGGGTTAATATGTTCTCTTGACTACTCCTATAGTACTTCGCATCAGAATAACCGTTCGTAGATATACCGTACAAGACTTCACGTCACTGCTTCGCCTGAATATGAGCGGCAGATTTATTCTACTCCTGTCATTCAGCCAGTGAAACGCCTGACCAACCATCATGATAGACTGACTGTCTAGCTTGTTATTTAGGCACTTGGTCTCTCATCATAACTAGGCTCAGAGGGCTGAGTCGCAATCAAGTTGGAATTGCCCTATTCCACTGGTTGCTCTGATGGGTTTGAACGCGTGCATCAGCAATTTCTGATTTTGGGTTGTAGCATAGCCACTGATGGCTGTAGCATGCATCATGGCAACAGTAGCGGCTGTAGCGTCCATGATGGCAGTGGTAGCAACGACTAGCAAGTTAGTGCTCTGTAGCACTACATGCATTACCTCCCCCTCTGTGTACTGCTACCTACCATGGTATGGTAATTATGTAGCTATAGGGAGTGCCCTCTCTTAAAGTCATGCCAGAAATTACTTATATTATTAAAAACCAATGTCAACTAGGTGCTAGACTACAAATAATTGTATATAACAGAATAGTAGTGAATTTCGAGACCAATAAGTTGGACTTGTCATTTTTTTTTGAAGTCCATTGTCCGCTTTGGTGAAACATATGAGATGGGAAAATGCTGATTAATCAAAACACAAACCAAAATGATTCCAAAATAAGCAATTTTGATCGCACTCTCTTCTTTCCTCAACTATCATCTTCGTCCACATCTACCATATTTCCCCATCCTACAGGTGCTTTAATGGTTCTATATATATATATTTAAGAGACCTGGTAAGTGCTTATTATTATGGAACCAAGTGGCTGACTACTATATTATAGGATGTTATCGCTGCTTCAGCAGTGGATTTTACCTGCACTTTAACATATTTTGGTGAGATTCCTTTTATTTTTTTTCTTTCTTTTTCTATTTATGACATTCTTCTATTACTTCTATTATTATAGATGCTTTATTATGTCTGTTTGAGCATAGGAGATGGGTTTTCATAGGTATGTGAATGTTATGGGTATGACTTCCGGACTTTCTCATGCTCTGCTTTCATGTCTTTTCTAGTTCTTCGTCATCATGACCTTCCTCTACATGTCATATATAACCCTTGGTGAGTTCTATTTTATTTATTGTTATACTGTACCTCATTAATATATTTATTTAGAGCATAAATTCTTGACCTTTATTATCGCTTATTGCCATTCTTGCTATTCTCTTGGTTATCTCTGTATTTAGGGAAAGTCAAGGGTACAGGTGACTTGGACAGGTTATAGGTTGGGTTGGGCGCAGGTACAGGTGTGGGTCAGCCTTGGTGTACCTGTGAGCTTCAAAACAGGCCCAAGAGCGCCCAAAATGGCCCACTTGCCCACTTCTGGGCCGTTTTCGACATTCTTGGACTTGTTTTGCATGGAAAACCTGCAGGTACACAGGTAGGGTATGCCACAGGTCCAGGACGTTCCCTATCTGTATTGTATGCAGTATTACTTGTATATTAGTTAGGTTTTGAATGATATATTAATTTTTGTTTTACAATCTTATGAGTGATTTCATGCATTATATGTGCTATTTGGAAGGGCAATTTGTATATGTAGTGGTCTACCTATGTAGCAGTCTGTAGTGCTCTGTAGCACCTGTAGCAGTCTGTAGCATCATGTAGCAACAAGGGGGCGCTACAGAGCACTACTGACCCTAATGGGGAAACTCCATAAGGGGTACCCTTTGCTACAGCACTACAGTGCTACAGAGCACTACGGAGCACTCCAGAGCCAACCCAGACATTGCTGATGTGATGTGAGTGGCGTTCAGCAAACACAAACGACTGTGAACCAGCAAGGTCGTCAAGTGGGCCAACTTGCACCATCTTTGGGCAGAGGGTTCTTATTAGGTAGGTATTGTACCAGTTATGCAGCGCTCCTGTAATTTAGATGTCAGTCTAAAATTACTTCAGGGTTTATCCAGTCAATATTCTGATGGGTAACTTCTCAGTGTCATTTTGCAGTGGACATTGGCTTCTTCTTTGAGAAATACAGATAAGACGGTACTTGGCCTCCTGAAGAGTATGTATGTACCACCTTGTCACTGCATAAATTCGGTCTGATAAAGGTTGCAGTTTGGCAACGAAGAATTCTGAGAAAGCGCTGCCCCACACTGCTTTGGCCCGATCAAATTAGGGGCTCCAAAGCTCCAGGCAGCTGTCATCAAATCGTTATCAGGTGAAATGGTTGAGATTGAGTTGAACCATTAATTAATAATGGTAGCGCCGACCAGCGGCATAGCCTGCTACTGAAAAGCCTGCTCTTTATAGAACATTGGTTATTTAGACCAGTTGAAACTGGGTAAAATTGTGTCTGTGTATATGCACATGAAGTGGAGTAATCTGAAGAGTCAGATTGCGAGCTGTTTAAGATGTAACATCTAGTACCTCAGTATTATAATTTGTGTAATCAAACTCACTTCATTCCAAGACAGAGATATATTGAATCAACAATGTCTTCTTAACTGGAGCAGGGGTCCCTGGGGAGAACAACAACTTGCAAGCAATGCCAAGAAAACTCTGGGACACAATTACCACTTCGGTTTGGTATCTCTATCGGCTTGTTCAGTGATTATCTACCTGACTATCAAGGAAATTTAAGTAACCTATGGTTATTACGCTGGGTGGTGCTAGTACTACAGATCATACTAGCCTTAATGTAACATCATTGAACACGGAATTTGGGCTATGAAAAATGCAGAAAATACGACCGCCACTTGTTGTCAACCTTTGGTTGACTCCTCCTGGTGCTCGTGTGGACATCAAAGCTTTGTCATACAACCTTGTTTCGTTAGTTTTGAAGCTTTGAAGAGTGTAGACTTTGGTTTGACCCTGCAAGCTTGAATTTAAGCACAGCCACTAATCACCGAATGGTGAGAGTCAATTTCTAAATGGGCTTGCTAGCACAGCTTCATTCAAATCCTCTGCCAAAATTTCTCCAAACATTTCACTAAAACCCACTACCTGAAGGTAGCAGGGATAACCTGATTTGCATTGACGGATATCTGTCTAGCACTCAATTAATGCAGCCCTTGATCCAGCCAAAACCATAATCCCATAATCCCATCTTCTCAATTATCTTGCAAGGCTGACACCTGCTGACCAAGTCCAAGGGTGATATGCCCCTGTCATGTGTTGGGTATTTCTAAAAGTGATTGTGGTGTGGGGTTTATCAAAATACAGCAAACTGCACCTGATATTAAGTACTTGTGCTTCATAGGTAGGCTATGATAGGTCACAGTTGGGGGTGTGATCTACTGGAGTTTCTAACAAGACCTTGGGCCTTCTATTGAGGTTGTTGATTTGTTGTGTTGTTGTATTGGTGTTGTGTAGGTGTTCCTCCATGCTCAGCACATCAATGTGATGCTGAATTGTTGTCCAGGGTTGAAGGCAAGGTACAGAATGGGTCTAGAATAGCAGCAACAGGATGCTAGTTGCCAATAAGAGACAACCTGGACACTGAAAGGACAGAGAATCATACCTTTTCAAACAAACACAAGAGTTGATTACAATTTAGCACAACTTTTTCATGCTGGTTTATAAACTTGGACTTTAAAGCCTTTTGTGCCTTGACTGGAAGGGTAGTATTTGCCATCAGATAGAGCTTTTCAAATAGGCGTGTTCTATAGTTTGCCTTCCAGGTTTTGCCTGCATGGTCTATACCAATATGTCACTACTCCTCTGCAAATGTAATAGCCTGAATCCAGGACAATAGTCCATTATATACACCCAAGCATTTGCTAGCCAGCTCAAGATCTTGAATTGCCTGAATAAAAATGTTAGGTTGGTTTACAGGTGTGAAGTTCTCCAGACACACCTTTTCTTGATGTTCAAACCAATCAGTCTTGTCTGCATCTGGAGTGAGAGTGCCTGGAATGTCCAGACTGTCTTCAGCACCCTGAAAAAGTGTTCATGTATTTGGTCCCAGTATATCTCTCTATGAATCAGTTAGAAAGGTTGTACAATAGATATTCCAATGTATGTACATACTGTACGAGTCCAGGAATGACAGGCACAATAACCATGCATGATATGATGGAAAGCTGCTTGTTCAGAAGTCTGCTGAGATGAACAAGTGTCATCTGCTATGATGATAAAATATTCAATGGGGGTCAAGGCTGCAGCCACTTGAAAGGCTTCCATGATGAGTGTCCAACAACTGTCATGCCGACAACAATGAGGTGGAGCATCAACACCCATTTCTTTGTCTTCATCTTCAGCAACATCTGCAGTTGGTTCAGGAATACCATCAATACCATTTGGCATTGCTGAATTATTGCTTAGTGTCAATATCTTCACAGGGGCAAGGCAACACACCAAGAATATTGTGGGCTATGTTATTTGAAGCATGTATGATGCCACAAGCCTCCAAATGGAGATATCCAGTCCAATCTTCAAGATGTCTCAATATAGAAATCTCATCAGGTGTGGGGTTTTCAAAAGGTTCAATTTGAGTAAGATATTGATGAATAACATGAAACAATTCTTTGACTTTTTGGGGGAAGAGGCATAATGAATCAAATCCTTGTTTCTCTGTCTTTTATGGTTCCCCCCTAGCCATGAGAATTATGTTTCAGTGGTTATAAAATCTTGCTTTCTATGAGAGAATCAGAAGTTGCAGGCTGATAAGCAAGTGGAATTTTATGATCTGATAATATAATAGGATGATCCTGTACAGTCCCTTGGTTCAATGACTTGTTCTTGGGGTTGTTTTCAAACTGAGATCTCTTTGAGCTAATTGTGAATGGATTGTTGTCCCCTTCCCCTTCCCTAAGTTTACCAAACTTGATAACTTTGGACGACACTTGCTTGTCTGAAAATAATAGGCATTATAATCAGCCCTGCAATATTTGAAGACAACACAAACCTGATTTGTGTGCAAATTTTTTCTGCAACTCAGCAATAGCATGACTGTTATTTTCGCATATGGCACAGAGTTGCTTGAGAGCACTATATCATGAGATCAGAGTGATAATAAATAAACTGAATAAAAGAGTCATGCTTTTCACATTCAATATTGGTGCACATGGTAGTCAGAAGGCAAGAGGTAATCTAATTCTCACAACAATCATTACAGCATTAATCACAGAACCTTTAGGCTAATCTTGGAATACAGTTACATTTTTCTTGGCATAATATATTGTCAGCCTGGAGGCAATGTCTACCCATTTGTCCTTGTGAGTCAAATACTTTGCATGAAAATCATCCCCAATGCTGCAAACATGAAGTTGGAAGGGTATGTTGTCAAAAAGAAGGATGAATTCATAAATCACATTCCAGAGGAGTTCAGGTTGCATATGTAAGGCAGGTGGAAACATGTGAATGGTGAACCTGGACAGCCTCTGAAAAAATATTCTGCTTTCTGAAATATTGGAAAGCATTTTATGCCAAGCCTGTGCTACCCCTGATCTTGACAACCTGATGTTGATGATCAAATAGGATATCAATGTCTTGCAGACGATCTGTTCCAAAGCATCAATGCTTTCAGAAGATATGCCTATTGTCTGTAGCTGGGGGTTTTCTTCCAGGAAGTTCTCAGGAAATTCATCCAGATAGCCACTAAAAATGAGATGCTGGAGTGAGGGGAATTTGAATGACAATAAACACCACTTGATGTCAGTCTTTAAATGGACAATGCTTTGGTTGGTGATACAGACTTGATCCTTTTTCCTATAAAGTAGACCATTGCAGAGGCAGAAGATTTGGTCTGGGTCCATGTAATAGACTTTTTTGATGCTGAGGCAGCAGAGATGAGGAGCAAAGGCTACAATGTCGCAGAAGAGCTTGAGTTCAACATCATCCAGGTCCAATTTGGTAATGGTTCCCAATGACTGGCCAATGTCCAATCCCAGCCTTTGAATGAACAAACAGCTGTTTCGAGGATTGGTGCAAATATCTGAAAATTGTTGTTGGATAGTTGAGGACCATCAGGTTGACCTTTTAATACTTGCAGGTTGGGCAATGTAAGATGCACAGGAGTATTTGTCAGGATTATGAACTTGAAACTTTGAATCTGCTCTGCATGGGTCTGGACTGCTGCTTGAAGGTCATTCCAGAATTCAAGCCATCCAATGGGGACCTTGAGATGCAATTGAATTGGTAAAGCTAAACCCCTTTTCAATGTATCTTGAAGATACTGCAATGCACCCTTGAAAGGAAGGCTGACTTTTCCGTTGATCACAACAATTGTCCACAGTCTTGGATTGTATTGAACCTGATCTCTCCATGCCCAATCCACACCATGAAAGGATCGACAGTCTTGGGTTGAGGCACTAATGGAGATAACCATATGGTCCTTGGCAGACATGCCAAATGGCTGGGCACAGGAAAGCTCCATGATATGGTCAAAGATCTCCAGAGGAAAGGTCTGTGTGCCAGCAGCTATGTTTATGGTTGAGAGCCAACCAGTGATGGTTGTGCTTGCATTGAAAAAATTAAAAGTCTGTCAGGTGATTGTGCTTGTCCCAGCAAAGTTGTCCAAAGCCATCACCATGTCTGCTCCTGATGAAAACCCACTGCCTCAATCTATAGACAACAAGGAGGAGATGCTTCAATCCCAACATGTATATGATGAAATGGAGATGTGGAATGCTGTAGGGCTTATACTTGAAATGCAGCATTGGGAGGAGAGGGCATACAATCCAGTTGGAGATGATATGGAGCAGGAGCATCTTGAGGTTGAGAGATGCTATTGGGAGAACCACACTGCAGAAGGTAAGGAAATTTATTTATACCTGGTTGATTTGATGTTCAAAAATAAATAAATAGTGTTTCAAGATCAGCAGTGGCAGATTCCCACTGAACAGGAGGAGTATGAATACAAGTGTGCTGAAATGCTGCAGAGCAATTTTATGAATTTTTGGAGGACAATCCACATTTTGGAACACCTCATGACCCAGAAGCAGCCTGTCAATCTGACAATGGTTTATTGGAGGATGAGAGACAAGCAGAGACTTGTGTGCCATATAATACTTGCCAGAGCAGGCTGATGCTGTGCATGGCAATACAAGTCTTTCTTTTTTGAATCAAAATATTTCTGTATTGATGTATACATGTGCAAATAATGTCAAATGAATTACAGCAGTACAGACTCAGCACCAGTGCTCATCATATTGGAAAAAAGTTGGCAGTCCATCAGCTGCAAGATCAAAAATAAATTATCAACAAATTCAGAGTGAATTTAGGGTTTTAGCCCATCTGGCATTGCACCTTTGCACTTTGAACACAATTCAGATCTTGAAAAATATACATATACATTTTATCATATGCACATTGATTTTTTACTAATCTAATCTAATCAGTTCAGATATTGGCACTGGGGTCCAACTCAAGAAAAAAAAGGAAGCTGGGGTAAAAGAACTCCTCTTTATAAATAAAGTTGGAGGATGAGAGACAAGCAGACTTGTGCGCCATATAATACATTGTTGCCACTGTAAGGGCACCTCAGACACACACAAGTCCTGGGGGAGATCCAAAGATATATATCAGCTCTACATAAATACAGGAAGTAGGCTCACCTGGGGGAGATCCAAAGAGAAAGAGGTAAAGGATCAAACCCAGGTGAAACAGCTATTTGAGTGATGAGCTGGCATTGGCATCAGCCTTGATGCCAAACAATGCCTTTGGGAATAAACAAAGGGAAACACAAAGGAATGACTATGTAACAATGGAAACAAGTGAATAACAAATGAGTGACAACTAAAGGAGAGTGTAATATAATATATATGAGTCCATGGTATGTCCAGATAATGAAATAGAGCAAAGGGAAATAGGGGAAAGGAGAGACAAGAGAGACAATGATAAGAAAAGGAATAGGAGGTAGCAGGAGATCCCCTGACAGCCACAAGGTGAGTTTTTTTAAAAAAATTTTGTTGTGACATCTCTTGTCTGAGTCTTAACTACTAGAATTGACATTCATTCACTGGGATCCCAAAGAAATGTATGTTCTTTTCAACTTTGAAATTTCAACAGTTTTTTTTATCTTCACCAGGGAAGAAGACAAGACAGATGAGGAGGATTATGGCAATGCAGAGACTGAGGATGACATGTATGTTTAAAAAAGGGGGTTCAATAGAATTTGTAGCAGAAATTTGGATAGAGGAAGAATCACTCCTGCACTGGTCTTCACCAGAGAATACAGTTGTCTCTGATATAACCAATACCTGTTATAACTGATGATACACCAAAAACACGTTCAGCCCTTGAAAACGATGTAAAACCATCATTTGAGGGATCTTGGAATGGCTACGAGGACTGCAGACAGTAGTTGAACATCTTGGAGTTGTGTGTCAGGACCTTAGAACTTATCAGGTCATGACTAGCACTTAAGTCGGACCTTCGTCAATAAACACCTCTTATATTAACAAGTCTACAAGGCATGCTACTACCCTGAGATCCTAAGAAAGCCTATCTATGAACTCCTACATTGACACTTGACCTATACATCACCACAGATAAAGCCTACGAAGGCATGTGATGCCATCAACAGGGATCACCATGGAACAAGACCTCTAAGAAGCTATGACCTTAAGTGCTGAAGAGCTCCAACCCTATCCTTGAGTCCAAAGGAGGTCTAGACCTCACAAGTCAGGACTATCGGAGGCCAAAAGAGACTTAGGAGAAGGAAACAACAAGAACGAGGGTTACAAATGCAATCAGACTTGGTCAAGGCCAGTCTGAGGCTACCAACAGATGTGGTGAAGCTGGACTAACCAGTGTAAAAGAGGTTCAACCCTCATAATATGGCATGTGATTCAACTCACCAAGCTTTTCTTAGTACTACTTAGTATACCAGAGTGATTGACGGCTCTCCAAAGACACTCTTGGCTCTTTCTCTTAATTTCTCTTATGTTTGTTTCAACTCTCTTAGCCAAACCTCTACTCTCATATAAAAAGCCCTGTAAATCATAGAATAAGAATCAGAAAATCTCTCCAAGACTTAGATAGCAATTGTGTGTGTCTAAGGGCCCAAAGAGTTGTTTCTCACATACTTTGAGTGCAACTAGTGTGTTGAATTTGATTGGTTTTTGTTGGATTTTGTGTGTTTGCAAGCTTGGTCATTGGATTGTTGAGTGCATTTGCCTGACTAAGGCTCAATTGTTGGTTCTAAGGACATCTTCGGTTGTGGACTGTTGTGTCTTTTGTCAGGGTTAGTTGGAGACATTGCCTTTGTACACCTGTTGGTTGTCTTAGGGTCATTTTATCTCAAGCCTAGACACTGGCATCATTCCTCAGTTGTCTACAATGCTTGGACTTGCTACCTCTAGTTAAAAACACACTTAATTTGGCTGCTCCTTGTGAGGAACTGGACAACTTGTCACATTTCCCCCTTGAACACGCAGTACTGTTGTAGGATAGGACATTGACAGACACCTTTGTAGCTTGTAACAAGACCTTAGACCTTCTATTGAGGTTGTTAGTTTGTTGTGTTGTTGTGTTGGTGTTGTGTAGGTGTTCCCCTGTGCTCAGCACATCACTGATACTCTGCTCTAACTGATAGATTTTTGCATCGACCAATTCTGTAGGCAGGGAAATTGGCACCATAACCAATAACTCTCCTCTACTGATAGTTTTAAACTAGAAAAAGTGATGGGTTTTCGACAGTTCACGCTACTTGGAGACAGAAGTGGACATGAAATTAGGCTAATTCACATCAACTGCTGTGGGGTGACAATTGGTCACAATCAGGGTCTTCTCACCATAAAAAATGTTGAATTGTCTCTATATTTTACTTTATACTCCAAGGTACCTGATACTCTCTCATAACTGATAGCTTGAGGTGTCCACCAACCACTATCAATTATGAGAGAGACAACTGGATATCAAGTACATAATCCAGATGGGCCATGTTGATTATGTAATCATCATGGTTGAAGAAGGGACAGAATTCAAGAGATGCATGACTATGGTGTGGGTTCTACATCCAGGTTGTGAGCATGAGATTCTTGTGATGAGGGAGAGCAGGAGTGAAAGGTTGTGAGGGAATGTCCAGGATGGTCAAGAGACAAGCTGCAAAAGCCAAGCATTAGGAGCTGACACCCCCATTCTAGGAGTGTGCTCCATCTTTTGCTTTGGAGGAAGTCTTAAGCTCACCTGAAGATTGACTTGAGTTCAGCACAGCATCTTGCTGCTGGCAGCATCACCAGCCCCTTGTTTTGTGCCAGGTTGTCTTGCATATATGGTGTGGGATCTGAGCATGCTCTCAAAGGTATGACAGAAATGCATTGCTTGCCCACCTCCCTTTGACCTTCATGACCTCAAAGGGTACTCTGCACAGCAGGTAATGTTGCTCCTATTCGGATTCCATGCCCTTGGGCGTCTTCCACCACCTTGCAGGACAGCTTGTGTGTGCTTATGGATTGTAGGACAATCTTGTCATTGATGTGCACAAGGCTGCTACAGCACTGTCCCCCACCAACTTGTCCTCTCCATCTTTGCATCCTTCTGGCATCAAGTAGTATAGCTCCATACAGTTGAAGCTCTTGACCTTTTGCAGGACATACTGCACCTCTGGCCCTCTCTCTTTCTTCTCATTCCTTCTCTAGTTGTGCTTCCCTTGCTCTGGCCACTGCTTTTTCTTTGAGTATCATAGCTTGGTTCAAATTCAGTGCTGTACTAGAACAATATTTGGGAAGATAAAAAATGACAAGAGAGCAATATGTACAGCAGGTGTGTTGGCAGTCAAGATGTGTGAGAGAGAAAGAGAGAGAGATTGATGTGGCAGTGTACCTGACTTGACATCTTTGATTGCAACAACAGTGTCCTACTGCTTCATGCATTCTTCACTTTGCTCCTAGGTCCTTAAATTTTCAAAATCATTCTTTTCCCTCCATGGCCAGCAACAATGCTAGTACTTTCTACTATGTTAAATCTGCTCTTAGACTGATGCTAAACAGGTTGAACATCATGAGAACAACCATAATCAAAACTGGAACTTGGCTGCCTCAATGGACACCCTCACTTACCTCCATCTGGATCCTGTTTGGTTAGCCACAGTCATCCCTCTTGGGTCTGACTCCTCTATCATTCATACAACTGTAGAGGATGTTGTCAAAACCTCTGAGACTGGATACAGTAATACTCATGTTGATGACATGGATTGATTGGGTTGGTATCTTTTCAACTCTTCCTGTCACAAAGAGCTGTTCAAACATTGTTGCAGCTCTACCAGGAGACAAGCAAGTGCAAGCAAAAGATTCTCTACTTGTTCATGTACTCTGATGTGTACAATTCAATAAATCTTCTCAATGTTTCCTTGTTCTTGTTTCAAGTGTGCTGTTGATCTGCTCCCCTTGTGTGGGGCATGTATCCATCTTTTCTGGGCTTGTATGTTGTTCTATCCCTCTATGATGTATTAGCCATCATATTGGGAGTTTTTGATAGCCATTTCAAGACTTGTCACCTTTGGAGAATAAACACAGATCTGGGTATCCCTCCTGCTACAACCTATACACCCCTCCATGCTCTCTCCTTCAAAAAGTAGAGAAGTAAACCAGGTGGATTATGTACATAAACAAAAAGTTGTAAATTACTATGCAGTTGATATCTCCCTATTTCAAGTCATCCACCATAGAGTCCAATAATCTTTGCAAATCATCCTTTGAAATAACAAGAGGAAATGGAAAGGCCTGGTTGTCTGTCTGGTTTCTTCCTTGTGTCCATGAGCCCTGCTGCTTGGCCAATTGAGATGCAGCCATGAAACCATCCCAGTATATTGAGTATCTCTTTATCTTGCAGAGTAGATGTTTGACAAACATGGGTCCAAACCCTAGGATCTCCTTGTCGATATCGGTCAGGTAGTTGTCAAGGTGTTTCCATATGGTATAAAAAGCAGCATAGACAGGGAGAGAGCTATTCTGTTGTGATTGGAAAGCTGGGCTTATCTCTAGACCTCCATAGGCACCCAGAGTCTTGTGGTGCAGTATCCAGCCTGCAATCTCTTTGCAGGTAGGTTGCTTGCAAATACCCTGCAAAGCTAGATTGTTGGTGGTTTGAAGTGGTGTTAACCCACTGTTAAATCCCTTTATCTGGAGGCTGAGAATGAATTGGTGGGTTTGAGACCAAGATGGCAACTCCAAGGTCAAGTCAGAGGACAGGTTGTCCAGATGAGGTCCTAAAAATCCCACCCATTGGTCTTGCACTGAGTCTTTCCAGTATGGTTCGAATTTGAGTGGTGCCAGTAGTAGATCACCAAGATCACCCATATTTTTTTTGATAGTGAATGCTACACACAGTTGCATCCCCCAGACATTCATGTCAAAGGTTTTGACATTGTTGTCATTGCTAAATGAAACAGAGAAATACTGTACAATGTCAGCATGATCTGCAAATGAAAATTTCTTGGCTCTGTTTGTATCAAGGGTGCAGAGAAAGGTTTCAGTTCCCAGTCCCTGGCCAGTGCCCATATAGGAGAGCAAATTAGATATCCCTGTCCTTGTGAGTAGAACTTCTCTGGGCAAATACTGATTAACCAACTTGGCATATGGAGATTTGTGGTGGATTGGATTGGTGAAGCTTTTGGAGAATTTGGACTGGTTGATGGATGGTGAGTTGCCTTTGAGAATGTTATATACACTTGAGTTAGCTGGAGTGAGTTCTCGAAAGTCATTTAATGTCTCTCTGACAATCAGACAAAGACTGCCAAGACCAACTGAATCAGAAGGACTTGCCAGCAGGGTGTCGGCTTTAGGGTGGTACTGATCCAACTCTGGAGGATGGATGAACAACATGATCTTTTTTGGTTTGGATTGGGTGGGAGTGGCCTCATTGCTATCATCAACCACATCCACAGGAGTGTAACCCACAGCAAAGCCCCAGATAACACAAAAGGTAATCTAGTAGATCTTGTAGGCATACCCTTTAATTTCAGGGTTGTGCTTGATAATATCTGAAAGCTCCTTGAAGAAGGGAGCCAGATTTGCAGCCCTGTCCCCAGATTAAAGAAGAGCAGATGCCATCCTGTCTTCCTTATTTCCAAACTGGGAGGACTTGAACAGGTACCAAGGCTGCTTAAGGAAATCTTGGATACATGAGGATGCATAGATGGTAGATCCCCCACACACTTGAGCCAAGGCATCCAGCATAGCTCCACAGAGGATGGCATGCTTCTTGACCTTGTCACCTATGGTTTCACCTTTAGATTTTCGACTTTGGCCCTTGTCATCAACCAGTTTGGCTTGGGGAATGATAAGAGAGGTTGAGATGATATGGTGAAGAAGCCTTAGGCCCTCTTGTGAGTAGATGTAGTCATGGGTATCAGAGATACATGTTTTACCCTTCCCAAAGCTGAATTTGCTCAGAGTTTGGAGCTCAATCATTGATGATTTTCAAGTGGGAACAAGACCATATAGATCAGAGGGGATCCTGAGTGTATCCTTGGCTTCATGGTTGAGTGGGGAGCACAACATAGAAATTTTGTTGATACTGTCTTGAATTTTTGTGCAGCATTTGTCTGAAAGAAGTGGGGTGGATTGCAATCCCATGGAGATTATCTTCAGTAGATAGTGAACAATATGATTGGTAAGCTCAGAAAAGAGCACAAAATGCTAGTGGAGATACTTTGCACCCTTTGTGAAGTGAAGTGTAAAGAGTTGCTGGATGAGGCAGGGTCCATAGGTGTAATACCAGTGGTAAATCAAGACCCGTGTCTCACAGATGTGGACCTGATTTGCAAGGCTCATGTAGTGGGTCGCCTTGTCAACTGCATTGAGCTTGTTCAGTTTATTAACCAACCACTTCATCACACTGAATTTGTGAAAGTCAAGAGGGTGATAATTCCTGGTTGGTAAAATGGATGCATAGGCAGTGACAAGAAGGCAATCACTAGAGAGCTGATTGAGTTCCCTGATATGTGCAAGAAAGGATGTGTTGAAAGTCTTTTGGATCCAAAATTTGGAGTCTTTTTTGAGATCTTCATATGCTGCTTATAGTTTTTCAACCTCATCCTTGAAAGTGTTGATGTCTAATGCAGCTTGCAGATGCCTAAAGCCATCAATAAGCCAAAGGGTATCCTGATCTGCTATGAGCAATTTTGCAAGTTGTGTTTTTTTGGTAACTGGCAAGTCAGCCAAGTCAGGTGGTATGCTGAGCTGATGTTCTTCGGCATACTGACTCAGCATCTCAAAGCTACTGCTACTGTATTGTGTACTTGAGCTTTTAGAAAGAAGGGGTAGGGGAGAGAGAACTCACAATAAATTGGACAAGGGTTCCCAAGTACTGTCATGATAGCCTTTCCATTTTATGAAGATTTCTAATCGACCCTATGAGAATAAATAAATAAATTGCCAACATATTGTAACTGAACCCTACCTCTTTTTCCTCATTAAACCTGTGGCTGATGAATTTTTCCACCTCAAACTTCTCATCATCATTATGATGCTTTCTTTTTTCCCAAGTCTGCTTTTTTTTTCTCATCCTTCTGAGACTTTTTCTCCCCTTAACCTTTTCATTCTTCCCCTTTCAACTTGGCTCTTCTTTTTCTACCTCCTCCTCATCCCTGTCCTGCCCTCCATCCTCTTCTCCACAATTGCTTCTCTTGTCCTGACTCTCAACACCTATTGTTGACAATAATGAAACAAAACCAGATTTGGAGGGTTCTGTGTCTTGAATATGCTTGTTAAGCCATTTCAAAAGTACAGGATGGTTGTGTAAGCTGGAGGTCCATAACATGAGCATTTTCTATTTTTTTTAAAAAACAAGGAGGAAGAAGAAAAAAACTTACTGAGGATTGGAGGCACTGACAACAATACACCCTGTGTTACAATAGCTCAACAGGTGCTTGCAGTTAAGGCCTTTGAGCTTGTCTGGGTTGAGTTTGGAAGAAGGTTGTTGTGTGTCAGAGTTTGAGTATCGTTCTAAGATTGCCACTGTGCACACATGCTACACTGGTATTGTCTTAGAAGAGAGCAAGTAGAGTAAGATCGTCATAGAAGGTTGTTGTTCTATTTGAAGTTAAAGAACTAGCTAAAGAACAATGGTATAAACTATGGTGTTTATATAGATATCTAGTGAGGCTGTGTGTGTAAATGCCAAGTAGATAAGGTGTGAAATATATGAGTCAGAAGTGGAGTCCATAGTAAGAATGAGTCATAATGAGCAAGAGACGAGTCATAGATAGGAGCAAGAAGTGGAGTGACAGTGGGAATGGATGTGGAGTGTGAGTCAGAAATAGGGGATGAATGTGGGGCTCCGGAGATAGGAAATAGACAAAATACAAGTACAAAGAGAGATGATAGTACATGATGATAAGATGAAGAGAGATGGTGGTACAGATAAGATAAGGAAAAGGTAGGAGGGAAAAGATACAATGTAACACCCTGAGCTGTGGGTGAGAACCAGATAGGATGTTTCCTTGTCTGATTGCTGGCAGCCAGTCAGGATCTCAACAAGGTCCTCTAGCAATGAAAGTGTGGAATGAAAATAGGCAAATTTTAAATAATGTGCTAGTGCCCTGCCTTGATATTTCAGACTGGCCATCAAAAAGGCATAATAGTTTGTTTTGGCCCATGTATTGGGTGACAATGATGTGTCACTGGACAAATGGGTCTCTGTACCTGTCAGCATACTGTTCAACTCTCAGGCCCATGAAATAGAAGAGAGGCCTGCTATCTTGTTGCACTTTGCACCCCTTGAATTAACACCAATTGCATCCAGTAATACCTGTTTTCTCTGTTTTACAATTAACATGGCCCCCATTGAAACCCAGGCTTCAAATGCCAAAACCCAAGCAATACTGGCACTTGGAAAGTTCCAAGGAGTGTATGAGAGCTGGTGCGCTCTGCTTTGACAAACCCCCCAATGTTGGAATCCTTGCTGCTATGTGAGCTATCCAGTACAACACATCTTGCACGCTGGGCATGCACTGGCACACTTCCATCACAAGCAGCAAATCGAGAATCATTTTATGGTGCAGTAAGTTTTATATTACCTCTATCCACAAGCCAGTTGCTTGATATTTGCTATTGTCCCTTTAGAGTGGACGTAGCGCAGCCAGTCGACATCTTTCCAGTTCCTGATCATGATAACAACGCAAATCTACCCCTTGATCCTGATGCTGAAGCAGACAATGTCAAAGAAGAGGAAGGAGAAGCAGAGCTTCCCCCACCGCATGAAGATCAGCATACTACCCATTCTCATTTGTTATTGTTAACTCATTGTGAGATCTTAGCTATCTTGCCATCAAACATGCCTGCCCCAGATATCAAAATTGAAGAAGGCATGAAAGTTGAGGAGGAAGAGTTGGACATACTGCTATACGAGGACAAATCACCAAGCCCAGATCCAAGTTGGAAGATGAAGAAGATGTTGAACCATCCACCACAGTACTAAGGCCTATCACGGATAAGTCCATGCTGCATCCAGATAAGTATTGTGGGTAAGCTGTCCATCCACTGGTGATCCAGATGGATATGGATGGGCAGGAGTGATCCATCCTGATCTGGGGGATTTGGTAAGCCACCTGCTGGCTGGTCCATTATAAGATTGTGATGTCACAAAAACCCGGTCACATTTGTCCTTAAGCCATCTTTAAGGACAAATGTGACCGGGTTTTTGTGGTGACATCACCCATCTCAGTACCCTTTCCCACAGCTTCAAGGAGAGATCAATGTGTGTATAGATTCTATCATCAATGTATTTAATTTATTCTGATACCTTGCACAGCACTTATCATGTTGTATATCAACTAAAGACATGCTTATACACATTAGACACATACAAAAATAATAAATTGAAATAATCATACAAGCAAGACATATGAAAACATAATAGAACATGCTGTTATACACTACACTAGGCTGAGCCCTGATCCAAAAAGATGTTCATGTCCTTGTCAAGGTGCATTTGTTGCTCTATCACACCTTTAACAGTGTGAAACCCTGGATAGAGTGGTGATTGTGTCCAGGATCCAACTGCCATCTTTGCTTTGAAGGTCTGTGAAGACATTCCTGTTTGCATGAAGTTCACCTGTCTCCTGCCTGTTGAGAATGCACACTCTGCATCAACTGAGGTGGCTGATGAAAAGTCAGATTACTTAAAGTAGGGGTAAATATAGATGAAGACACATACCAGGTGCTGAACAGAAATCCAATGCCATTCGAGAGAGGTGTGGCCGAGTTTTTTGTGCATTAGTCCAATACTTGATGTAACCCTCTGTTTCTTGAATAGAAGCAGTTGAGACAAGTCCATCCTTCAGGTATGACATGATGTGATCAGGTGGATAGCATTCCTGGGTCTGTGGTTTTGCTGCATATTGTGACTTGGGTCACTTTTAGAATTGTAGAAATAGTGTTATTGAGCATGTGAAATGACACTGGTAGCTAAACTGCTCACCAGTCGTGTCCTTGACTCCTTATTCAACTCTTGCTGCTCTAAATCTCCCTCCTTTGGTGCATACTCTTTGTTCCATCAATCAACAACCTTTTTTTGTATCTCCTTTACCTGCTGGGCTGACCGACCATGGTCCTTGAACCATTTGGTCTTTCGATCTGGGCAGAGAACTAGTAAATCAAATGATCAGATAAAAGTGATACAAGGACATTTAACTTCATACCAATTGCAATAAGATACACATCACAATCTTCTGCAAAGACAGAGTACTTGTTGATCAGAAGTATACCAGCCTGGCATGCAATGCAGACAACATTGGGTAGATCATGCTCCTGATCATCTTGTGCAGCAAGCAGGCCCTCACAAAGCTCCTCAAGGGTTGGAATGACATCCACAATCAGTGGTACATCAGCAGTGGAGAATATTCGGGTTGGCTCATCAAATAGCTAAAGTTTACATTCAATGAATCATGATGTCAATAATTTGAAGGGAATTAACTTGGAACAAGTAAACGTACAAGGAGAATATCTTGAACATCCTCTGCCATTTTCCACTGCTCCTTAGTGAGCTTATACCGCTTGAGCTTCAATGAAGGGATTGAGGTAAGTGTCTCAACAACATCTCGAAAATGAAATTGCGAAGATAGGCATGCCAAATCTGAGTTCCACTGGGTTGGAACCCTTCAAGTAAGAGTTTTTTGCTCTCCCTCGAGTGGCTTCAGCTTCAACTTCTTTGGCTGGGACTCATCATTCTGTCCTGAGTCAGACTCAGAGTCGAATGAGGAGTCTGAGGGTTTCACAGCATTGTTTACCAATAAATCAAACTTTTCACGAATTGTTGATGAATCATGTACCCTTCAAGCAAGCCCAGCAACCTATCAAAACCAATGAGCATGCAGTGACAAATGAACACCACAACCATACCTTTGGAAAGATCTGAAGAGCATCCCTTGACTCAGCAGGATCAAGAAGAATCCCCTTGTCAGCCATTATTCTGATGGCTCTGTCCCTGATCGTTTTTACAACCTTTTTGTTAAAAGTGCCCTGCCCTTCATCTACACCCTCATTTGCCTCACCATCCTCTCCACTATCTTCAACCCTGTTGTGAGGCTCAGAACCACTTCCACTATCTTCAGCACCATCAAATTCTGAATCTCCCTCACCACCATCACTCTCACCCTCATCCAGCACTGCTCTCTTGATCTGTCTCTGAATAATCGGATTCCCCTTGCTGGGAGTACCTGACTGGCTTTCTTGTATGAGTTGTGTGGACCTTCTTTGGTGCAGGAGGCTTCTTGAAGAAGAAAGAAATAAATGCCTGTTTAGATTGTATCCACCATCAGATGAGAATGTTCATTTGGGAGTTGAAGCATTATATCTTGACACACCTTTGCAATGAGATTAAATACATGAGCCAGGCATCACAGCCTTCCATTCTCTCCTGAGAATGAAGGAATATGCTCTGGCAGCAGCTCTGCTAGCTTGTCACAGTTTGTTGCATTGTCCATACAACATGAAAACAACTGGAAGATGTATTATGAGTTAAATTAGAGTTCACTCTGTCATTATCATCAAATTAAATAAGCACTTACCTTCTTCTGCAAGCCAAACCTCTTTAAACACTCTGCTATAACCTTTGAGAGGTATTCACCAGTGTGTGCATTCTTTAAACTTTCCCAAACTAAGGTTAGAATAGGCACCTTGACTTCTAAAAAGTCACCAACTCACTGGATAAACTCAAGAATAGCTTGGTGTATGTGACCATCCTTACACCAAATTATCACAAGCCCAAGGTATGCCCATTTTAAAGGTGAAGTCCAACCATCAAGAGCAAGGTGGATAGCACCTTCATGTTGCTAAGTAGATGAGGAAATCAGTATACTCTTTAATCAATGATATCAATTGTGATTGTTACTCACTGTGAAATAACTCTTTACAAGCTTCGAGAGTTCAACATATACAGCTTTTATGTCATGACTAATTGTTGCAGGACTAGGGATTATGGCTTCAGGATGAAGCATGAAGACCTCTCGATGGTACTCCTCATCTGTGAACATGTTGAATGGCTGTGGGTACTTGCAGCATCGAATCACAATCAGTGCTCGATGCCCTGCAGGGCTATAAACAGTCATAGCTGCCATGTCCTGATCAGTAGTGGGTGGTGGAGATGTGTTGTTTCGTTGATTTCAAAGGTCACATTGCTTGGCAGTTCGGTTGAAATTACTGGTCCCTTCTGATGTTCGTGAGCGAGGTCAGAAGGCAGTTTTGTGTGTTGGTGATTGAAACTTGCAGTCAAACACAAATGTGAGACTGACAGGGCATCCAGTGCCTGATAAATCATGTTGGAGAGAGATGTCATAGTGATTATACACAGGTGAGGTCCATGAAACTTGAGCAGCAGCTGTATTAACCATCCTATATAGTCAAAATATTGATAATTGAATATTAATCTGCTCATACCAATTATAGCCTCATCTGGTTCTTTCCACACCTCTAGATCATTCATTTTACTTAATGACTGGGAGGTGGCAGTGTTTCGAAACCTGCGCTTGACAGGAGATACAATAACAGGTGGATTTTGATGCTGATGACTGTGAGCATCCTCCTCAGCCTCAGATACAGTGAGGGTGGGCTCAGGGAATGGCTCTGGTGAGGGTGATGAAGGGGCAGGAGGTATGAGTGCATGGTTATGTGCTCAAACACGCTTTTGCTGTGCACCTGGCATGGTACAGTATGAGTGAATGCATTCCACTTGAATAATCAAGCTACTTTATATATGCTCTGGATGGAAATTATACGGAAGATTAAAACACAGGCAGAATAATGAATGAATTGTTACAATTATATACTACATCTAGGGAGAAACTATGGATATATAGCTCATACTACAACTGAAATACAAGCATGCACAGATGTTGTGGATGTTGTGCACTTTCAAACAGACATTCAATGGGTTGAATGTCAGGTAACATGTATTTCCATATTGGGAGTGAAGGTCCCACCGATTTCCCTCCAATTACCCGTGGAAACAGCATAGGGACTAACATGGTTAGGGTTTAACTGGATAATTGACACTAATTATCCGTATCTGTAACCTAAATCGCATTACCGTGGGTTGATGGGCAATATCTGTGGTTTTGATGGATATCCAGGTAATCCGTGCCTCTTGAGGCAAATGACTATGTGCTACCTGCAGAGTGTATAAAATACTCTCAAGAGGTAATTTCGAAACCTATCAATATTTTTTTAAATGTATTTGGGGTATGCAGAGGGAGTACAGCCGTTTTTTGTGAAGCCCCCCATTTCTGGAGACAGTCAGGGGAATGGGTGACATTGTCACAATGCATGACTCATCTTCATAATTGAGCAATTGATGAATGCATTAGAAATTTTTGTAATATAATAATTTGTTCCATTAATATTATTATTAATATACAAGAAAGCGGATAGATTGCCCGGATTGAACCAGATATTGGGCGAACCGTACCCATACCGTACCGTAAATGGTCATGATCCGTGGTTATGTAACCGGATAGTACCTGGATAGACCCATGTTAGTCCCTAAAACAGCAGATATCCATCACAATTATCCAAATTTGGCCCACTTCAGATGGATAAGTATATTTTTTGCAAATATCCGGATTTACCTAATCCATGATAGGCCTTACACAGTACCCATGGCTAGCTCCTCAACTCAAACAATGCCCACTTTGACCTGAATGCTGGAGCAGGTGTCCATCAGCATATCAAAATCAGTCCACCCTACCAGGGAGAGTGCTGGTGCCATTGTCAGAGAGTTGATCACTGACTCCAGGTACCAGTGAGATTAGCAGGGAACCACCAGAATGAGGTAATTTGGAACAAGAAGAGATGAGAAATTGCACACTCAGCACACTCAAGCAGCTTTCAAGTGGTAATGAGCAGAGAAGCAGCCAACTTGGAGCAGGTCCATCAAAGATGAGAGCAACACAGCTCATCATGATAGTGGAGAACCCTTGCAGACTCAGACTTCACTCTCAGCAGCCATTGACACAGTCAATCACATCAGATGCCTGGGCCCCTCTTGCAGAAGTGTTGGATTATTAAAAAAAGTGTTGTTGGAGATGTTGTGCATGGACTCAATAGAAGGGTGGAAAAATGGTGCTGAGAAAAGAAAGTGGGATGCTTGGGCAAGGGCCAAGATCGTGGTGTGCTGATGAGGCAGATGGAATCCAATGCACTTTATATACCCTCATAAAACCTTTCTTCAATCGTCTCTTGCTATATTTTTTTGTTCCATTCCTTCATTTTTATACACCTAAATGTTGTATGGATTTTTTAAAAATATTTCATCTCCTTTTCCATGACCTGTTCTTTACACTTTGCTTATTTCCACATAATTAAAATCTCATGATGGAAAGGAGGCCCTTCTGATGCAAGTTTTCTGTACAAACACTTTTGTTGTTATTTTACTCCATTCTTTCCTGAGTGCAGTGCACACCCATTGTATGAATACTGACATGCAGTGATTCCCTTTGATATACAACAATCTGATCACTCTCTCAGATTAACTTGTAATGGCTGATTATCTTTGATTCTTCATTGACGTGATTCACGTTTATCACAAAGTTACCTTTTTCCTTTCATCTGATACTATGCTAACTTCAAGGATCTGGTAGTTTAAGCACAACCTTGATGCGAGGGAACATCTTGTTGTATTGATGGAAAGTATCTACGAGACCCTTGAGTCAGGAGCTTCTAACGTAAAATTACTTTCAAAATAGCATTTTGTTTATTATGTCGTTATAAAGCCTGTGGAATGCAAGATGAGGAGTGCTGACAGTGAAAGTGAGACTTGGTATCGCGATCACGTGGCAGACGCGAACCTTAATTAGAATGCGCCGGCAACTTAAATTAGATTCCGTTGTCTGCTCCAATTAAAAGACCGGCCATTGTCAGGATTTGAACTTCTTAAACTCCTTCCACAACCACCACCACCTTGCCATTCCGAGTCCAAGCAACCTTGAATTTTGTTATTCATTACCACGTTTCTTACTGTTATGCTTCAATTCACATTTGGAAATGCCTTCAACGCCCTTGGCAAGGCCTTGGGTATGATCAATCCGAAGGCCAACGCCACCATGTTTAATTCGTCAAAAAAGTGAGTAACTTCGACGTGACATAATCTCTCTTTTCACTTGCTGACAATATGTGTTGCATTTCAGGGCTGATTCTGAGAATCGACCACCCAATTCGTGAGTGGCACCATTCTGAACGATGCGACAGCGTCCAACTATCTTCCTCATTGCAGACCCACAGCTACTGAGCCACTCATGAGCTCGCCTACCACTCCTCATAAAGACCGTTCCCCTTACCATCGACGACGTTCTCCCAAGAAGCCAAGGGTTCTCTCTGATATCGGTGAGTTGCCACTCGTTTCGTCCAATCTTAGGGGCCAT
Organism: Panaeolus papilionaceus; assembly: GCA_015501605.1. Taxonomy (NCBI): domain Eukaryota; kingdom Fungi; phylum Basidiomycota; class Agaricomycetes; order Agaricales; genus Panaeolus; species Panaeolus papilionaceus. The sequence continues at coordinate 234,368 of JADNRZ010000034.1, read as the reverse complement.
GCTAACTTCTTCTTCTCTAGCTAAGGTCTATGGCAGCTCATCCCCCAAATCCTACTTCCAAAGCCAACGCGCTTATGAGATCTCTCGCCCCTTCCGTATGAATCCACCCCGCAAGCTCACGAAGCAGCCAAGCTTCATCGTTCCTAAGGCTAGAAAGGCGCAAGCGGCGCAGATGAGCAAGAAAGTCAAGCTCATCAAGGATCTTTCCGTAGATGAGGAGGATGTTTTTGGGACCGTGGTCCAGTGCTCTGTGCAAGACAAGGGAAAGAAAAGGGCTCGAGATGACAATATTCAGGATGATGATAATGACGAGGATGGCCCCGCCGCACCCAAGAAGTTGAAGCAAGACAATCATACTGCCAGTCCAACGACATCGACTTCCGCAGCTACATCCACTTCGCCAGTTCATAAATTTACAGGACGCCCAACTCGTTGCTCTGCTAGGATCAGCAAGCAAGCAACATCGAAGGACCTTCGATCAAGTATGAAGGGACGAAGCGGGGCTGCGAGGAAGGTGCAGAGGGTGCATTTCTCTCAGTCTGTCATTTTCGTTCGAGTTGAACGCAAACGAGGGTGAAGAACATTCTCCACGGTTGAATTATATCCCTTTAAATAACTTTTCTTTTGCCACTCGGACTTTTCATATCTCCTTCCTTTGTGCTAGTTCTCCTTTGCATTTACTCTCCATCTTATTGCCACGATTTCAGACTCTGTTTCCTTGTCCACTTCTCTTCCTTTCGAATTTTTAAGCGTATTGCACCACATCTTTGTATCATCACAATATTTCTCATCTTCTGTTGTAGTATACCATTCAGACTTATTTATTTTATTCGACTTCGTAAGAGGCTATGTCCCTCGATTTCTACCTTCTATCTGCTATAACAGTTATATACTTTCACGCCTCAATGCACTTTATATCATTTTGGGGGATAATCATTGACTTGGAAGCTGCTTGATATTGGCGTACACGTCAAAGCCTTCCATATATCATCCATACATTTTTCAGAAAGGATACGATATCTATGTGTAATACGGAGAGGTTGGTGATTGTTCATCCCTTTGTGGCTCAGTGACAAATCCAACAACAAAGGATGACAGGGTTTTTGTGATTAAACACCGATATATTATAACCCTTTCATTGCGTCTACGTTGATACTTGCATTTCTTTCCGCTACCACCACAACCTCACTGATTACCCCACCTGTGCTGGCCCATCCGTTGACCCAATCATCCCCATTTAACAATGCATCCCACCTTGGACTCTCCAAAACTTCAAGGCCCAACTACACCAAAGCTTGATAATTTATCGTTGCGATATAATGAAGCAAAGGAGAGAGTAGCAAAGGACGATTCAATGTGAGTATTAATATCACAACGTTTCGTATACGCAATTACGGTGACCTGAGCGCATGATTTCATTTCAGGGACGTCGAGGTTCGACCCTTTATATTGTGAGCGACACGACACTCTCCCGGCGTGGTGATAACTTGACCTGATTTGTTGCAGCATCCCCTTCTCAGCATCGCTAGCTGATCTCTGTGATTACGATTCGGAGGATGACGACTCTAGCTCACCATCGTCGTGCCACTCCCCTTCGATGCCACCAGCTCGACAAGTGACGCCAGAACAAACCAACCCATTCACAAGTGTGTGCTACTCGTGCATCAAAACGGCGTCTTTAACCCCTATGCTCACATTTCTCTGCTCAGTACGACGTGTCGGTGGACCAACAATTGAAGAACAGCAAGAAAGCGACAGAGCGTACGTCGAATCGGAGCCGATACGAACCAGTCCACCGCGTCCATTAAGACGACAAGCGAAGATATACGTCGCTTCGACTTCATCAAGTGCAAGCCCACCAAAAGTCAAAAAGCCAATAGAGGACGAAATCGAACTAGTGGGTTATAATTTACGAAAGAAGAGAGCTCGAGATGAGGAATCCGACGACGAAGACGCTAGAAATGACAGCTTCGAGGACCTTCGAAAAACGAAGAAGGTCAAATTCACAGAAGCATCAGACGAAAAGGGTACACCCGCCTTCAGCTCTCAAACCACAAGACGAGCGATGCGCCCCCGCCGTCATTAACGGGAAGATCAACCACCTCGTTCAGTGATGGGAGGAAGGCGTGGTGTAAATAAGTACCGATGGAGAGCGATGTTGCGGGGGCATAAGGATAAGGAGAGATGCTGTGATTTCCTAATTTTATACTTCAAGTTTGTCATAGGAACGGGCCACTGGGACGGCCCTTTCGACCAGGCGCTACGCTGCCCAATGTATGTAGTAACCACTTTGTTGTAATATAGGGCCAGGTAGTATGTATATTTAACCTTCAAGTTCAGGTTTTCTTTTTATTATATTAATTGAACAGTTGTACCATGTCATTTGGCCATTTTTGTTGCTTGAATGGGTCCTTTAAACTTCTATTGTGTTTTTGTTCTTGAGATATTCCTGTGCATGTGGTAAGCGCTCGTCTTCCCCTATCGTATGGGACGCATGTGTAAACCCTATAAGGACGGTAGATGTATCCACATTGCTGCCAGAGGCGGACTGTTGTTCAACCCCCTCCAGCCTCGTGCCGATGCGACGAACAAACAGAATACGAGAAATGACTTATATTGGACATATTTTATGGAGCAAAAGCGCACCCTGCACGGTGTAAGTAAAAATATAGGTTCATAGTCATAACCATCGAAGCAATTAGGGCACACAGAAGAGGCAGCCAAAGCAACTCGCGTAACCACTATTATTCACGAAAAAGACGCTACAATACGTATCATACAAGGTATCACGCAAAAGGTATCTTATACAGAAACATCAACTCCACCTCAAAACCTCCTACTCAAAAATGCAGCCCTATCTAACTGCCGCACAATCACAACCATCCCAGTCTTTACGCCCCCCATCTTTACAATCCGTTCTTTAGATTTATTGTCTAGCTTCTCAAGTCGAGCAGGGAGGAAATGCAATTCACGGAGGGCACGAGGATGTTGGGGTCTACTACCGGCTTGATTCTGTGGTTGTACCGCGAGGATTCGGGCCCCTTCGTTCATGTCATCGAGGAGTGATTGAATGTCGGAAGGGGAAATATCGCGCAGCGTTGATGGTACTGGCATCATGACTTGACTGGACGACGATGGGCCGGAAACGTCTGAAGAACTCTGTATCTGACGAATACGCGTCCCACTAACGCCCCTCAGCAACCATGGGAGATTCTGTCCATCTTCGCGGCGCTCGCCGCCTGGTGGTATCTTGTCTTCGTCAGACCCAGCATCGTCGGATCCAGACCTCGACCGAATATGAGTCTCCTCACTGTCACCCGCGTCAACACCTGTAAGTACAGTCTGGCCTGCCAGTGAACCCGACGTCGAGGACAAACCCAAATTATCACCCGCTTGTTGGATCACCTCATCATCACCATCCACAGCTCTCGCCTTTCCTTTTCCTTTCACATCCTTTTTTACCAGCTCCTCCACAACCTTGTCAACAGCAAAATCTCCATCTGCAACCACTACGTTTCTCATCTTCCCATCTCGCCCTCCTGCACACCTCGACCAAACAACTTTCTCCAACATCTCGACCCTCAGAACGATCTTTCCTGAAATCCGCAACACGCGTAAGTTAGGCAGCAAAATAGGACGTGCAGATTCAGAAGGTAGAGCTATCGGTGATGGAGTGGTAGAAGATGTAGCAGGTAATTCTGGAGATGGTGGAGCAGAGGACGCGTTCTGAGGACCTGTCACGGCTGCAACAGGTGGGGGTGTGGTTGACGAAGTTGTAGCAGGATTAGGTTCTGTTGTCGCGCTTAAAGGATCAAAATCAGCAGGTGGATTAACTGCTGCACCTCCCACCGGCCCATCGTCATTTGTCGCGCTGGAATTTTGACCTGATGCAGACGCAACACTAGTTGCAGTGTCTTCAGATGTCGTAACCGTTGTCTCCTCTTCATCAGCTGCAGTGCTCTCTCTGTGAGCATCTGATGGCGTGGTCGAGGGTGCACCACTAGGTTCCGATCCACTCGTACTCCCACTCCCACCCGCAACACTACTATTCGTCCTAGCAAGCCGTAAAGCTGCTACCCTGCTCCTAATCTCCCTCATTTGAGCGTCGCTATCCATGTTCAATCGGCGACTAAGTTCAGCCACGACGTCCCCAATCGAAGGATTATGCATTGGGTTGCCAGAACTTGGACCTGAGTTTAAAGTCTCCATGGCAGCGTGGATGGCATGATTGACATCAAGATTCAAGCCAGCGTTGTTGGTGTTGGTGCTTGGGCTGGTGGTGGTATTCGAGTTGGCGTTGGTGGTCGAGATGGTACTCGGTCCAGGTACAGGTTGTGCCGTCGTTGCTGCTAGAGCACTAACCACATTACTCGGGCCAGGGATCACTGCTGGTGGGTTGATCATTGCCACCATCCCAAAAGCACTAGGTCCACCAATAGGAACAGGCGAAGTAACAGCAGCCGGGGCTGTAGCCACTGGTGTAGCAGCCGCCTTCCTCAACATCTTCCCCACCAGATTCTCCCTCTCCTCATCAATTACCAACGCCCTCAACAACGCATCCCCACAAATTCTATGCACATGCAACACTTCCACCTGCGCAGACTTCTCCAGACACCTCTTCACACTCTCCACTCCCAAACTCAACCCCCATACAATCTCCTTCAGACTCGCGCCATTCTTCTCGAAGAACGGATATAACGTCCTCTCTGGTTGCGGTGGTATGAAGCGTTTGTCAAAGTACAAAAAGAGCTTGGTGAGCGAGGGCAAAGGTGGTAGATGTTGTAGTTGGGTGAGCAGCCACGGTGGTCCCCCGCCTCCTGCCATTAGCGAGAACGAGAGTGTTGATGCAATGGAGGACGATGAAATGTGGAGGTGTTGGAGGTGGAGATGAGGGGGCGTGGTAGCTGATGATTCTGTTTCAAGAAGCGAGGCGAGGGCATTGTTCGGGTTGGGAAAGGGAGGTCCAGGGGCTCCCGCTGCAGGTCCTTGAGGTTGCATTTGTGGTTGAAGTTGCGGTGGAGGCTGAGCTCCTCCTATAGGATGAGGTCCCACAATCATACCACCACCCAATCCACCCATCCCGAGTCCGCCTCCTGCACTTCTGAGCGGCTGTACAAATAATTCCTCCAATAGCGGCATCATATTCAACAGTCGCACATAATCGCCAACTTGGAGAGGTCCTTCATATCTTCTTAGCTGACTGAGCGGGAGCATGGTGTAAGCAATGCCAAACATCTGAACAGAGCACAGAGCCGTGAGGTTGGGAGCATGATAAGGCGTAAATAGTGTGAGTGGGTTTAGTTTGGGATGAGGGATTGGAGAGGAGCGGACAGAGGCTGGGCAGGAGCAGCCGGTGCTGGGGGCGATGTTGCGGGGGAAGGTGCAGGTGCAGGAGGAACTGTCGAGGTTGAAGTAGAAGCTGGGATATCAAATGTAATTGGGTGGCCGGGGGTGTCTGCTGTAGAAGCTGGATGCGCACTTGTAGTCCCCGAACCTGAAGCGACAGGTGTAGTTTCGTCGGTCGTCGCCTCCTCGGGCACGACAGTAATTCCGATGTCGTTGTCATCCTCCGTTGACTGAGTAGGAGTATCAGGACGACTTGAACCTGCATCAGCGACAGCTACATCCACAGTGCTCGTCGTGGTCATTGTCGTCTCAACAGGTGAACCTGTACCCGTTGAGCTAGAGGACGTAGAAGGAACTACAACCTCAATGGTTGGTACCGTCATTGAGGTGGCTTCATCGACACCCGTTGGACTCTCGCCACCACCGGAACTACTCGTCGCAGTATCCAACCCATCTCCCTCAACCACTTCTGCATTTTCATGAGGTGCAATGATGGTCGCAACTGCAGTGGAGGAACTGCCAACATCGTCCTCCATGACCTCGCCATCTGCTGCTGGGGTTACTTCAGCTTCATTGACGCCATTATTGGGTGCTGAAGTGGTCGTCGCAGATGTCGTGTCGGCAGTTGAAGGTGCAGGTGCAGGTGCATTGGTAGACAATGGATTTGGTGTTGGTGCTGGGACCGGGATTGGTGCTGCAATCACACCAGCTGTCGGTGCAATCGCAGGTGCAACGACAGGCCCAGCTGCAACATTGGCATTACCATTTGCAGTCCCAGCTGGCGCTGCCAACGATCCCCCAGCTATCACCGACACAGGCGGCCTCCACACCTCTCCAACAACCCATCCTGTCTCTCTCAAATCAGGGGTTGGGACGCCTCTAAATTCCAGACTTTCAAGCATCGGGAACCGTACTTCTTTCTCCCTCTCGTTGTCCTCCCTAAACACTCTGCTTCCTCCCTCCCCACTAGGGCTGCCTTCAGCATTCCCACTCTGCGAGTCCTGAGCCTGCGACGAGCTACTAGCACCCTCACTCGACTCATCCTCACTACTACCCTCCCTCTCCGAATCCCCAAGCGGCACCCTCCGTACCTCACCCCTCGCATCAACCGCCACCTTCCATCTATCCTCGTCGCTTGCCCCATCACTAATTCTGCGTCTCCTCGCATTAACCTCACCCACATGCACTTCTCCACTCAACACCCGCATCATCACTCCCACCCCCACCGACGCGTCAAACACGACCCTTCGCCATCTGGATTTGACAGGTAAAAAGTAGTCGATGATATCTCGTGGTTTTGAGGTTCTAAAGTGCAGATCTAGGGGTAGAGATGTGCCGGTGCGGAGTAGCGCAATGAGAGGCATGGGGAGCTTAGATGCAGAGGAGGGAGAGGTAGAAGTAGGAGGGGAAGGGGAGAGTGCGTCGGAAGAAGAATTCGTATTTGTGTTTGGATTTGGTTGGAGATCAGATGACGAGGCGACAGTCGAAGAATTGCCATTGGCAAATACAAACGGATTTGTGACAAACGACGCTTCCAAAGCCTCCAATGTAGCCCTCTTTTGGGATGCTTTTGCATCAGTACCAGCATCCACGGTCCCAAGCCCCAACTTCTTCCTCAACTCCCCAAGCTCCTCTGGGGGTGGCAACTCAACCACACAAATCCTAGTCCACAACTGCGGGGTATGCAAAGCCACATCCCTCCACTGCCTACACACCCACGACAACCTCACACTGCTCCTAATGCTCGCCCTCGTAATCTCCCCTCGTGCACGTTTCTCGCGTTCACGATCAGCAGGCGTAGGCGTCGTCCCCGACGTCGAACTCGGGAGGGTCAAAACCTCATCCGGCGCTGTCGAATACTCCAGCTCGTCCCAGCTTCCATCATCGAACCCAACTACCCGCACAAAAATTTCGCTCAGGACTTCAGGTGGTAATGTCCACACTGGGGCAATCATCACCCGATGATCGTCCACCCATGCTTCTACTTTTCGTTTCTCCCGTTTCAAATCGTTCATCAGGGCTTTGAGTTTAGATTCAGCCTGTTCGATTTCGGTGATGCGGGAGAGCCCTGTGGAGATGACGGTGTGGATGGAGTGTTCCTCTGAGGATGTACGTGGGATGTGACGGGTTGTTTTGGAGAGAAGGTGGGTGAAGGGGGAGGTGAGCGGGGTATGTAGATGTGAGAGCAGAGTGGTGCAGGAAGTGCACAGTGGGTCAGAAGGCTTGTGATGGTGGGTATGTGGTTCGAGTTGCGTAGAGATAGGCGTTGGCATCGTTAACTCCGTCGCCTCCGGTGTGAAAGTCTAATTGTTGCTGTCAATAGATTTATTGGGAAACATAATTGAGATAAAACCTACCTTATGAGATTGCGAGTCAATAAATGCGCTAGAACGGCCAAACGACCCTAGCGTTGGAATAGAGGACAATGAAGTGACCGTACTGGCAAGCTATAAAGAAAAATAATAGGTAGTGTGAGTCATTATTGGAACCATATCACATTAAATCAAGATTCTAAATCCCAACCACGTCGGTCATCAGCGTCACTTGCTCGCCACATTGGAGCTCAAATGCCACGAGTGCAACGCAGAGATATGTAAAAAGGTATAACCAGATTATAACATACCTGCTGACCCCATTCCCGATCACCAGTAGCAACATGCTGCAGTGAAGATCCTCCCGACGCACTTTGGGCCTCTTCCTCATGGGCTCTACTCATGGTAGACACATTGTGTGGCTCTTCGTCAAGGGTGGCGTCTACTTCTCTTGCTTTCCCCTTTCCTTTCAAGTCTTGTACCCGGCGGGTAGTATCGTCACTGGTGGATGTCATGTCGTTTTCGTGAATTGAATCTCGGTCGTAAAATGCGAGGGTAATCAAGAACGTCGGTCAACGTTATCCAAGAGTAAAAATAAGAGTGGTCTGTCTGAAATCCCCACTCGGTGTTGACTAGTTGTGTGGGGTAAGAAGATTCTCTGAGCTTTGAACAGAGCACGATGCCACTTGTCGGTCCAGCGTGTGGTGTAACAATAAAAGAGTGCTGATAAATACAGCGTAATATGGCCGTATTTTCTGTCAACGAAGATAGTCGTCGCAAAGTCAAAGTCGTCCGTTTTCCTTGGTCGTCCTCGTGCCGTTCAGGGTATTTGCTGTCACTCGCAGCCGCCCAATGACTCCCAGGTCTGGTGAAAGCTGTTTTAAAGATATGGCTCTGATAGACGAGAAACAAGGTCGTCGTCGTCCAAGTGCCTGAAGTAAGGTATTTGTACGATTACACCAAGTACTGGTACTAGTGTAAGTCGTTCAAGGATAAGACTTGTAATCAATAACTTGATATTAATAATGGGGAAACGGGTTTAAGTCCCCTCTACCTCCCCTAAACTAACCTCACGTGATGTGTTTATTTTTAAGGCCAAGATTTTCTTTGGCTGTTCATCTGTTCCTTCTTCGCCTCTACCATCGTATGTCGTGTTCTCATGAAGTTGTAGGAGGTAAGCTCCTATTTCCCTTTATCTGGGCGTAATACAACACGCCTTGTCTCAAATGAAGAGAATAATTCCAATCAGTTATCCCTGTCTTAACCAATTCGTGTCGACAAATACTGTTTTTCTGATCGTTTTTCTACCCATCGATTTTAAATTTACGAACATTTGCTGACACTTTTCGTCTTTCAGGTTTATATGGTCGTTCGTACTGTTGACTACATGCTACTCACAAAACGCGATGTCATCTTATCTCCATATCCCAATATTCCATTGCTATCGAATTTTTACCTCGACGAATTCATGTTTTTCTTTAATATCGCTATATCCCTGCGTGAGCTTTGCAGCCATATACCAGCGGCTGTCGTCCTTGATGTAGTTTTGGACAAAGGGGGAAAAGGATGCTATGTTGCGTTACCTAGAAGTCATTGAGCCGCTCGAAATATCAGACCCACTCGGAGACTGTCAGGCGGGAATCAAGCAGGGTATGACAGCGTACTTCCTCATACCTAGAGAGTTGCTGAATTCGTGCAACTACAAGATTAAATTGGAAATATCTGAGGGGTCAAAGTCCGTTTACGACGCGCCTGTCCTTCGGCTCTTGTGATGACCCCAATTGTGGTCATTTTCGTACATCCTCTTGGTGATGCGCTGTGCGTCTCCTATATGGGATTTCACTCTATTTTCTCATGTTGACCGACGTTTCTTTCTCAGTGATGAATTCTGCAAGACAGGGTACCAACTAGCGTCGGCGACCGCATCAAGTTGTCGCCGCGAGCTACTCCCACGATTCAGCAGCATGCTGCCCATTTCCAGTATTCCAGACCTTGACCTATGATTTGAAATAATCAATCTCAGCATTTATGTCAAGGTGCGCGTTCTATTTTCGAAACGGAACTTCCCATTGACCAGCACTTCCATAGCACCTTGACACTGATGACCCATTATTACAGGATGACGTTACGAACTTCGCAAGTATACTTTATGGACTTAAAAAAAAAAATAGGGCTGTTAGATCATCGTAGATCTTCGTGGGTGAGATGCCGTACAACGTAGGGCGGAGTATGTACTCTGAAGGTAAGTTATCATAAACATGACCCAAAACAGATGTGCAACCTTCTGTAAGAGCAAGAGACGCAAGTGTTGATAAACAGACATTCATCTTCTCTTCGATAGGTCCGGCACAGACCGAAAGAGTGGAGCGCAACGTCTATTTATGATTCGTGCATGGCGTTCATTCTGATTGTCATTGATGAGTCTTATTGATCATGCCGCGCAAGACCGGGACTTCTCTAATAGCGGAGGCTGTATCCTCTATCAAGAAACACTTATGCATAAAAGGCTCGTCATTGGAAGAGTGTATATTGCTTCGTTTGGTCCCCTTTTCTTTCTCTTATCAAACCATCTTACAGTGTGCCAGCCAGGATACAGCCCCAAAATGCCCATTTCCTTGAGTTGGATCGAGGTAACCGTTGCCTTACTCGGGCTGTATATCGTGAAGAGGTGGATATCCCACCCAATCGCTCCGTTACCCCCAGGCCCTCGAGCTTGGCCTCTTATTGGAAACCTCCTCGATATGCCAACGTCCCAAGAGTGGTTGACATTTGCCAAGTGGGGCAAGAAATACGGTATGCTAATTCATCCCTGAACTCAGGAACAAGATCTCTTTTCTACGTCTTTCGAGAGCTGATCTGAGTCACATCCGATACAGGTCCAATCTGTTCCATTTCTGTCCTCGGCCAACAAATCGTGATCTTGAACTCTGCAAAACAAGCCATGGACATTTTAGAAAAGAAAAGCTCGATATACTCGAACAGACCGGCGATGCCTATGGGCGAACTCGTCGGGTGGGGTGATATGCTGCTTCTTATTCCGCCTCAAAGCGACCGCTTTCGAAGTATTCGTAAACTCTTCCATAAGACCGTTGGGAACGCCAATGCAATGGCGAGTTTCTACCCTATCGAGGAAGAGGAGACACGGAAATTTGTCAAGAGAATTTTGAGTGATCCCGATGGGGTTGCGGGTCATGTTCGAAAGTGCGTCAGCGTCGTCTTTTTGGATTCAGATCACAGTGTTCATGAAAGCATATCATAGGCTGGCAGGAGCGATGATTTTACGCGTGTCTTATGGGTACAACATTAAGGAGGAGAATGATCCGTTTATTGACCTTTCGGACCAAGCGATGATGCATTTCTCAGCTGCAACTGCTCCAGGAGGCTTTTTGGTTAATATTATCCCTGCTTGTGAGTACCGTCTTAGTCTGAGTTTACACCGCCAAGGAGGACTCAAATATTACCAGTGCGATTCATGCCAGATTGGATTCCCGGGGCTGGGTTTCATCACAAAGCCAAGGCGTGGAAGAAAACTTTGCACGAAATGGTGGATAGGCCATATCAGTTCGTCAAACAAAAAATGGTATGTGCAGTCTTTTAAGTAGAGTGTTCTGTTCGTTACTTTTAGCTAACATACCATGAACATTACCTTCGTCATAGGAGGCGGGCACAGCAGAGCCATCGTTATCTTCGCGTCTGTTATCCGAGACTATTGATCTTACGCCCACGCGAGAACATGAGATAAAATGGTCGGCTGCAGCGTTCTACTCAGGAGGGGCAGACACGGTAAGTATTTCTTGACCTCTGTGAACGATTTATATTGTTCTTTGTTGCTTATGGCCTGGGTTTAGTCCGTCGCTTCGATACACTCGTTATTCATTGCAATGATTCTCTTCCCCGAGGTCATGAGCAAGGCTCAAAAAGAGCTCGATGAGGTTATTGGACATGATCGGTTGCCTTCATGCTCGGATCGTGATAATTTGCCTTACACCAATGCATTGGCGTTAGAAGTATTTCGATGGCACACTGTTGCACCTACAGGTATCTGCCAAGTCGTCCATGAACCTGATTCTATTTGGTATTAACTATGCGCTCAGGTGTTCCCCATACTGCCGTAGAAGACCACGTACATGAGGGATATCTTATCCCCAAAGGTTCGATTATCATTCCAAATATTTGGTACGATGATCCGAACAATTCTTTGTCCCTCGAATTCAACTGACGTGCGTTGAAGGAAAATGCTTCATGACGAAAGTGTCTACAAAGACCCCTTCCGATTCAATCCAGAGAGGTTCCTTGGACCTGATCCAGAACCTGACCCGACCAATCTTTGCTTCGGTTTTGGCAGAAGGTACGCACTCGGCCTGAATGAATTCAGATCAAAAATTTAATGTGGCAATCGAATAGAATTTGCCCAGGAAGACTATTCGCCGAGTCTTCAGTGTTTATTGTATGCGCCATGACGCTGGCGACTTGCAACATCGAAAAGTATAAATTGCAAGACGGGAAGATAATCGAACCCGCTCATGAACAAGCAACTGGGACCATCAGGTAAGCCTGGAAAGACACTCTTGCGCGGTATAGTGATGCATGGTTTGTTAACACATACCTTTATAGTCATCCCAAACCGTTTAAATGCTTCATCTCCCCTCGAAGGCCTAATGTTGGTGATGTGTTGGGCTCAGACGAGGCTTATTAAATTACAGACTCCACTCAGTATCAAATTCGGTAAATCCTAGTATTACAATCGCGCCACAGCTCGAGCGTTTCGTTTACTTGTGAATAATTTCGTTGTGTCATTTTCAATTGATTCGAATCATCGCAGATAAATGTTGACACCTATGCGGTGTCATGATTGGAGAGAAATGGAGAACAGCGGAAACAAACTGCAAAGTTACCCACGACGAACTCCTCCAATCTCCAACACTCCGATTACCTGTTATATTGGCCCTTCGAAGGGCAGCTGATCCTTAACACAAAAACTCCACACATCGAGGACAATCTCATTTGATTGGCTGTCATTCACTTTTCAGCGATACCCACGGCGAAGTAGGCTAATCACTCCACAACACCCGTTATAAGCGTGCTGGTCCTAATTCTATGACAGAGCTTCCATCTTCAACAATACTTTTTTTAGAGATTATGTCTTTCAGTCTGCGCTTCGTCGACGCGGCACTTATCGTCCTCGGCCTGTACTTCATTAAGAGGTGGACCACCAGCGCCATTACCACCCGGCCCTCGGGCCTGGCCAATTATCGGCAATATGCTCGACATGCCTGCATCTCAGGAGTGGCTAACCTTCGCAGAATGGGGAGAAAAATGGGGTACGCAACAGTCTAAAGTCTTGACGCTCATCGTCCTAACCAACGCCCTCTTCCTGTGTCTTTCAGGTGACATCATCACCGTTTCTATTCTCGGAAAACGTATCATAATTCTCAATTCTGCCCAAGCAGCATTCGACATGCTCGATAAGAAGAGTTCAATATACTCTGGTCGTCCTGAACTCCATATGTGTGAACTCTGCGGCTGGAACAACTTGATAATTATGATGCAACCAGACCAGGAGCGGTTTCGAAACACCCGCAAACACATTCATCAGGCGGTCGGGACCTCGATGGCGATGAAGAACTTCCATGCTGTCGAGGAGGAGGAGACGAGGAAGTTTGTGAAACGGACTCTTTCTGACCCGGAAGGTCTATTCGAGAATGTACGTAGGTGAGTTCAACGTTTATTCTGGAGATATTCTCTGCAGAGTTCAACCCTATTCCACGGTGTGTAGAACGGCCGGAGCCATTATCCTACGAATTGCATATGGCTACCACGTTGCAGAAAAAGATGATCTACTTGTTGCTATTGCAGATGACGTACTGGGATATTTCTCAGCCGGTACCGCTCCTGGTGGCTTTTGGGTTAACGTCATTCCTGCATGTAGGTATTTTTGTCAGTATGGCATGAAAGAAACTCATGAATCTTGTGCGTGCAGTAAAGTACATCCCAGAATGGTTCCCAGGCGGAGGTTTTAAGCGCATTGCAAGCGGTTGGAGGGCAAGGACGGAGGAGATGGCTGATCGGCCGCTTCAGTTTGTCAAGGAAAATATGGTTGGTACTTGGTTCTATCTTTGCTACCACAGACTCTTAAAGTAGCAAAGGAAAAAGGAACAGCAGAACCCTCTTTCTCCTCGCGTTTACTGTCAGAAAATGTGGAGCGTACAAAACAGGAGGAAGAGGATATCAAATGGTCGGCGACGGCCCTATATGGAGCCGGTTCTGATACGGTGAGTTCCGAGTCGTTATGTTTTCTTGGTATAAAATGCTCATTACCGAACTATAAAGACTGTTGCTACGGTCAATGCTTTCTTCCTTGCCATGATACTATTCCCCGAGACTATGCGAAAAGCACAGCATGAGCTCGATTCGGTGGTTGGACGCGATAGATTACCAGCGTTTTCGGATCGTGATAATTTGCCGTATACAAACGCCGTTGCTCTCGAGGCACTTCGATGGCATGCTGTATCGCCAACATGTATGTAGTTCTTAATCTTTAAATACAGTTTGGAGTTTGACCTGAATACTGACTGGACGAATAGGTATGCCACATACCTTGGTCAGTGATGATATCCACGAGGGATACTTTATTCCCGGTGGTTCTATTATCATCCCAAACATCTGGTATGGCACTTCAAATCGAATCATAAAGCCAGAAAACTAATTGGTTACTCCCATGAAGGAAAATGCTTCACGACGAACGGGTGTACAAGGATCCATTTCAATTTAACCCAGATCGCTTTCTTGGTCTGAATCCGGAACCAAATCCAACAAACGTTTGCTTTGGATTCGGAAGAAGGTCAGTGTAAAGAATAACCTTGGACTCAGACGAAAATGACACTCGCCTAAATCCCTAGAATCTGCCCAGGACGTATACTCGCCGAGGCATCTGTGTTCATAACATGCGCTATGACCCTATCAACATGCAACATAGAGAAGCCAAAGAAGATCGGCCTTCAGGATAAAGAGCCCATTTACGAACAGACGACCGGGACCGTTAGGTGAGTTTATACCCTTTGCGTCAGGAAGTGGCCGTGGTTGAGACGCGTTTCCGTAGCCATCCAAAACCATTCAAATGCACACTCTCGCCTCGGGAACCTGGGGTTTGGGACATTCTGGGCGAGAGTTAAGTAAAATTTCTGTACTACAGAGGTCGTAAGTTCGCTTTAGAAGAGTTCCGAAAGAGCCTGGAGCGAAAAACGACGTTATCATAGCATAAAATAATCATGATTCCTACTACTTGAAATTATTGACCAAGAACACGTGTCAAACACTGCTGCGAGTGAAGCGCAGCGACGATGACGATTGTCAAAGACTTAGAGAACTGCACTTCTCGAAGCTCATGCCCGCATAAAAACGCACATGTCCAGTAAGAAAACAGAAAAGAAAGCTAGCCATGAAAAAGAGGTGAATAAAAAGGAATCCCAAAGCCGACAGCTCGCAGAATCGCCATCCGTCAACAAGTATGGGCTACGCACCTTGATTTCACCTTCTTATAATCATATGAGTAGGGAAAAGTCAGCGTGTGATTCCAACTGAAGGTGATAGCGATCCATGTTTGTGTAGGCTTCAGAACGCTGAAGAGGGAGAAAAATAAGACGGCCAGAAAACGAAAAACAAAGAGAATGATTCAATGAGTGAACGAAAGGGAAAACATAACATTGGTGGACACATATCCCTTCCCGTTTCTCACCAAAATTCACATACCAGTTCTCCATGTCCACCACTATAGTGCCAGACACGAGACAAACGAGGAATTGCTTTAGTCATGAAAAAGGGCAGGGAAAGTGTGTCCATCATGATATGTTTTTGGGTAGTCACAACTTGAACAGACACAACAGTTTGGCTGTAATTAGCACTTGAGAGTAGGTGGCTCATCCTTGTCATCCTTCAGAAAAAGACCTAGGAGAAAAAAGAAGGAAGAGACAGGCTGTGTTTGAGGAAGTCAAGATTGCGGTCCATCCCTTTCAAGAGCCAGCCCTAAATGCGCTCACTCCCACGGCCCCGGTTAGAGTAGCGGCTGGCCTCGTCGAACGAATAACTAAATTTGATTGGTAGTGGTGCTTCATCTTATCTAATGTTAGGCAATGCGTGCCAGAAAGCCCATTCTAACACACTATCTCAATAACTACGTAGCAAATTAAACCCCGATCCGTCTTGTGTGGGGCGCTCTTCGATCTAAGGTTATCAACAAGCCAAACACGACGGTGAGGGGGATCTTCAAAGTGATATTGGTTCCATCAAAGCGTGCATATTAATCCCAGGCATCTGTCTCAAGTCATGATAACTCTCTCAAGTATCGCCGTCCTCAACTAAATCTAAGCGACATGGTGACGTAAACGACGATGTGGCTGAAACATGGCTTGAGAGAATCGTAGCAGGGGACGACCTCAAGACGTGGTGGTAAAATAAGTGTGTAACGGAAGTAAAGAAAGAGGGAGTCGAGCGAAATAAGGAAGAAAATTCGAATATTTAAACGGTACGATTTGGATCTTGTATTCGAACCATGAAGGCTAAACATGATTCAGGACTCGACATTTGGCCGCAGCGGCCCCAACGCGTATGAGTAAACAGCCTACAGGTGGCGCGAGTATAAAATGTTCGATCTAGGAGACATGTATATGCATCGCTCGAAGTCAAGCTGCGATCATGAACATGGACGAATACAAGGAAGCTAAATCCTCAGATACTGGTGATGTGTTCATTATCCCTGTCACGCCCCACACGATCGATATGGTAGACGCTGAACACATGCTCCAACATAAGCCAAAGGTGTTAGCTGTCATGGGAAACGGGCAGTGCGACCTATCATGTGGTATGATGGCAGGGAGGTGAACGACCGTATTTTTTTTTTTCACCATTGAGCAAGACGACGATGGATCAAAGGCGGTGGTCAAAGAGGGAATCGAAGGAAGTGAGTGAATGATAAGATTAGAGGAGTGTTCGGTGAAATGGGAGATGGAAAAACGAAAGCAAAGAAAACCAACATGTGCGACAACTCATATCCCAGGCTTAGGCTACGCGAGATGCACACCTCCAGCTCAGATCGCAGGCTCCACTTTTTAAGGTGAGGTATTACATATAGAGCATTGAGCACTGGTCGTCGCATTGCACGTTACCCGTAAGTAACCAGGGGAGAGGAGTAATTGCCTGTGGTGGGTTTTGAGCTTCGTTCCAGGATATTATCTAGCAATACGACGCTTGCATCCAATGATATGGATGTGCGCCCGCATGCTATTATCCTGCGTACAACCTCAGAAAACTAAGAACAAAAAAAAAAAGAGATGGTGGTTAGTGAAGAAGAGAGGTAGGCCGTTTGATAAGATCGCGATCTTGATAGCACGACGGAAAGATGCGTCCCTTAACCTAGTACCACGTGAACATTGGAAAGCAAAATAAATACCGACGGCGAAAGAATTCAAAAAATACTGTATTAAAGACTGAAATAGGATTCGAGTACCATAGTCTTTCACTGTCGTCTAGCATGATCATTCAACGCTGCAACCCATCAATCGAACTGCTACTTACAATCCAAACGCCCTCCGAAACACACCCAACGCGCAAGCCAAACCACACCACCGAAGCGCCACACCCGCACCCTCAAATCAATCCTAACCAAAATCCAGTCAACCAAATCAGACTGACCGCCCTCCTGTAACCACATCCACGGTGGACGAGGAGGAACGGTGACAGTCAGACAATGGGCTGGAGTTTTGGGTGGGATGGATGACATGGGCACGGTCGGGGTGGTGGGTTTCTCGAAGAGCAGACACGAAGCAATAAAGGAAACGAACGATGTGTGATGAATCAAAACCCAACCGCTGACACGACACGTGTTCAGGTACACACATCGGTCGCTACGACAATTAACTATCGGACCAGCACCCTCAGCCCCATATGTTTAAAAACATAAAAGAGCAGAAGATACAGGGATGACAGCAAGACGAGCGGCCTATGCGTAAATATTGACTGCGTGTGCTTGCGCTGTTGTTCGATGACGCTTCAGCAAAAGTCCAAGGGAGTTCAGGGTAGCGAAGATTTGCAATTAGAGGCAATGAGACAAGAGCGAAAGCGAGAGTAAAGGTTTTGAACCCCCACTAGACGACGCTCATCGCTACCTGGACTTATAGCACCACACTTGACCCAGCCGTATCATCGCCTCCTAATGGTGTGCGGAAAAAAAGAGTCGCACCAATGCAGGTACATCACAGACAGCTGGGAATAATGAGCAGAGGTCCAGGTACGGATGGTTCGTCGGTGGGGGTTGAGAGAAAGCAGCTGAATGTGAAAATACATACGCATACCGACAGTGGAACGAGACCAATACTAGTACCCACGGACTCGCATGAAGAACCATGCGGAGCCCAGAGGGTACAGTAATCGTCAACTGTAGACATAGTATGCGTATACTTCTTCATGCGTCGTTGGATTAAGATAAGAGAAGACGCACAATGCGTGAGGTCAGACCTGGCTAAAATAATGCGAGAAATGAGAAATTTAAATCACTGGGATCGCAAGGACTCCAAAAAAAGAGACGAAAAAAGGCGAGAAAAGGAATAAACGAAAAAAAGCCAAAGTTCAACAGATCAAAGTGCCAGTGAGTGGTCAAGATGGACGTTCAAGTCAAGTTAGAGAGAAAACAGCTCATCAGATCTAATAAATACAAACCACCAAATGACCGACCCTCAACACCCGATCCCACGTTCACAAACACGTCTTTCGTTCTCCGACGCTGCGCCAGCTCAGCCTTCTGTATCACACTCACACCCACTCTCCTCACTCAACCACATCGAATCAAACCGAAAATGCATTTTTATCTACGTATACAAATCACAAGAATAAAAGAGTAAAGAAAAATCAGTCACAATCTCATCAGTACTCTCGTCTTTGTCTCTTTTTATCTTCTTTACTTGAACTATAAAAGTCAATCAAAACGCCCATCATCAGCAACACAATTCTTTAAACGAAGAAACAGAGGTAGACTCACGTTCTTCCCATCAACCCACTTCTTACCATCAATCTCCAAATCCCAAGCAAGCGCAGCCTCAAAGAACTTCTTATCCTCCTCATTCCCCTTCACATCCAACTTCCTATACTCATAACTCTCCCAATCAGGCGCAGCACTAATAACGGGCTCAACCTCCTGGCCTCTCAGCACCAACGCGCCAGAAATCAGCGAGTCGTTGGTCACACCAAGCACACCAACGGATCCGAAAAGGTACTTGCGAGAAGCCTCAAGACGAGCAAAGAACCCGCCGATTTGGTTAGATGTCATGAAAGTCTGGGTCAACTCGCTGTTGTACTTGAAGTCGACGCGCCAGATGGAGAAACCATCATAGTCGAAGCTAAAAAACGAAACATCAGCATCAACCCCGGAATAAGTAGGCGTATCACTCACTTCTGGTAGAACCACTCCAAAGCACCATCAGCTCCCCTCGTCTCCTTGTTGGAGTACGCGCGTTTCCAGTCCTCGAGGTTGAAGGTGCTCTTGGGGAGGTCGTCGAGGGGGTTCTTCTCCTTGGGGGCAGGGGGGGCAGCAGGCTCATCGTCATCATCGTCCTCAACCTCCTTCTTGGCGGGCTTCTTCTCCTTGGGGGGAGCAGCGGCCTTGGGTGCCTCGGCCTTCTTCTCCTTGGCGGGGGGAACATACTGGATGCCCTTCTCGGTAAAGGTAGTCTCGCCGAAGATGTCCTTGAGCTTGGGCTGGTTGGTGATGGTCTCGAAGTGACGGATGAGGTTGGGGAGCGAGGCACGGATGGAGGCGTCGACGGTGAAGGTGACAGCCTTTTGGATGAGGCCGGCGACGAAGATGTCAGCGAGGGTGATGCGCTCGCCGACGAAGAAGGTGTTGGATTTGAGGTGGGCGTCGAGGGTCTTCAAGGCGCGGAGTTGACGCTCGAGAAGGGTGGTGTGTGTCTGGGAGAAGGGTGAGGTGAGAATGAAAAACGACGAGGTAAGGGACGTACGGGCTTGTTGTAGGGGATCTGGCCGGAGACGAGGAGACGGACAGAGCTGGTGTGTGCGTCAACTTCGCACTCGACTAGGTGAACCCATTGGTCGACGAGGGCAGCTTCCTCAATGGAACCACCGAGGAGACCAGAGTTGGGTGCGAGACCGGCGACTTGAAAAAAAAAAGAGAGATAAATTAGTCAAGTCGACATTTACAATTCAAAAACAAATAAGCAATCAAGACGCCATCTCCGTAATCCATCCATCCCAGATAAGATTACGAATGCCAACATCAATTCAAATGCCGATAAGATGGTATTCCCAAAAAAATGCAACACATCTGATTCAAATTCTCAAACGCGTTCTCCCGTCTCCCCTGCTCAACTAGAAGATAAAGCAGTGAGATACTCACTGTAACGGGCAATAGCAGCGCCTTCAAAGAGCTTGAAGCCATCAGCACCCTCCCAAGCAGGGATCTTTCCGTGAGGGAACTTTGCCAAGAACTCGGGCTTCTTGTTATCGACAAAGTGCTCATAGGCAGCTGGGAGGTCGATTTCAATGCCACCGATGGCAGCAACGGCTTTGATCTAATGTGATGATTGTGAATGATCGATGAGGAGGTGATCGTTCAAGAAGATGAAATAGAGCACAAAGAAGCACGATGATTAGATCATGAAGAGACTGGATTGAAGATGGACAACTCACGATTCTACCAGTGTTCTGGGGAGGAACAGTCCAGAGAGTACCTGCTGATGGCATGATGAGGAGTGTTTTTTTAGAGTATGTCGTAGAAGGGGAGAGAGAGAGACGAGAAGAAGGTTGAAGAAAGGAAAGGAAGAAGAGAAGAAAAAAATCTTTGCGACTGTTGTAATCTATCTTTGCGATCTAAAGGTCACGTGTTTTGATATTCAAATGTGTTGAGGGTCGGCTTTTTGGCAATTGATGATGGACGATTAGATACTGTGTTCTATTCAAACGTGGTCGACGTGGCCTATGTACCACGGATCTTGCTATCACGATCTTATCATTCTTTCTTCTGAACCACCATGTCTTGTGTTTCAGAGAGTTTAGTCGTCGGTTTGACAGACGAGCGCCCATGAATTGAACGCGAGCCTCGTGTTCAGGGGCGTTGGCTTGGGTCATCGCCAGTTTGGTGAAGAGAAACCGAAACCCAACACAGAGCACATCTTTATGCCAGACAACTATGATTTTCTATCGCGAAATTAGAGAAATATCGAGGTAGTCAAGTGCTGTGCATGTGTCGAAGAACCTCTTCCTGCTGGGTTTCACTCCTTTCTCTCATCTCTCATCTTTTCCCCCTCCACCATTGCCGCTATTCTTAAGCTTCGCATGAAACCCACACCAACGAGTCCCCACATGCGCACTGCACATCACACGTTCGACCTCTCTCATTCATATTATGAGCGCAAGAGGTCTAGAAAATCAAATGCGCCAGTGTGTGCCCGGCAAGCGAGTGGATGTAGGGATTCTGTCAGTGGTGGCGTGGTTTCGGGCTCAAGGCTTTCCTTCTTTCCTGTCTGCTGCCATCCCGTTTAACACCGCGTCCCCTTATCCTTTTCTCTCATTATTCTGTCGGCCCTCGCCGACGAACCATCTGTGCCTGGGCTCCGCTCACTATTCCCTCCTCATTTCGTTCAAGCGTCATCGAACGACAATCTAAGCATGTACGGTCAACACATAGGTTACTCTTCCTGCTCTTCTCCCTGTATCCTCTGCTCTCTTATGTTTGTTAAACGGCGAGACATGAAGGTGCTGGTAGTATGGTATGGTGCAATTGCAGCCTATGTGTATACAATGCGTGGATTCGTGTCGTGCAGTGTATTCAACGATCGGTATGATCACCGTCGTGTTTACAACTAATCTGAGGATGAACTTTGGGTTTTAGGATCAATAACGACGACTCTGACGCGTGGTTAATTTCAGTACACAATTACACATACGATCGCTCGTGCTAGTCCCTCTCGCTGTATCCTCTGCTCTCGTATATTTTTTAAACGTCAGAGACAGAAGTGCGAGTGGGATGTTGGACATTGACACAGCCGATGTGTATACCTAGGCTCGCGCCGTGTCATGTCGTGTCGACGCTTGGATTTTTTATTCATTCCACGTCGTTTTTTTTCTTGCTACGCCGTACACCAGCAATCACGTTCACGATTTAATGTACGTAGCTTTTCTTCGGGCAACCCACTACCCCGACCATGTTCTGCATCCCAACCAAGACTGGAGTTCATCCTCGGACTGTCACCGTTACCTCCTCTTTATGCATTGGAGGCGGGGGGTGGTCGGTCTGAGTCTGTGTGGTTTGACTGACACTCTGGTGGAGATTTATTTGACGCGTGCGCACTTATATACATAGGTCATTTTGACTCCGCAGGATGGTCGACTTGAATTGTGATGCGTAGGTGGAATTTGATTAAACACAGTCCTGGAAGATGGACACCGACAGTATATAAGTGGTCTCAAGCAAAGCCTCCTATTATTGAGCTTCAACAAATGGATTTCTTCGTGCTTCTGCGCCTTTTCGGACAGTCCCTCTGCTGTATTTTCTGGGGTCACTACACTCGAAGGCGTTGACGATCGCGCGCGCTGGGTGTCGATGTTGGGTCGGGTTGGGTTGGAATTTACGCAGGATGTGTATTCTTGATTATCTGCTGTTCAACGATGCGCAACGTATACGCATATGGTGTCTTCAATGATGCTCATTGTATCCTGTGGGGCGTATTATCCATACAGGGCATTACGAATAATGTTGTGTTCAGACCGGAGGAACCGATGTGTGTATAGTCCGAGCTGGGTTGGAAGTGATGTGTGTGACATCGAATCCAATGCCCCTGTCATCGATATCCTAGCCAAAGGTTTGGTCATACTCAGACTGTCAATGTACCTTCGCTCTATTATCTGTAGGTGAAGATCTGGTTGGGGTCCATAAGACGGGGATTTCAATGGCAGGATCAGAGGGACGTTGAAGCTACCAAATAAAGCTGATTCGTGGTTTCATTTTTGTGAGGGACGTGTTTTGCATTTTACTCTAAAGTTATAATTCGGACACTCTCTCCTGCGCGCTTTTGAGCTTTCGTTGTTCGTTCGACTGACGTCATGGCTGTGATGGCCGGGAGTCTATTTTTAGAGACATGGTCGTGGGACGATATGTCAACGGGTTAAGGCGAGGTGATGTTATCACGATCGATCTGATCACCTTCCCTTCTTTTCCAACCACATCCATGGCCGCTCTTGTACTGTTCGTTCACCGTCTCGTTTCTCTTCCTGTGGTTGGATGTTTTTATCATTAGCAGGGACAGGACACTTGAACAGCTGTCGTTGTCGTTGATGACTCATTTTGTTTTTTTTTCATGTGAAGATGACCCCGCAGAGCCGTCGAAATCCACTCTGTAGAAATCCATCCCTGGCCACCCGTTGGGAGCGAATTCAATGACTTTAGCTCACATTTCGTGTTTAATTTGTAGAGCTCTATATTTGATCCATCCCCTATAAGGCAGTGGCTAGGGCTTTCGCGGGAGTGCGTACGTTCGTGTTGGGTTTTACTTCCCTTTTTTCTGAGAGCTTTCTCACTCTCGTTCTACGATCTCCCTCTCATCCATTCTACCTGTTACTCATTGCATAATACCCACAACAACACGGATCCCCATCTGTCTTCTCTCCACCATACGTCATACCTCTCTATCATTCTTCTGTTGAGCAAGAGAGGTTTAGAGCGCGGAGCGTCGACGTGTTGTGATAATTTTTGCGACGGTTGGGTGATTCTGCCAAGGTTGTGATTTCACTGCATTATCTCAAAGTCTTCTTTCTCGCTCTCTTCCTTTTTTGTTTCATTATTCTTCCATCTTCCTGGCATCCCTCTCGTCCTTGCAAGGAGATTTTACCGTCCACGTTTCCCATTCGTCATCCCCGTTGTCGCACTCATCTCGGTGGGGACTGGGTTCAACAGTGAACTCGAAACGAACATCGGTCTCCAAATCAGAAGAGGAGTAGACGAGCGAGAGGAGCGTCGTATGCACCTTTGCCTGCACAAGTATTCACGATCCTCACTTTGCTGCCACGTGCGTTGGAGCTCGCCTACTAGCCATTGACTGCATCTCAGGGCTGTTTGCATGCAGTGATGCTGGCTTTGTTGGTCGGTATTGATTGACAGGAGGGTCATGGCTAGTTGGTTGAATACCTCATGATACCTGCGGCGTAGTTGAGTGTGAATTACATCGCAAGGTATGACTAGCAGCGATGGTTGCACGTAGTTCTTGACAGGGATGTACTGAACGATCGGCTAGGCGCAACAGATGGACTAAGGGGTACTGTCAGGTTGGGATCAAGACGTTCGAGGTGTTTGACGATAGCGGCCCTTGGTTGTCGAATTGGATTGTCGGGTTGGATGTCAAGGTTGGGTGGTCTTGATTCTTGATTATCTCTCGTTATGATGCGCAATGTATACGCATTGAAGTCTTCGATTGGCTTCATTGGATCCTGTGGGGTGTGTTTGTATTATCCATCTAGGACACTTCAGATCTGGGTGTATCCAAGATAAGTGGTTTGAGTGCGTATACCCGGAGGCGCGTCAGAAATGGCGAGGTCATCTCCTACTTCGCGTTTGCTCACTTAACTTCTCTTTGACGCGCAGTTAAAAACGGAGCGCCGAGACTGTCAAGGGCTTTGACTATAACGCTCCTGGGGTGTTAGGTTGGATTGGGTTGGAATTTAGGGCTGAGTGTCTGTACATGCATGGTTTGGATTGTCTTTCGTTATGACGCGCAAAGTATATGCATGTGAATATTCGGTTCACATTCACAGTATCTCATGGGCTCCATGTGTGTGATTCATTGGAGGGACTGAGGATACTGGTTATTGCGAAGCGGCCTATTCAGTACGCGTCTACTCGGAGCCGTGTCGGGGAAGAGATCAGCGACGGTCGAATTCAATGCCCCTGTCACTGATTTCCCAGCCAAAGCTTTAGTCATACTCAGACTGTCATGGTGCCTCCTTAGAGGAGGTGGTCCATTATGTCTGTTGAGAATTTGGTCAATACGATGGGGCGTTTCAATGGCACATTGGTCCAATGTCAAGTCGGGTTGGACTGGATTGGATTTCGAATTCGTGGATCCCATCTGGGTCTTATTGGCTGGGGTTGTGTCGAATCACTGAGAATTTCACCATTTGATTATAATTTCGAATACAGGGACAGCGGCAGCGTAGTATCGCTCCTCGGGAGCGTGGGATCGTTGGATTAAGGGTCGGCTCTTATTGTACTTGCGATTTAAACATTTCGTAACGCTTGTCTTTCTCTTCCACCAATCTAGTACTTATCGATTATCTACCACTTTAGATGATCTCTCGATTTCCACCAGTCTGACCTCTCTTATCATCTTCCCATTGTTCCCTTATTTCTCTTTTCATCTTATATCTTTATAATCGTATGCTAGAATATGGTGTTCTCCTCGGGCACTGTGCTTGTATCGAGATTACGATTCTCCCTCTTTTAACTCTTGAATGGACGGAAAAGCATAAACCCACTGTGCTCGTTAATCTCAACTACCCTGTCTGTCGATCGTGTTCAATGTGGATTCTGGACTACCATATCTTGCCGCTCAATTATGGATAGGTTGGCTTTTCGTGCGGACAGGGTTGTCCGGGGTTATAGAGAATGCCTTGCCTTGGGTTTTACATCTTTTCCATCCTATCTTTTTTCTTTTCGTTTTTTCTCTGGGCTCTGAATTTTTCTTTGCGTGTTTGCGATTTGCTCTGAATTTATCTTATCTTGTCGTGGGTTACGATTCGAACACTGTGATTGGCTTCCGCCTCATGTTCCTTTCGTTTTTCGCTGTTCGCTAATTATAGTATGTATATGTCCAGGGCGAATTTTGAAACGTGGGATGGTCGTTGATGTTATCGCAATCTGATCACCTCGCTTCTTTCCAACCACATAGAACCACATCCATGGCCATCTTTTTGCGCCCATCTCTTTCTTTCGTTAGTTTCGTTACAAGCCATATACTTTTCCTACCCCATAGAAGTTATAAACCCACTCTGCGCGTCCAAATCCCTTCCTGGGTCATGCAGTATGGTTCTCATTTACGTTTCATGTATAATTGGCGGGCGTGACGAGTTCGAATATTTTGCGTCCATCCCTGTGTGGCTACGGACTACGGATTGACCTGCGGAGCCAGGGTGAGTTTTGTTTTGTTCGTCTTCTTTCGTGCTTCCTTTCTTTTTCTCTATTCCTCTCTCTCTCTTCCTTTCTCTCCCTCTCTCTCCCTTTCTCTCCCTCTCTCTCCCTCTCTCCCCCTCTCTCTACCATCGTGGAGTGCCCCGGGATGCCTGGAGGCACGCTCAGACGCGTATGGGATGGTGTAATGGTCGTGTTGAGAGCAGTCTACGCTACGAACATGGCTAGATACGTGGTCACGTGAGGGTGGCAAGTCCCCCTATTCCAATCGGCTTCACAGGAATGCAAATTGCCACACGTTCATTCGACCTCACGACTCTGATCTATCCATCTCATTCATTCACGTTATAAACTGCCAGAGAGAAGCTTCCGAGGGCTCAGAGCTGCAGCTTGGACCAAACGGCGATTCTGATAGTCATATGTGGGGTTTCACGAGCCATCCTACTTTCGTTACAGTCTCACCGTTCTTTCCATCGTCTCATCTTTTCTTTCTTCCTTTTTTCCTTTTCCTTTTTCTCGACACTCTCGTGTCCCCTCATCCCTGCGAGAAATGACCATCGTCAACCTAGTATTGACCACAATTTTGCTCACTCACATGCAGTTCAACTGCAGTTTCCCAACATTGCTAAGGCTTCATGTATGCTTGCTCGTACGGGAGCCTGGGGATGTCGTCGTAAATTCATGCTGCACTGTATTTGTAGACCCGAAATTGTGTTTATTTGGTCAGATGTCTACTGCTACATACCTCTTACCCTGTCCTTTTTATTTTTCTTGGACTCGGGGTGACAGTCCCACGAGCGTCATCCCTGCCTATGTTCTACCCATTACTTTACTTAGAGAGCGCCAGAGGTTGTTCGGACACGTGGGGCTAGACTGATTGATGCAGGGCCGGTTTTTGATGCAGATTGGCGATTGCGATCAATCATCAGAACGTTGATGAAAATTTTCTCTTCAGCAACCCTCATCTTGATTCTTGGCTTGACCATTTTCGCTGTTTTCTTCCCTTCCTGCTTTTAATTTTTCGTTGTCCTCATGATATTACTCAAGGAGCGGTCGTTCAGACATGCGTTTTGATATTGACATGCGGGGTTTTTCACTAGGATCATGGCCGAGTTTCGGTAACTTACTTGTGAGTCGCAGCTTACTGGACCTTTAGTTGACATTTAGGTTTGAGTGTCTAGTTTCGATTATCTTTCGTTGGATTTATACCCATGGTGTCTTCTTGGCTCTGTATGTATTATTATTCATAATAGAGCCCGCAGATACTGCCGTGCTCGACTTGGAAGAATATGTATGCGTACACTTGGGGCGGTGTCAGAAACGATCTGACAGCCTGCCGCCTCTTACAACCATACTTGTCCCATTCCTCCCTTCTCTAGTCTTCAACCAAGTTGAAGACGGAGCACTAGTACTGAGAGCGTTATCCCAACCAAGGATTCGAGATTCACAGGCTATGCTTCGTACCTCACCTTGTAGCAGTGTCGAGTGCGTTTGCAGGTCTGCACTTCCCTGAGCCTGTCGGATGGGATCATTAGACTCGCAGGCTTTTATTATAAGTCGATATTCCTTCCCAATTTTATAACGATCGACGAGACGAAGGATATTAGGACGTTGACAGTGGTTTGACTCATGGATTCTGTGGGATGATCAATCGGAGCGGTGGATGTGGGCGTGGGCGTGGATGGATGCTACTTCTTTTTTTTTTTTTGATTGCAATCGTATGCCCAGAGGAAGCCAGCAGCTACGCGTCTTTCGAGTCGACTACCTTTGGATGATGATTTCTCCTTCACTTCGCTACCGCCCATCTCCACCATGATCACTCTGCTGTTCCCTTTTTATTTCTCGAGGAAAAGTTGAAAGCGTTTGTCTCTATTCCATTGCCACGTCACCGTTGGGTTGCAGGTTGGATGGGTATTCTCTGGCATGTATTCTGAACTGTGTCTGCTCTTACTTCCTCAGAGTCACTATCCTAGTACTCCTGATGAGAATTGGCATGAATCCAAGGGTTATATTTGACTCTATAGGTCTTCCTCCCTGTCTAGAGGTTCAGTCATATACAATGACTCTGCCTTGCATTCAGCCTGAGAACGGGTGATGGCAGCGCATTAGACTCTGATCAGGTGGTGATCGACTCTGAGTCACCCTTGGGTTTCGTATAACTGCCTTTGTGTCTTGCAGGATTTCTTTCGTTGTAATTCATCTTCCCTCCCTTAAGTTTACCCTGTTTATCGTCTCAATGCACATTAACCCACACTAACATGAATCATTGTCTTCTAACGTGACATGAAACGGTGTTAACTGCTCTCTCGTGCATATTGTGATCCTTAGGGGTGCGAGATGTCTTAAGGTGTAATGCGTTGACATGTTTCTGTGGGCGTTCAGTACGACAGTGATTCGTGGATTTATGGGGTTTTTTTCTTTCCTCCTTTCCTTTCCCCTATCCTT
Source organism: Panaeolus papilionaceus (assembly GCA_015501605.1). NCBI lineage: Eukaryota > Fungi > Basidiomycota > Agaricomycetes > Agaricales > Panaeolus > Panaeolus papilionaceus. The sequence goes on along the minus strand of JADNRZ010000034.1, from coordinate 206,081 downwards.
CCTCCCTTAATTCGAACTTTTCCATCTTCCCTTTCCGTTTGATCCATTTATTTCGGTCCATGACGCCGCCTTTAGCGACGTGCACCGTTACACACATGTAAAACGCATAATTCATGTCCCCAATCCCCTCCGGTTCCGTATAGCTTGCACATACGAGACACCGCGAATGCTGTCATGCACATTTCGAGCTGAAAATATGTGTATGTGCAGATACCGCTCCCATGATGTCTACACCCCTATCTGCTCTGTTCGACCCTCTGACTCGGGTCAATTACATATAGTGGTGAGAGTGCTGCGTGCGTCATCCCAATGCATGTTGCTGGTGATATTCAGGTTACCATATACGTCTCGCTTTTTTTTGGCTAGAACGCGTCAAGTCTAGATCTGGTCTAACATTTGTATGACATGTTGGTTGGAATTCGGTTGGAATTGTGAATTTCAACTTGAGCTCTGGCCTCTCAGTTCAGGGCTCATCCAGATATGAGAATTGATTCACGTTGATGTGCAGAGCGAATTCGTCCAGATCGCAGTCAAACTTGTGACTTCCTTGTTATCGTAGCGTGTCAGATATTTCGGATTCTAGAGGCAGCGTCTATCATAATATTTTCGGAGTGCGAGTGGTGTTTTCCTTCGTGTCTACTGGACTATCTGAAGGCGGTTGATTGTATTGGAACGGCATGGGAGCTGTCATTCCGTCATCCAGGTTCGTCAACACAGCTGGCATATTGCACTGCAACTGTCGGCGTGCCTTCAGCTTGGGTCCTGGCATCTCCGAGCACCCGCCTTCCACATTGCAAGAGCGTGGTGACTGCACCTCCTAGAAGGAGCAGAAATAAAAATTCTCTGACTACACCTCCAATGACGATTCCGATAGCTTGTGTTTCCACCTCGCTTGCTTCCATAGCATTCCAAGGCGTTGAACTTCTGGAAGATTGACTGCCCGACATTGCCACATGTAAGCCTGATGTGGGATTATCCGTTGGTAGGCCCCCAGAAGGCTCTGATTTCGTAGTGTGGGTGGAGGAAGCCAGGTCTCCGTGCAAAGAACCCAGAAATTAACTTTGGCGCCGAAAGAGGAGTGAACTGTGATGAAACGCCGAAAGGAGGCAAGCCACCTGGGTGGTTCTCTTTGTTCTCGGATGACACCCGGGTAAGTGTTGAGACTCGGTACTTCGGCACATTCGATGCAGGGGCAGATGTCTTCTAGTCAGAACTGGGACGTTGCTGGGAAGGTTCCACGGGGCACCGGTCTCTAATTAATTCGTTATTCAACACCCTGTGTTAGCCTGTGTCCAGGGAAATTTTACCATAACATGAGACGTCAGGTCCAATTCCAATTCAAAGCGACTGAAAGGGGACAAGTTCAGAGAGCCAGTTAAGTATTGATCGAGACCCCCATTGATTTTGGAGGCTCTGGAAAGGTGGGAGCAAAATATACGCGAGAGAGTGCACTGCACGACCCAATTTTGTACAAAACATGTTGAGTGAATGGAAGTCGGCAGTGTCAATGAAACTCGGCTATCTACACTTCTACTACTGTACAATACCAATCAAGTTTTCAGTCTTAGGCCAAATTGTTTTTTTGCAATGCAGGGAAGCACCAGCTGTCACTCGTCCTAAGCAGGTTCGAAGAGAGTAACGAAATTTCCTTTTTTGGAAAGACAAACGCGCGGGGGCGTGTGCATGGGCACATTGTAAATACATATTGGAAAGAGTTATTGTTGCTAGAACATGGTTTCGATAGACAACATAAAGGACCCTAAGAAATTTTGGGATCATTATGCACGAGGCCCAATGCCATCGGAATGAATACACCTATACAGGAGGTGGTTTCATGCTACGAGTCAAACTTGGATGAGGGCCATGACTTGTAGCAGTCCTCGCGTATTCCGAGGCCCCTTCGAACATTGGCATCCCATTTGATACAACGCCCTTATTGGTGGATCAACTTGAGTTCCTTACGGAGAGCAAGTTAATTTTAGGATATTGAAATCGATAGACTCGAAGCGCTTCCAGCTAGAGTAAAGGTGATGCATAGTCCAGGGCAAAAGACTCTGCCAAACAAGAGCAGACTGATCACGAGGCAGTGCAATCAGAAGCTATTGATAAACAAGAGCATGCAATGAGGAAAAGTAGCACAAAAACCGGGATTATAAGAACGAGTCCCGATGGGGCCTCGTAATTTCGAGCGCACAAGTCCGTGTGAAGTTTTAGCGTTACTCGCATCAGTGATGTTGATGTCGATTTTGGACATTGAACATTGATGTTGTACCTCATCGTCGATTGCAAAGTTCCGAAGCTTTGTGAGGGTATGAGCTCAGAATGGGAATATGTCTCAAAAAGTCGTTGTCGACCCTGGGTGACTTGACACAAAAGGCTCCACATTGACGTCCACAAAACAGGTTTGCGTGTATTCTCAATGTGTTCTTCACAACGAGGCAGATTAATCTCAAAAACGAGGATGTGTCCCGGACGTAACGGCGAGTATGAGTGTACAAGCAGCGTATGTACTCCTCTCATCAGTTGTCGGGTGACCTCGAAACTTTTTGCTGTCAGGATGAGACCCGAGGGATGGCAAGGAAAGGGCTATCGATAGATGACCAAGTCTACAATGGGATTACATGAGGTATCTACGGGGTAGTATATGTACCTATTGAGGGGGCTAACAGAGGGTGATGGGTGGCTAACAGGTGGATGACAGGCGGCTAACCCCTGCATTTGCAGTCACTGTTTTCAACCCATTGATATGTCCATATTGAGAATGTCGGTCTGAGCTGGTACATCCATAAATGCATGAGCCCCGTCATTTAAAAAGGGAGACAGATGTTCGTGAAAACTCAATACAACACATCCTTGTCCCACCCAGCACTACACAACAATGATGCCAGGCTATGGTCGCAATCGTCGTAACGTTAGCTTCGAATAAATTTCATGTGTCACACCCCAGCTAATCAATTTCCAGCGTCCCAGATATCATCAAACGGCAAATGACCAGACAAGCTCATCGCAGTCACCACCAGCCGATGACCAAAGATACCCTGTGTCTATGTTCTCTGGGCATAGTCGAATGAACATCTCGGCTGGAATCGTGAACCTGACCACGACTGGAGCCGTTCGCCAAGTCATAGTCAACCAAGGCCAAGCTACAAGTCAAGCAGCACCAAACTCTGAAAGTCAAACCCCAGCCACTGCCGCAGCATAGTTCTGCGCTTCAAGTTTAGCGTCCGATTTTTGAAACGCTGGGCGTCTTGTACGTAATCAGGCCTTTAACCACCCATGGAACAATGTATCCTTTATCTGTCTTACTTGCTGTTGTATCTGCCTCTTTTTCTCCTCTCCTTATACTACAAAATGTCAAAATCCAACTTTTCAACGTTCGAAAATGCTAATTTAACTTGGTTCGATTGACTATGCAAACAACATCAGACAAAATATCGTTAGAGGTCTGTTTTGGTAGAGATATTGCCTGGACATTGTATAGATACAGGGATGGATGTTCGTTGATGGTCGCCACATCGTGCTGTGAAGAGACCGACATCGTTATATAGACGCGGAATATAACAAAAGGTAAATCTAGAAGTGGCGAGCAACACATCGCTTCTTGTAAGGTCCACAATGCTCAGACATATTGGTATATTTGTTTTTCAAGAGGAGGTTGCAAGTTCCGTCCGTTGATACATTACGATCACGCATAGCCATTGTCTCTCTACTCATGTATATAGCTCGGTGATAGGAGACCACCTCAGCGATATAATGAGCCACAAAAAAATTAGATCCAATCTGACATATACATGCAAGATCGAGAAAAACGACTCCGTCGTCCAGGGTAGCCTCAATGCTGTATGATACTGTAGATTAGAAAAGAGCACGGAGCGTCGACCCTGCATTGGGTAGAATTCTTTATTTCCAACTCATGTCAGTTTGTGTAGACGCGCGACTTCCTCTCAATCCTAACGCACCTCAATAAGGTTAGGCTTTTTTAGCCTGCAACTTTTTTGACTACGCGCATTTCTATGCCTTTTTTCGACTTAGCCACAATCTATACTAACCTACTATGGGCATTGCGAGACTGCTTTGGAGGTTAACTCCAACCAGTTTCCGGCTAGGCCGAAAGAATGGAACCTGTCATGAGTCCTGTTTAAAAATGCTGCAGGAGCTGATGCATTGAACGGTCGCGACAAAGTCGCGGGGCTACTATCGTAAAGTTGTGAGGCAGAGACACGTTGCCGTTATGACATGGGTAAGTATCATGATGTCCATCATAATGTGAGTTTGAGGCCCAGATCTACAATCTATCCTCTCGAAATGAAGCTTTTCTAAATCAAAACAAGCTGGAACCGTCAACTTGAGCTAACGATAAGAAACTAGACAGTGTTGCAGACTTATGATGAACGCAGGGAGCTATTCTGCTTCGATGGGCAGCGCCCACAATTACTAGATTAGGAAGTGATAATTGAAACAGCTGGAATCAATGGTGATCTTTGACTAAATTCTCTTCGAATGCAGCGTCAGCCAGACGATTCACTGAGTGTATACAGCTGGTATAAATGTTATTTACGTGAGAAATATATATCATTACATAGATCGATTTATGTGTTACACCGCCTTTTGAAATGATGTTGAACCGGGCTCAGTCGATTGATGTCAACACGCGCACAGGTCTCGTGAGACGTCCTCCTACATACACTGATGTCAGGAACTGAGTTAAGGCGACATCGGTGACACCAAATGTCATCAGATATAACAGGGCAATGCCTATGCGACATCCACAGAATATTGACAGGACCAGGAGAGAAAGGTGTCGGTTTATGAGTAGCCCAGCGCTTAATGAGATAGAGCCTGCTAGTCCTGACGTCTTACGCGTTACAAAGTCTTAGAATTCCTCTTTATTCAGCGAACACATTGAATCGAAGAACTAGGATAAGCGGTATGCTATGTACAGGAAGCACCCTTCTATCATTTCCTCAATGTTTCGAACTCCTCGAACCCCACACAATGTATTGAGCAAACTCAGCCTACGTTGAATGACAGACTTCCCGTTCTTTTCGCGCGCGTCGTCGATATATGTTTAATCCGCCACGAGACCCATCTGAATGCTCAGGAGTCGGTAGCAATGATGCAAAAGTCAGGAATGGGAACGGAATGGTAAGTCATCCTGAAGCGCGTTGTGAAAGTGTTGTGAAATGAGGTATAACAAAATTCTAGGGTTGATCATCCACGGTATTTTGGGTTTAACAACACCGATGATATATTTTTAGCGTATATGTCATCCTAAAGAAGAGGGTGGTTTATGAGGGGGAGTGCCTTGATACACAACGTCTGTATAACGGAAAAATCAGGAGAACAAACACAAAAGCACTTTCGGTGGGTTTCGTGAACGCCCCATGCCCGCGCAAATACCAGACTTCATTTCGTGAAGAGTCTTATGGGTGGGCGGTATGTGTCGTGTGGATACATTAGAACCTAGGGGAGTACAAAAAAAAACAACCATGAAAATCCAATCTAGTGTACTACTGAAAACTGTCTGTAGGGTGGAAGTGCCTCGGAAAGTGATGTGTGCTGAGAAGTCATGGTTAGACGTCGATCCAGATTGCCTCCGACGTCCAGGTGTTGTGTCTGTCCCATCAAGTTTGTGGGTCCCGATGGCGCTGGAGTGTCGTATTCCGCTCCCTTCTCGCTCGAGCTGGCTTCGACATTCACCTCAGAGGGATATTGGGGAGCAGCAGAGCTGACTTTTGAGTTTGAATCCGAAGGCGACGGCATGGGCGGTGGTTGATTGTATTGGAACGGCGTGGGAGCTGTCATTTTGTCAATCAACACAGTTCTGATACCGTGTAACGGCCAATATCATGATTGCTTACCTTCAGCTCGGGTCTCAGCACCGCCTTGTGCTCGCCGTCGACGTTTCAAGAAAACAATGACTGCGCCTCCTAGAAGCAGTAGAACAAGAATCCCTCCAACTACACCTCCGATAATTGGTCCTAAAGATTGCCGTTCCGCATCGCTTACTGCTACTGTCGCATCCGAGGGTGCTGGACTTCCTGAGGTGTGATTGTCAGACGCCGTTAAAGGGACATTTGACGTGAGACTATCCGTTGGCAGGCTTCCAGAGGGTGGTGGCGTTGTGGGGTCAATGGAAAAAGCTGATGATGTTGGTCTTGAACCACCCCCTGGTGGAGTGGTACTGCGACTGGTATTCCCATTGCCAACCCCGGAGGTAGGTGAGGAGGTAGTAGTGGGCGGAATTGGCGCTACTGGGACACTTGTTGTGGTTCGGGGTGTGGGAGTTGGTTTCGGTTTGGGGGAAGAACTACTAGACGGAAAAACAGGCTCAGACGTAGTTGGATCTGGAGGAAAAGATGATGGGAGGTCTGTGACGCTGAATGATGACATTGGAGAGGCCGCCTCTCTTCAAGGATGTACGAGGAGTGAGATCTGGAGAAGGCTGAGGGGGTCAAGGGCAACCTGTCTGCACAACAGCTGGACAATCAACAGGTCTTGTGGTTTGTCCTTGTTCTCACCATCGACATGTAATGTATTGATATCATAAGAGCCCTGAACGCGAGCCTGCATCAGTAAACCGTCAAAAAACTTTCCAGGTCTTTCCATAGCATTGAAAGCACTTGAAAGCTGTTGAAAGCTGTTGAAAGCTGCCGAAAGCTGTTCGAAAACATGGAAAGTACATAACCTCGAAAGCCAGGTATGCTTTTCGCCGAAAGCGAGACCAAAATCAACATGCAGAAAGTACCGAAAGTGTGGAAAGTACCGAAAGTCGTACGGGAAGTTAATTAAAATAATATTATCTAAGTCTATATTGGGGTGAGTACATTAAATGTGATTATGCGGGTTCCTTCCAGCGTTCAACGACACTTCACGGGGCTTTGGGAGATGGACAAGTTGCCTCTCCAAATAGAGAACATCATCTTCCTTCTCCATTCTTGACCTGAGTTTGATGATGACGACTCACCAACGTGCGATGTGGTCTCTCTCTTACCACCTAAATTTCTTACAGATTAGGTCTGTGGGCTTCACACATTTTTGTAACTTAGTAGTCTAGTGATCGGCTAGAAAATAAATTTTATTTAATGAAAAAGTTGGCTTTCGAGCTTTCGACTGCTTTCAAGCTTTCGGAAAGCTCGAAAGCTTGAAAGCAGTCGAAAGCGATCGAAAGACCCGAAAGAAAATTGACACTTTGCTGATGACTGGCCGATATGCTCAGGGATGTCATTATCATTGAAGTAGGTCACCCCCAGATTTGCCGTGCACTTCCTATCGATGATACACGAGAGAACTTCTTGAGTGAATTTCTAGAATGAAGCACTGACACGCTGATACCGTATAAATTCTAAAACAAAAGATAGTACTTAGTGATGACATTAACTCTTCCCCTTAATCGTATATGGGATCCTCGATGTCTAATTTTCTGAGTTCAACATGCTCCAAACGTTTGATCTTCGTGGTGTGATAGAGCATTTGAAGGGTTTGGGTTGACTGCCAAGTGACCCGGTATCAGTGCGTCGTTTCTAATAAGCAGTTACGTCAACTCTTACCTGATAATGCCCGTTGTCTGCTCATAAACAGGCTCAGTTGTTTCGTCCCCTTTGCCATATTTCTGTATGTTGCATGTCGAGAGCGTCATGGCGCATGTTATAAATATAGTGGTCTCTGCTAACAACCGACCCGGGCAGATTCTATTCATCCACTTGATTAGCCTTACCGAAAGGCAGGAGAATTGACCAAAGATAAATATGCTGACCTCCTACCAAACCCAAAGCATACGTCCGTCGGGTTTGGTTCTGGATTCAAACCGAGGAACCGATCTGGGTTGAATCTGAAAGGCTCGTGATAGACGCGTTCATCATGGAGCATATTCCTGTAAGTGTATTCAAGTAATTAGCAATAATTTCTCTCGAGGGTAAGCAATTATTACACTCACCAGATGTTTGGAATAATCATTGACCCTTTGGGAATAAAATAGCCTTCATGTATGTCGTCTTTGGACGCTGTATGGACTACGCCTATGATGAAGACTCTCAATTAATATTGACTCAATCAACTTCGGGAATTTTAAGGGTGTTACTAGCCTGTTGGGATAACAGCATGCCATCGAAGTGCCTCGAGGGCGACAGCGTTTGTATAGGGCAACTGGTCGCGATCTGAAAGCTCAGGCAGACGGTCTTTACCAACCACCGAGTCAAGCTCTTTTTGAGCCTTCTGCATCACGTCGGGGTGAAGCACCATCGCGATAAAGAAAGCAGTATTGGTAGAGACGGTCTAGAATGACCAATTGCATGTAAATCTGGTACGTCGTGAAGACTAAAAATGACCTACCGTATCCGCTCCCCCTCCATACATCGAAGCAGCTGACCACTTGATGTTGTCCTTTTGTTCTTGATTCAGTTTGGTGCCTTCAGACAGTAGGCGCGACGTGTATGAGGTTTCAGCTATGCCCTCTGCCTGCGTAAATCGAAAGCATTGAGAGATATGACACCAGAGTCAGAATCGCTGTGATCAAAGCAACTGGAGGTGCAATACTTGCCATGTTCTTCTTGACAAACTGATAAGGTCGCTCAGCCATCTCTCGTGTTATGCGATTCCAGTCTTTCGCTATGCGCTTGAATCCTGCGCCAGGAAACCACTCAGGTATAAAGCGTACTGGATCACGGTCAGACACTCAAAACGACATTTGAAACGCAAAAGTGTGCACTTGCATGCTGGAATAATATTAACCCAAAAGCTTCCAGGAGCGGTGCCCACAGAGAACTGATGCAAGGCGTCATCTGCGAGTTGGACGAGTGGGTCATCTTTCTCTTGGACGTAATACCCATAGGTGATTCGCAAAATGACTGCGCCCGCAGTTCTGTGACGATGGTTAATGTTTGAAATATTCATTGGATAAATCGATAGAAGGCGGGGACTCACTTTCGAGCCTGTTCAAAAAGGGATTCAGGGTTATTGAGAATCCTCCTCACAAACTTTCGAGCCTCGTCCTCTTCTATAGGGTAGAAAGCTGGCATAGCAGAGGAGCTACCAATCGTTTGGTGGAAGAGTTTTCTGAAGTTTCGAAATCGATCTGTTTGTGGTTGAAGCATAACAAGCCAGTTGCTCCATCCACAGAGGTCACACATGTGCATCACGGGTCGGCTTGAGTAGATCGAGCTCTTTTTGTCAAGCATGTCGATGGCCATTTTGGAAGAGTTCAGCACGATGACAGGTTGGCCGAGGAGAGAGACAGAGACGATGTCCCCTACGAGATAGATGGTATCATTATGCGACAACACAACGAACGACGATAAGAAGAAGCGTACCCCACTGTTGACCCCACTTCGCGAATGTCAGCCATTCCTGCGACGAAGGCATATCGAGCATATTTCCTATGATTGGTAGGCGACGAGGTCCCGGAGGGGAGGGCGCAGGTTGACGAGTAGCCCATCGCTTGATGAGGTAAAGCGACAAGACGACAAATGCTGCATCGAGGAAGCGAAGATAGTAAGACATGTCTTCTTCGGAAACAGAATTCGGACTCATTGTCGTGAGGATGGGCAACTTTATATACCAAGAAGACGATACTTTTTACGTATGATACATTATAGGGTCCGCATTAGATCATCAGGTCCTGGTGTAATATCACTATTAGTATGCATGACCCAGGCCATCATCGATTATTGGGACCTTCTGTTCGTATCAACTGACAGTCCACCAATCATTTTTTAGCACATGGGAGCTTCGTACAAATCGAAGGGAAGAAGCACTCCACTGTTAAGGGAGCATTACTCACCCCCTCAGTTTATTCGTGTCCAACCCTAATGATGAGGAGAAAAGAGATAATAGAGAGTTTAATTCTATCTTCTCTCGGGTTGCGACGGAGTCGACTCAGTTGAGCATTACAAAGCCAACGTGGCTTGAATTGGGATTCGTAATGTCAATCTGATTTTCGCATATTATTATCCTTGACGCAGTTTTGACGCTTCCGAGTGATTGATTATCATAGGCCTACTTACAACCGTAAAAGGGTGAAGGTTTGATATGCCAAGCATAACCATTCAATATTATGTATTGCAGCCGAACCAAAGGTGCGAACAGAATGGAGTTTAGATAGATAATTTTATGGCATCGCTGGCGCAGTTTTTGCATTTAGAAATTAGGAGAATAATAAATTGAATAGAATTCGAGATGAATTAAAGTAAAGTAGTGTGAAGATGTGACATTAGACATGATAGAAATTGGTGAAAAAAAGGTCAAGAATAAGAACGAAGAGGTGGAAAAGTTGTAGCTAAAAGTACATGTTAAGGAGGAGTTGGGATTGAGATAATACAAGTGGAACAACCCTGCTGAACCCGATAATTAGTTTATTTGAGAAGAACTGTTGGCCGCTCTGCTGCCTGCGGCAATTAACTGCGAAGATGTCATGCGGAGCACCCTCCCCCGAGGAATATTCCTTATAGGCGTAGATGATGAGGGCAGCGGGAGCAGCTGTTGTCTCAGCCTAGGCGATTGGCGGACTACTCTCTGTGCCGTCTTAGCGCGTGTAGGGACCGCTTTCTCTAGATCGCGTCGGATCCTTTTGCTGCTCCTAGGCGTAGGAGCGGAGGTGGATGTCTCATGACACTCTTCATAGTCCCATGACCTCTTCTTTCCTCGATCTTCGTGGAAAACGGGACCATCGCAGCCTAGGCCAAAGAGGAGTGTGGGGGCGGATTTGGAATGAAGGGGATGAACTGGTTGTGTGAATTGGGAGAACCCGATCAGAACTGGTTGGCGCGAAAGCGCTCTGGGGTTTATGGGAGCCTCGTTCTTAGCTAGAGAGACAAAGTTTAGAGAGGGGAACGTGAAAGGAAATGTGTGGTGCATACAAGCGCTAGTTCCCTCGCTTTGTGAGTCTCTCACTGAACCTTCCTCCGTGCTGAGTGCGGTGCACGTGCTATAATGGTGATTAGAGTGGCCGTCAAGATTTAGTGCGGCTAAGTCAAGAGTAATTGAGTAGAACGTGAACGTGAAGGCGAAGTGATCCATGTTAGCGTTGTGAGACGAGGTTGCATAGACGTGTGGTTGGAGGACAGAGAGTGAGGGAGACTTGAGTCAGGAAGATAGCTGGGGGCAAAGTAGATGGTGTGGGTTTGGGGAAGAGTTGTGAATGGACGTTCAAGAATGTTTGACATCTCTTTAAGTATTTGCGAACAATGGGACACGAAGTCGGCGTTTATTAGACGCGTGGCATCGTATGATGGCAATGCACAACGTGTTACATCGAGTCCTGCCTTTTGTCGAAACACGAATGCCTTATTGTCCATTATCCCGCTGTCTGAGTACATATAATACTCCTGGGGATAATTACAATAGTATGCCCGCAATTAACCAACTCTCCAATACAAGAGGTCCTGCTTTGATCAAGACGCGTTCTAATTAGCACTAATTAGTTTTTATCACCGCGTCGCGTCGCGTTTGCCACGTGGCACGTGTTTCCTGATATGGCAGTTCATTGTATTGAACAATAGCCAAAACACAGCAAAATATGGTTCTTCGACAATGACTCGAGCCTTTGTTGCGCAATGCGAGCACAGGCTGGGGTAAAAAGCTGCCGTCCCCAACGGGGGTAGAGGCATTATTACAAGCTAGATCCGAGTCCTCAGATTTATCGATGATGATGCAATTATGGAGGCCCTTCATGATTAGAATTCCAGCCTGATTGACAATCCAGTGATTGTGAGTCTTAATATAGTCTTTGTTGAGAATAAATAGCCTTTCACAAAGGCCGTAATTGATTAGATACACTACTATAAAAAATAGATGAGGAAAGCATTGAGAAAACACGATAAAACTAGCGTAGATAGATAACAGAAATTTGAAGAGTAGACGAGAAATGAGCAAGGAGAAAGACAGAAGGAAGAAACGAGGACGAAAGGATATCATTTGGGGCACATCTATGCACTATGCATACACCGCCTAGCCGCCTTCACCCGTCGAGCCATATACCGTGTCTCTGCCTGTTGAATATCCACTTTCGTGATTCGCAGTGTTCTCCTCTGCTCAACGTTGCTCCTCCTCGTCACACAAGAGCCAGTATGTACCTGCTGTGATCTGTATTGACCATCTTCTGATCGTCTCTTCAGTGCTCGCCTAAACTTCTTGATTGCGCGTGCATGACATTCCTCGCTGCATCCTTCATCGAGTCTTGCTCTCTTGTTGGGACGAACGGGGCCATCACATCCCAAGCCAAAGAGGTCATTTGATTGTAGATATTTGAACTTTCGCTTGGATGGCGCAAGGTTCATTTGTGCGAATCCTTCTGCGTCGAGCGCACGTTGTCGCTCAAGGGGTCTGATACTGGTATTGCTGTTGTCGGTCTCCCTGTGAAGAATCCTATTAGTGTCTGGGACCAACCGGTGAAAATAGGGTCGGTGCTTACTTGATCTGGCCAAGTGAGTCTCTGTCCTGTGTGCTGCTGAGGTTAAGGAATCCCCACGTCAACCCGACTACACTTAAGGCGCTGATTGTGTAGGTAAATGTAAATGGAAACATGGTTATAAGTTGAAGGGCTGGGGATGACATGATAAATCAATTAAAAGTCGCGTTGGATAAGGGAAGATGGTGATGGTGATGGTTGTGGAAAGAGTTGGGAATGAAAAACGAGGACAATGACACCGCTTATCCAAACCCCGATAACAATGCGCGCTCAGAGTTTCCTTATTGAGAGAGTCGGTGATGGCGATGCCATGCAACGTGTTTTTGCTGTTGTCCTTTGTTTCACCTGCATCCTGAAATTACTACATGGAAGAGCATGTAATTAGCAATGAACTTGGGCAATGTACTGAGTGGACATATGTTGGTGGCACGGGCATGGGTGAGTTCCATCTGGAGGGTGCTGACCGCGTCGCGTCCCAATTAGGCATAATGAGCGTGTCACGAGAAACACGTGGTCACATTAGGGCAAGCTTTTTCGCATTTTCTCCCCGTCGTCCCTTGATGGGATTCATGCTGTTGGTCTTGCTCTCCACCTATGTTTCCCTCAGACTTGACAGGCCTCGGATATCGAGCATCCCTCCATTATTACGCCTCAATGAGCTGACATACCCAGGCTGTACGGATTCTATAATCCATGGTCCACCGCAATTTGAAGACTCCGAATCGGCACTATGGGCGGAAAATAGTCCAGGACGAGGGCGAACTCATAAGATGCTGTTGCCGTCAGGACAAACAGGTGGTTGGCGCAGATCTCCTTTAAAGCTAATTATAGGGACTCGAGGAATTTTTACCTATATTTATCTAAATCCATGAATTAAAGAATATACGGATTTTCAAGGTTCTCAAGTTCTGTCGGACAGATACTCAATTTCAGGACTACATCATGTCGCCTTGATATGGCAGACGCCATGCCTCTCGCCCCACTCAGATCTAGAAAATCATCCGTTTACATTAGTTCATTGTGAGTATATGCTACTCTCTAGCTTTAAATTCGCGAACTAACGAGATGTCAAACAGAGCTTCCACATGTATCTTATACCTACATCTTTTTCTGATGAAATGGATGAAATTATTATCCTTGGGATATATTTCGGTTGAACTGCGTTCAACTGTGGCTTGAGGTCAATCTCCTAATCTAAGTTCGGAAATCCTCCCACGTCTGCATAACTTCTTTAGCCCGCGATTCGTTTCAGAGCTTCCTTCCTTCAACCATGACTGAATTCTGTGCTGCCGTTTCTCTCCCCCCTGTCCCTGACAACATCACTATCCCTCAGTTTATCTTCCAACCAAAATGCATGACACGCCCCGTCCGACCGGCAAACGTTCCTGTGTTTGTTGACGATGCCACAGGAAAGGCTCTATTTTATGACGACGTACTTCAAGTTTCCTGTCATCCTGCATTCGTCTAACGTGCCTGTCCCACCTAGGTGCGCCAACGTACGATCAGTCTGGCCAATGGCCTCAGTATCAAGTATAACATCAGTGAGCCTCCAGTGTGGTGACAATGTTTCCTTGGGTTGACACGTTTGTAGCGCGGAACGACGTAGGTGAGCATTAGCAGAGTTATGCAGTTCAGGATGAGAGGTTTATGGAGTCTGGAGTCTGCCTTTTCGCTCCGAATCATATCGGTATGTTAACCTACCCCTGCTTCCCACTTGTGCTCAACGTCGTCTCGGAAAGACTATGCAACTGTCTGTTGGTCAATACACACACTTGGCGCAATTGTTTCGCAAGTCATCAATTTCCTGGTCATCAGCGCCCTTGTATCCGTACTCGTCGCTCATCTTTGTTCAACAGGCCAGCGAATCCAGGCTACACAGCCGACGAGCTCAAATATCTCGTTTCAATGACTGATGCAAAGCTCATCATCACGCACCCTGCATGCCTCAATGCTGCGAAGACCGCGGCTCGCGATCTTGGCATCGCCGAAGAACGTATAATTCTTTTCGATAACAATTCGCCGACAAAGCCTCCGTATACAACGTTGGGCGAGTTGATGGAGATAGGACGCTCGCATACGCAGAATTATACGCCTGTTGTCTTTGAGCCTGGTGAGGGGCTAACAACGACTGCGTTCTTGTCTTTCTCGAGTGGTACCACTGGGAAACCAAAGGTGGGTGGTGTGTTTGATGGACGCACTTGAGTTTAAGCGATGACTGATCTATTTTTAGGCCGTGGTCATCCCTCATGCATCTATCATCGCGAATACGATGCAACAAATGGCGCATTTTCACATAGGCGACCCACACTGGCCCTATAAACGATTTGCACCTGGGGATGTGGGTCTCGGTGGTAAGAGAATCTTTTACTTTCTCAGGCGAAAATGCATATTGAAAGGCTCATGCATGCTGGGATGACAGTTCTCCCTTTTTTCCGTGAGTCTACACTTCATGTGAATAATTCATTATGTGTAATCTAAATGCAACACGATTGCAGACATCTATGGTCTCGTACATGTGAGCAACTTTCTTATAATGATAGCTCGCTTCGCTGACTGATAATGTCTTCTTCCCCACATAGCTTCATTTCTCTGTATTCTATGCTGTACGCGATCTTCGTCTTTGATGGTTCTTTTCAACTCATATTTCTGGCGTTTCTCAGGCCACCGTTGTGGTTGTCCCCAAGTTCAACTTCGAAGATATGTTGAAGACCATCGTCCGCTACAAGACCACGCACCTCTAGTACGTAGCTTCGACCTAACATGTACCCTTTCATGCACGCTAATTACTTCTCAGCCTTGTTCCACCCCAAATCGTTCTACTTTGCAAGGTATATCTTCTATTTCCATCGTCAAATTTGAACAACGCATCCTAATGTTTTACAGCACCCAATCATGAAAGGTCGCAAATTCAAGCACGTCAAGCTGTGTCTGTCGGGGGCAGCTCCATTGAGCGGCGAGCTCATGACACAGCTAGCAGAAATTTTACCCAATGCAGCTATTGGACAAGGTTATGGTGCGTCCTCAACGCATTCGTCACAGCCCCTCATCCTAATACTCTTCATTGATGACTCCAGGGATGACCGAAAGTGGCATCACCGTTTGTGCGATGCCCGCAGACCGGAAAATAGCGACAGCTAGCAGTGCTGGTGTATTTGCTCCCGGTGTCCGTGCTAAAGTTGTCAAGCCAGATGGGACGCTTGCTCGAGAAGGTGAACAGGGTGAACTTCTTATCACTGGACCTGCTTTGCCAAAGGGGTATTATAAGAACCCAATTGCGTAAGTAATCATTCCGTTGCCTTTAGATCCTGACTTATATTGGTCCATACGTTGTCCACAGTACCGCTGAGACGTTCGTCGATGGTTGGATTCACACTGGAGATGTCGTGTACATCAAGAATAATGAACTCTTCGTTGTGGATCGGATTAAAGTACGTAGCACATGACGTCCGAAGCACACATAAGCACTGTAACATTTCATTTAGGAAATCATGAAAGTCAAAGGATTCCAGGTTGCGCCTGCAGAACTCGAGGGTCACCTATTACAGCACCCAGATGTCTCTGATGCGTGCGTGGTCGGCGTTCCTGACGACTATAGTGGCGAGTTGCCGTTTGCGTATGTTGTCCCCAGCCAGAGGGCCCTTAGTCGAATCAATAACAACAAAGTTGAGGCTAATAAATTGAAGAAAGAGCTTCAGAAGGTGCGTTTACATCTTATATTTCGAGTCCAATGTTGGATTGAAGCGTTGATTCCTGGTCATACGTAGCACGTCGCGGGTGTCAAGATTCATTATAAGCATTTGGTTGGGGGTGTTGAATTTATCGACGCGATACCGAAAAGTCCTGCGGGAAAAATTGTATGTCTTGTGCTACGCTTACTTGTTTCTGAGTATCACTGATAAACCTCTGTTTTGGCTTTACAGTTGCGTAGGGTGTTGAGAGATATGGCCAAGACGGCTCCTCGTTCGGAGAATAGGGGAGCCAAACTATAGATTTGAAAGGTCTGCGATTATCTCTATGTATAGTTTCATTAATCACGGCTACCTTTCTGTATATCACGAAATTTTGACGCCTTCCAAGTCTCACCAACCGAGCCACCCTTCATTTGATTCACATCTCGATAGCCGTTCCGCGCCATGGCGACGCCCTCGAATCGTGGGAGAATATGACTCAGATTGAATTTATAAACATGAGGATGAGCATGATACCTGGGCCACTTGCAACCTCTATACCTATGTTAACACGCTACCCATCGATGAATCCCGTATTTCCTCTGGAAATTTTCACTCATATCATTGAAATTCTAGGAAATGATCACATCTACAAGGATGAGCCACAACCACACATCCTCGGACCATGTGCATGCACCTGCAAGATGTTTGCGTCCCTCTGTCGCCCTTACATTTTTCGTTGCATTTACTTAGGAAGAAACCCTGGATCGCCAACACTGCCCCAAGAAGGAGTCTCCGAGAAGCGACTTTTTCGGCACCTTGAAGTCTTTGAAAAACACCCTCACCTCGCCGATTACGTTCGAGAACTCACAATCATCAAGACTGACTTCGGCCCCAAAGGGCTGACCTCCACCGAGATCAGACGGTGCAAGACTGTCTTTTTATCCTTCTCAAAACTTCAATCTCTTGCGATTCGCTACATTCCTAGAGATCGCCGCTCCCCAGATTCTTGGACTTTGTTCACTGAGTGTTTGACAGTACACTATATCCGACAGGGTATAATTCAATCCCTGAGTGTTCATCGAACTGCCAAAAGACCGAGTATGGCAGAGATATTCGCCAGCTCACGTCTTCAGCACCTTGAAATACAAGGGTCGTATGTGGATTATTATGGTCGTCGTGCGCGCACGCTCCCCACCTCCAACATCACGAGCGTCAGCATCCCACCCGGAGCTCAATTCCCCCTTACGACCCTGTTTGCTTTGCCAAACCTCGAAATACTTCACTTTTCTTCCTTCTTTCATGGATTTCACGACGTCAATGACCATCGTGCACCATCGTTTCGGCTGAAAGAACTCCGCCTAGTAATACAGAATGCAGCATCAATACAATTTTTCCTCGATTTCTACCTCAATCACGCCAGAAAGTGTGGTAAGGAGCCCTTCGCGCACCTAGAAGTATTGGACATCACCAAGACCCCAAACGAACGAATACAACCTCTCCAAACCTTATTAACTCAAGAATTCAGCCTCAAAACATTCCGATTCAAAAGTACGTTCACAAATATCATGCAATTTGACACTTCTCTTATTTATTTCTATCACACCTTTATCAGATCAGAATAACATTTCGCTCCCCATTCCTGACCTCATTCCCAGCCTCTCCCAAAAATTGGCGACATGCACAACTGTATGCCTTGATCTGACTCGGCTACAAGATTCCCTCCCCGAACACGACCCAGTAGTCAATGCTGTCACTGACATGTTTTCATCTCTCGCAGGAAACAACGCGTTGGAATCACTCGAACTGTCACTCAAATCTCTGACTACCGGTGACCCGTGTAGTGATTGGACGCGTCTCCGTACTATTCTTCCCGATGAAAGTGCTTTTCCTGCTCTGAAAGAAGCACGAATTAATGGCTGCCCTATTAATTTTGCACTTGAGCAACAGAAGATTTGCGTATAGGTACCTATCCTTAATACCTGTATGCGTGCGACTTAACACCATCTTTTGCCTGACGGACATATATTGCTTAATTTTAACCCGACTTTTTTCTGGAGATTTTCTTTTTTAAAAAAAAATTGTGGTGGGCCTTTAGACTACTGATTCGTGAGAGAACATGACTCATGAGGCAATTGCAGTTAAATGCAGTGTTGCATGTTGCGACCCACTACATCGCACCATGAATCCCGTATTTCCTCTGGAAATTCTTACATATATCATAGAAATCCTAGGGAATGATAAGGTTTGCAAAGATAACCTACAACCACACAATCTAGGATCGTGTGCGCTCACCTGCAAACTATTCGCATCACTGTGTCGCCCATACACCTTTCGTTGCATTTACTTGGGAAGAAACCCTGGCTCACCAATATTGCCTCGAGAAGGAGTTTCTGAGAAGCGACTTTTTTGTCTTCTGGAAGTCTTTCAAGCATACCCTCACCTCGGCGATTACGTTCGAGAATTTACCATCATCAAGACCGACTTTGGCCCTAAAGAGTTGACCTCTACCGAGATCAGACGGTGCAAGACTGTCTTTTTATCCTTCTCTAAACTTCAATCCCTTTCGATTCTCTACATTCCCAGAGATCGGCGCCCTCCAGATTCTTGGAATTTGTTTGCTGAGTGGTTGGCAGGATACTACATCCGACAGGGTGGAATCCAATCCCTGACAGTGCAACGACCTGGAAAAAGGCCGAGTATCGCCAAGATATTCACCAGTTCTGGCCTTCAGCACCTTGAAATAGAAGGCTTGTATGTAGGCTATTACGGTCGTCGTGCGCGCGCACTCCCCACCTCCAACATCACGAGCCTCATCATCCCACCTACCACTCGATTCCCACTTCCGTGCTTACTTGCGTTGCCAAACCTTGAAATACTTCATTTTTCTTCCTTCTTCTACCACGTTGACAGCATCAATGACCATCGACTACCATCATTTCGACTAAAAGAACTCCTACTCGTGTTACAGTATGAACCCATGCAACCCTTAATTGATTTCTACCTCAATCATGCCAAAAGGCGTGATATAGCCCCCTTCTCATGCCTGGAATCATTGGACATCACGGCAACCTCCAGCCGAGACTTACAAAGCCTTCAATGTTTGTTGAATCAAGAATTTTGCCTCAAAACATTTCGTTTCAAGGGTGCGTTAAGGGTGAATACATCCTGACACAGTCACTTATCTGGCTCCATAGTCACTTTAGATGGATCTGTCGACCCCTGTGATCCCAACAGCTTCTCACGGAAATTGAAAACCTGCACCTCCGTGACTCTATGCCTCCAGCTGACCAATCTACTCGTTTTCTATGATTGGGCCAAGGTTATCACGGACATGTTCTCTTATCTCGCGCATGACAACGTGTTGGAGTCACTCGAACTAACACTCGCATGCCCTATTTACAAGGCAACCCAGGATGACCCTCGGCTACGTCTCTGTGGCATTCTAACCAAGATAAGCGCTTTTCCCGCTTTGAAAGAATTGACCATTGGCGACTGGGTTGTGAATCTTGATCTCGAGAGACAGAAGTCTAAGGCTTGCCAATAAATGCGTGTAGGTACTTACATACACAACTTTGATACCAATTTGGCCTGACGGACATGTGTTGCTCATTTTAGCCAACATTTGGAAGTGCGCTTATATATTATAAGTCCTTAGTGATTAAATTGATTTCCTTAAGAATTAAATTGTCGTGTCCACCAGACTGGCTCGTGAGAGAAAGTTACTCATGATCATCAGGGCAATCGCAGTTAGTTTCAGTGTTCTACATATGTTGCTCCCCATTATGTCTCCCTGTTCATCCATGAATCCCGTATTTCCCCTGGAAATTCTCACTTACATCATAGAAATCCTAGGAAATGATCAAATTTGCACGGAGAACCCACAACTACGCAGCCTAGGATCGTGTGCACTCACCTGCAAGCTTTTTGCATCACTCTGCCGCCCTTACACCTTTCGTTGCATCTACTTGGGAAGAAGTCTAGGTTCGCAAGAATTTCCTCAAGCAGAAGTTTCTGAGGCGCGACTTTTTCGTCTCCTTGTTGTCTTTGAAAAATGTCCTCACCTCGCTGATTATGTTCGAGAATTCACCATCATCAAGACTGACTTCGGCCCGCGAGACCTAACCTCCACTGAGATCAGACGGTGCAAGTCCGTCTTCTTATCCTTCTTAAACCTTCAATCCCTTTCAATTCGCAGCAATATGAGAGAACGCCCTCCTCCAAAATCTTGGAATTCGTTGGCCGAGTGTTTAACAACTCACTACATACGACGAGGCACAATCCAATCCCTGGCCGTGCATCGATCTGGGAAAAGACCAAGCGTTCCCGAGATACTCACCAGCCCTCGCCTTCAGCACCTTGAAATACAAGGGTCGTATATGGACTCATTTACGCTTCGTGCTCGCCGTCAAGTTTTCCCCACCTCGAATATCACCAGCCTCTGCGTCCCTCCAGGAACTCACTTCCCTCTACCGACCTTACTTGCCCTTCCAAACCTCGAAATACTTCATTGGGCTACCTTTTATGTCGCGGGTTACAACAACCAGGACCTGCGCGCACCATCATTTAAGCTTAGAGAACTACGAGTTGTGTCACAGAACAACGTACCTTCTCTGCGTCCTTTGGTCGACTTCTACCTCAGCCATGCCACGAGGTGCGGCAAACTCCCGTTTGCGCGCCTGGAGCTATTGGACATCACGGCGTTCAGCAACAGAGACACAGTACCCGTTCAACTTCTCCTGAGTCAAGAATTCAATCTTAAAACATTCCGTTTCAAAAGTACGTTCACTGCAAATATATAAACTGTCTATATCGCTTATCCCCTTCCACGTCACCTGTAACAAGATTATGCTGCCCCTTTATTCTCCGTCCTTGACATCATTCCCAGCTTCTTCCAGAAATTCACAGCGTGTACAACTGTGTGCCTTGACCTTGTAACTCCACCCCAGGATGAAGCCTACGAGTCAACTATCGTTTCTATTAGTGACTTGTTCTCATCTCTCGCGGGCAACAACATGCTAGAGTCGCTCACACTGAAGGTCCAGTTTCCGACCCGCAGCTTCACCTTGCCTCATGTTTGGTCGCGTCTCCGTAGTATCTTAACCGACCTCAGCGCTTTTCCCGCTTTGAAACAATTGACACTCGATGACTGTGTCATCAATCTTGTTGATGAGCGACAGAAGGCTTGCCAATAGATATCTCCATGACTTAAATGCCAATTTTCGTCTTACAAGGTGTTTTGAAGAGGTACATGGACATTCATGGCCTCTTTAGCCACTTTTTGGGAGAACCTATAAGTACTGTAATTATTGGACTCAGAAAAACTTGATGCACATTGACCTCGATCATTGTGGTATACTTACTCTGTCCAGTGGTGTCAAGGGTGTGGTGAATCCAGTCATCATTGTCTCCAGCGTATCCTGGTTGTCCCACTGATACAATCCAGAGATACACTATTTCAAGTTGAAAGAGTCCGTAAGCGGAGATTGTCACGTCGACGATGCTTCTGTTAAGCATTCTTTGCTAACCGGAGCGTCTGGCGCGAGGCTCACATCCGAGTCCCGATACCGAGTAATCCACTTTCTTGACATGTCATCAAGACTCTCTCAGTTATTCACAATTCTGGCATATGTATCATGATAAACTGACAGAAGTAGGTAAACCTTTACTTCGAATTGTTCGTTGAGCCGCTCGTTGTCACCTGCCTTTTGTTGTCGTACTCGGGAACACTGATGCTGATGAGATCTACGACCACCTCTTTTGATAGTACGTAAGAGAGCATGACTACTATGGACAGCAAGCAGGCTCCGGCATCTACTGTCGTGATAAACGATGCCAAGCTGGTAAGAAGAAGCAGATAATCGCGCAGTTAGGTCATTGTCGTTTAGACGTTATGAGCCGTGCGGTTCATACCTTGATGACTATGGCCGCTTTCTTTGCTGCCGACGGCCTTCTCGCCGGTCCTTTATTTCGATTAGTATTGCACTTTCTTACCTGGAGCTGACCGTATACTGGCTCTCGTTGAATTTTCGATACAGCTCATAGATTTATTGCTTCTGTCCTTGGCTTACACTCACAAGCATGCTTGGCTGTGTGGTTGATACTATGCATGACGAGACCCAAGTAACTATTCGTAGCATCGACGATGTGATACGCTCGAACAGAATGCATAAAAAGCTCCTTCTGTGGTCGCATTTCGATGTCATCGGGTTTTCTACCTCTCAAGCAAACAACTAATTAGATTTTCTTCAGTACACAGCCAACAGTCAAGTTTCAGTTAGTCTCATCCATTCGTCTACAGGTTTACTCTACTGACGCACCTGCACCCCATCTGTAGCAATGGTCAAGTTTCCCTCGATCTTCACTGTCATCACTGCTGTCACCGCCAGCGTCAGCGCATCGGTCATCCCCTCGACTCATTCTACACTGACCAGAGTCGCTACCACTGGTGCGTAAGCTGTTATAACGTTGAATCGAAGGCTCACTCTGAACGTAGGAGCCCCTCCTGCTATTGGACCATTCTCCCAAGGCATCAAAGTCGGACACTTTTTGTATACGTCTGGTGCCATTCCTTTGGACCCAGTTACAGGCGCAGTCGTCGCAGGCGGAATAGAGGAGCAAACAATACGGGCTTTACAGAACATGAAAGCCGTCATCGAAGCTGCGGGATCACAACTGGGCAAGGTTGTGAAGACGACGGTGAGGAGCTCACCTTTTCAGCATCCAATTACGCACTTTAACATTGGGTTTTAAATGTGCACAGATCTTCCTCACGGACATTGGCGACTATGGCACTGTCAACGGTCTTTATGCCGACTTCTTTGGCAACCATGCCCCTGCCCGCTCGCTTGTACAAGTTGCTCGTCTTCCTCGAGATGTTCTCTTTGAAATCGAAGCCGTTGCGAGGTACGAAATCACTATTATATCTACCAGCTATCATTAAGTTATACCACATAGGTTGTGATAAGCTGTTTCATGTGAGAAGACCACATCCAGTGGAGGGAATCATTTGATTTTGGTAGAATATAGAGTTATCAGGTTAACCATATAATGCAGGCTCAAAGTACTTGTTAAATACACTTCCTCTTATCATTTTCTCTTTATTTTAGTGTTCCTGTACATCCTGAGAGGCAGGCAATAGTGGGTTCTTACAGTATTTTTGCAGAAATGCATGACGCGCGCCAATCACGCAGCGCGATGTCGCCTGGGAGTGAGTATGTAATGCTTGCCTCTATTTGGTTTCAACAACAATGGTTGGTACCCCAAACAAAGACAAGCAACTACGTTCAGTTGAGCGACCATTTCTGGCATGCAGAACGACTTCTGGACAACGACCTTGTATAATCATTGAGGCTGCGGCCACGACTACGAATCTTCTCCTAAACGACTATTAACAAGGGGAACCTATCTGGAACTGTAAATTATAGGGAATCTATGAGCAATAGTATGTGGCTTGTTGTATTCTAATTACACGTTGAGCTAATTAAGCGTTTCGTCATTCCGAACTTATTATGAACACCAGGTTGCAGTCAGTTGTCAATTGACTAGTTAATGTCGGATATCCCTCTACGCAGACTCCGACAAAACAGACAGCAAAAACGGCTCGAAGAAGAACAAGCGATCAGCCTAGTTTCTCCCGAGACCAGTACCATGCCCACTGGAGCTGTTGCGAAGGCTGCAGTTGCTGCACGGCGGAACAGGAATTATGGTGGAAGACGGACTGAGAGATACGCGGATTCAGAAGAAGAGGAAGGCCTGTTAGGAACACCACCGACGGACGATGGTGACGACTATCTTCCACTGACACAGCCGGTATGTTTCAATTTATATGTTGAGAGGGTTGATTTAGTTGAACATCAGAATAGGAGTCTGCTGCAATACCTAAGACCCCAAAGTTCAATGCCAAAGATAAATCACGAGTTATTCCTTTCAACCCATCTACGAAACTGCAATCAAGATACCCACCCAACATTGTCCGCAATCAAAAGTACAACGCATTCACATTTCTACCAATTGTATTCTACGAACAGTTCAAGTTTTTCTTCAATCTGTACTTCCTTCTGGTTGCTCTATCACAATTTGTTCCATCGCTTAAGATTGGTATGTGTCAATCTTGATATGAATTCAGGTCAAGCTCTGACGGTACTTTCAAGGTTTCATCGTCACATACATTGCTCCACTAGCGTTCGTGCTGTGTGTAACGATGGGCAAGGAGGCCTATGATGACTATAAGCGACATCAGCGCGACAAGGAAGCCAACTCCCAGCGATACCTAGTTCTTACCCCCCCTTCAGGTTCTGGTGACTTGGAAGCTGCGGCCACGACCTACCTCAACACACATGCCAACACACGATCCGTACCCTCCTCGTCCATCAAAGTCGGCGACCTCGTTTTTCTGGAAAAGAATCAACGTGTGCCAGCTGACCTCGTCCTCCTACATACTTCAGACTCTTCCGGGACGTGTTTCATTCGTACAGACCAGTTGGATGGAGAGACAGATTGGAAACTCCGTGTAGCTGTCCCAGAATGTCAGAAGCTGCCAGAAGGTGAACTTAGTAGTCTAGACGCAGAGATTTATGGCGAGTTTGTGTATTATTTGTCCTCTATGTTTTTCTAACCATCATGTAGCCGATGAGCCCATTAAGGATATCCATGCCTTTGTCGGTACCTTCACGATAAACCAACCCCCAACTCCCCACCTAGGCGACTCAAGCTCAGTCCCACTTCAATCACTTCCTCCTTCCGTCTCACCCTTGACTGTAGAAAATGTGTTATGGAGTAACACCGTTCTGGCAGCGGGATCTGCTGTTGGTTTCGTAATTTACACGGGCTCTGAAACGCGGGCGGTGATGAATACGAGTCACCCGGAGACGAAAGTTGGTTTACTGGATCTTGAAATCAACAAACTCGCCAAGGTAAGTCTATAGCAATTAAAATGCTGGGATGACTGGATTTAATATATTATCAGATTCTCTGTGCTGTCACCTTCGCGTTATCAGTGGTCCTTGTTGCTCTAAACGGCTTCAGAGGCCAGTGGTACGTCTACGTGTTCAGATTCTTGATTCTCTTCTCGTCTATAATCCCCATCAGGTATGTTCAAACCCATTTTTGCTTTTTGCTTTTGCTAATCTCAATTATTCAGTTTGCGAGTTAACTTGGATATGGGCAAGACGGTCTACGCGCATCAAATCATGAACGACCCAGAAATTCCGGATACCATTGTCCGAACGAGTACCCTCCCTGAGGAACTTGGAAGGATAACGTATCTCTTGAGCGACAAGACGGGAACTCTTACGCAAAATGGTGAGATCCAACATGACTAGGGAGAGGCCTGAAACTGATTTATTTCTCAGAGATGGAAATGAAGAAACTGCACATGGGCACAATGTCGTACGGATTTGACTCAATGGATGAAGTCGCCCACCAACTGGCAGTCGCATTCGGCGGGTCCAACGAGCATGGTGAGTAGAATTTTTTTAACACCCCTCTAGCTGCTGACAGCTTACAGGCCACCATCGCCAAGGTTCTCTCATGACTGGTGCCCAATTAGCCACCCGTGGACGACGAGACATGTCTTCTCGTGTCCGCGACGTCGTCCTCAGCCTCGCTCTCTGCCACAACGTCACTCCAGTAACCAACGACGACGGATCGGTCACCTACCAGGCATCATCCCCCGACGAAGTCGCCATCGTCAATTGGACAGCCTCCGTCGGACTTACGCTCACCTTCAGGGATC
The DNA here is from genome assembly GCA_015501605.1 of Panaeolus papilionaceus. Classification (NCBI taxonomy): domain Eukaryota; kingdom Fungi; phylum Basidiomycota; class Agaricomycetes; order Agaricales; genus Panaeolus; species Panaeolus papilionaceus. Next base: position 180,274 of record JADNRZ010000034.1, on the reverse strand, counting down.
GGACAAAGGTGACACTGTCAACTCCAACCGGTGGATCCATCACCTTCGACATATTGGACATTTTCCCATTCACATCTGAAAGCAAACGCATGGGTATCGTTGTTCGTGATACACAATCCGGGGAGACCATGTTCCTGCAAAAAGGCGCCGACGTTGTCATGGCTCGCATTGTGCAGCGGAACGACTGGTTGGAAGAAGAGACGGGGAACATGGCGAGAGAGGGCTTGCGTACGCTTGTGGTTGGAAGGAAGAAGCTTTCATCGAACCTCTACCAGGAGTTTGCGGCTGCGTATCATAATGCGTCTATCCAGGTTGAGGCGAGGAATGAGGCGATGTCGGATGTGGTGGCGAAGTATCTTGAGCATGACCTTGAGCTGTTGGGTTTGACGGGTGTGGAGGATAAATTGCAGGATGGCGTGAAAGGAACGTTGGAGGTGCTGAGAAACGCTGGTGTTAAGATTTGGATGTTAACGGGTGATAAAGTGGAAACGGCGAGGTGTATTGCTGTTTCTACGAAGTTGGTCGCGAGAGGGCAGTTTATCTGTGAAGTTGTGAAACGTATGTGTTTTTCTTCCATTTTCTTGGATTTTAGGAGTGCTGATGCTTATCCTTGCAGTAAAAACGGCTGATCAAGTTCGCGATGCATTGGAACTTTTACAAAGTAAACCTGACTGCTGTCTGGTGATTGATGGCGAGTCATTACAGGTATGATAGGAATCCTTATGATTTGATTATATGGACTGACCGGAATCACTCTCAGCTTTGTCTCAACCTGTTCAAAAACGAATTCATCGAGATCGCGACCAAGCTTTCCGCTGTTGTCGCCTGCCGTTGTTCGCCCACACAAAAAGCAGACGTGGCAAGACTAATTCGCAGTTACACTGGAAAACGCGTGTGTTGTATTGGAGATGGTGGAAACGATGTCAGCATGATTCAAGCTGCCGATGTTGGTAAGTACCAGCAACCTGTCTTCAACGACCAAAAATCCTAATTTCTTTCCAGGTGTTGGTATCGTCGGAAAGGAAGGGAAACAAGCCTCACTCGCCGCCGACTTCTCCGTTACCCAATTCTCGCATCTAACCAAACTCCTCCTCTGGCACGGCCGCAACTCGTACCGTCGTTCCGCCAAGCTCGCGCAATTCGTCATTCATCGTGGATTAATTATTTCTGTGATGCAAGCGGTGTTTTCGGCGATATTTTATTTTGCGCCTATTGCGTTGTATCAGGGGTGGTTGATGGTTGGATATGCGACGGTTTACACGATGGCGCCGGTATTTTCGTTGGTGCTTGATAGGGACGTGAGTGAGGATTTGGCGTTGGTGTATCCGGAGCTGTACAAGGAGTTGACGAAGGTACGTTTTGAGTCTTCTTGAGGGAGGGAGGGGTATGCTAATTTTTTCGATTTTTTTTTTTGTAGGGCCGGGCATTGTCGTATAAGACGTTCTTCCAGTGGTTGATGATCAGCTTGTATCAAGGTATTTATTTTGGCTGTATTTTTATTTTTATTTCAGTCTCATCGTTTTTTGTGTAGGCGCCGCCATCATGATCATGTCTCTCGTCCTCTTTGAAACTGAGTTCCTACATATTGTTTCCATCTCGTTCACCGCCTTAATCCTTAACGAGCTGCTCATGGTAGCGTTGGAAATCACGACATGGTACATTTTTCTTGCAATCCCTTTTTTTTAAAATATCCGATTGTTGAGATTTACTTGCCAGGCATATCTACATGGTCATCTCCGAAATCGTCACCCTCTTCTTCTACGTCATTAGCATGGCTTTCCTCCCTGAATACTTTGGTTAGTGTTCCTCCTCTTGGGCCTTCTTCCCCGTCATCCTTTCTGAATATTAATTCTCATTTTTTATGTAGATCTCACATTCGTCGTCACACTGGGCTTTGCATGGAAAACAGCCGTCATTGTCGCCATCAGTGCTGTTCCTCTGTATACTATCAAGCTCATCAAGCGCAAGGTCGCACCTGCTGCTTCTTCCAAGCTATTGTAGTATTTTATCTCTCAAAACCAACCTCGTCCTGGTTATTTCTATTATCCATGGTACATAAGCCTGGCCTAGCCTGCTCTCCCTGAATCCTTTGTTTTTCGCCCTTCTATACTCTACATTACGTGTCATGCTTCTATTTCATTTTGTTCGTTTACAGACACTATTGTATTTTCTGTTTATGTTTTTTCTTCATAGTACGTACATAGTAGCATTGACGGTTATTGATACAGAATGATTTGGATTAATTGTGATGGAGATGAGGGAATAAGATGGGGAAGAGTATTGGTGGTAGCTTCGTATTTATGCTTGCGATTGCAAGAAGGGATGTAAAACAAGCGGAATATGATACACGCTCGAATGATGGGGACATGGAGAAAAACGGGAGAGAGAGGAGACCATCAGCGATTGTTACAGGTGAGCTAACGAGATCCAACTCGTTCAATCCGAGTCGTCGAGGTTGTCTCGGTGTCTCATCAACAGGAAAATCGGGCTCGAGTAAATGTGGAAGGTTGAAATAGATCGATTGGTTAATGACAGAAAATATCAAGAAAGTAGATAAAAAAATACGATACAAATAAGAAATAGGTTTGATTGATCTTTGCTGCGGTCGGGAGCTCCCTCTCATCCTTCTCCTTTTGTCGTCATTCACACTGTTCCCCCCCAAACTCGACTCCATCGGCGACCTCCCTTCTTGTCTATGCAACCAGTCACCGGTGAGTTCAAAATATATGAATTTGGATAATCCCATAATAAATGTATTGGCAGATAGGTCGGATTTGTAGATGGCGTTGAATGTATGAGACGATGAGCGTACAAGGCAAGGTGTGGTTGACGGTTGTGTGCATGTTATAGGCGGGGCAGGTTTCCGGAGTATCTCGTTTCCCTCATCGACCATACGTCACCGTTTTGGTCAATCCAACATCTAAATTTCGACGATGATGAACTCATTTTGTGTTACCCAGTTAAGAGAATATTCGTATACGAGGTCCGATAGAATTGCGCATTGGCACTTCAATTCTTTTTCCTTCCCCCCATAATCATCACCGCCCCATAGAACTTCTCACTCCGAACCGTGTTGGCTGCTCATTGTTTACCAGGCTCCGGCATGGCGAACACAGTAAAGTTTATATTTTGTAGCTTTTCATATACATATCCATGGTTACAAGCACATACACATCCTACAGCCCGTTGAAATGAAAGTTTTATACATGAGCTGAAAATGTTTTCAGACGTTGATGTTGACGGGATTGCATCCGACATTGACCAAGCCATTCATGGCGACATTGGAGCAGCAGACTGGCTGCGTGGAGCACGAGTTGCCAGCAGCCGCAATCACGCTCAATGGACTGCAGTTGGCTGGAATAGAGTCATCAGTCAAACGGCGCAGTGCTATTGCGACACATTGAGCTCACCTCCGATGAGAGCAGTCACAGGACCAAGGCCGACACCCAGGAGAGCAAGAATGCCGGTAAAGGGCGATTGAGCTTGCTGTAAAAGCAAAAGTTAAGACCAACACGAAACATTACTATGTGTGTACTTACAGTTTGGAGCTGGTTGCAGCACTGAACAGGGCCAGTGTTGCAGGAGTTGTTGTTGCCATTTCCATCAGTACGAGGAAGGACGGTAGCGCTAACAGCGAGAGGAATGGCAGCGAGAACAACGAGCTTGGTGGCGTACATTTTGAAGTGAGGTGTGGAAGAAAAAGACTTGAGTGGTCGTGTCGGTTAATGAGAATGAACTGGGTGTTCGAGCTGAGGCCTGAGGTATTGGGCAATCGACTCGATGGGTTTTATACATCGCCAGATGAACGGAGAATGATGTGGTGCGCCTCCTGTTGTTGAACAAATGAGGCCTTTGTTTTCGTGAATCTGGGGGACAAAAAATTGAGTTGAGTGAAAATTGTATTGCTCGGTGCGATGGAATGGTGATTCATTGTCAATTTGATTTAATAATTCATAATTCACCGACCGTCAGTCAGATCTGTCCAACGTCTCCTGTCATAACTTGAATTCTATTCAACAACTCGACAAATCAATGACGCAGGGCTTTTGTTACGCTACTTATTCAGCCTATTCTGATATTCATACCCCGGAACGTGTGAAGAGTGCGGGATCGGAACCACGAATTGTGGGCATTTTATTGACCAACGGAAGCACTATTGGCTTATAGATATCCTCGTCCACCTTCGAACGACGAACACAGTCTCGATTTACTGATGCAGCAAGCGCCGGGACTGAGAAAGGTTAAGTATCGTCAATCTGGAGCTGGTGCTTGCCAAGCTCCACGGCGATCCGAACCGTGGAGCATGAGCGTGGCAAGAGCATCTTGGTACCTCGACTAGCCTTTCAGGGTGTTCTGCGCCTTGCCACAAGGTATCTTTCCATATACTTTTGTGGAACAAGTCCAGTAACCAAGATGAAGGTTTGACGTGTACATGCTTCATTCCTCATGTCATTCAGCGACACATCCGTCATTGACGTCACCCCCGATGGCCCTGCGAACGTCGCCCCGCTCGAATCAATCCAATCGTGAATCTATTCTAGTGTTGACTCCCTCCATAGTACATGTTAAGAAGGAAGAACCATTCTCTGGTGCTCTTTGAGAATGGCATGGATACTGTGTAATGAAAGAGTCAAGCAAACGGCGAAGCTTTTGTCGTAATGTGGTCCAGTAGTGGCCAAACCCAGCTAACCAAGGTTTGCGAACAAAAAAAATATACTGTAGCTTCTCTTCCTTGGTGATGGAAGACACATCCCTTGTTACATTCAGGTTGTCCCCTTTGATTCGAAGTTAGAATAATAAAAAACAAAGTTTCCTGTCTCGTTGTCAACCAGGTCTTGATGCTTGGCCGAACCTCCCATTGTGCCCAAGGTCTTGGGGCTGTTGACTAAGGAGCTTGAGTTGGGGCGCTGAATTTACCGATCAAGACAGGGATGGATTATTCTAGAACAACTACATAGGGATTGCTTATTCTTTATCTTTCCAGGAAAATCACTTTGGCGGATGCGTTCACAAAAGGGACCCTGAAGAGTGTCAGATCACATCCTAAAAAGGAAGAATATCTTCCCATTAGGGGATGTCACACAGATGATGATTGGTTCGTTTTTGTCATTTCATCACTGCATCAAACGGACGACTGCAACGATGTTGTGGAACCGAAGAGTGTATCTAAGGCATGTTGATGGTCAAGATTCGACAAAAGTGCACAAAGAGTTGTGTGCGGAGTGCACCTATGTACTCAATGGTAGTCGATACCTCCAACAGTCCTTCCGACCTAGCGGTTATCTGTCGCATTGGACAACTTGAGGCAAATGATACCTAAACGGGGTAGAATGCACGATGGGATGGGATTGATTCGAGCAGGGCAATGCTAGGAGGGTCATTGGGGGCGGGGCCAATGACGGATGTGTCGCTAAATGACATGAGGAATGACGCATGTAAACATCAAATTTTCATCTTGGCTATTTGACTTGTTCCACAAAAGTATATGGAAAGATACCTTGTGGCAAGGCGCAGAACACCCTGAAAGGCTAGTCGAGGTACCAAGATGCTCTTGCCACGCTCATGCTCCACGGTTCGGATCGCCGTGGAGCTTGGCAAGCACCAGCTCCAGATTGACGATACTTAACCTTTCTCAGTCCCGGCGCTTGCTGCATCAGTAAATCGAGACTGTGTTCGTCGTTCGAAGGTGGACGAGGATATCTATAAGCCAATAGTGCTTCCGTTGGTCAATAAAATGCCCACAATTCGTGGTTCCGATCCCGCACTCTTCACACGTTCCGGGGTATGAATATCAGAATAGGCTGAATAAGTAGCGTAACAAAAGCCCTGCGTCATTGATTTGTCGAGTTGTTGAATAGAATTCAAGTTATGACAGGAGACGTTGGACAGATCTGACTGACGGTCGGTGAATTATGAATTATTAAATCAAATTGACAATGAATCACCATTCCATCGCACCGAGCAATACAATTTTCACTCAACTCAATTTTTTGTCCCCCAGATTCACGAAAACAAAGGCCTCATTTGTTCAACAACAGGAGGCGCACCACATCATTCTCCGTTCATCTGGCGATGTATAAAACCCATCGAGTCGATTGCCCAATACCTCAGGCCTCAGCTCGAACACCCAGTTCATTCTCATTAACCGACACGACCACTCAAGTCTTTTTCTTCCACACCTCACTTCAAAATGTACGCCACCAAGCTCGTTGTTCTCGCTGCCATTCCTCTCGCTGTTAGCGCTACCGTCCTTCCTCGTACTGATGGAAATGGCAACAACAACTCCTGCAACACTGGCCCTGTTCAGTGCTGCAACCAGCTCCAAACTGTAAGTACACACATAGTAATGTTTCGTGTTGGTCTTAACTTTTGCTTTTACAGCAAGCTCAATCGCCCTTTACCGGCATTCTTGCTCTCCTGGGTGTCGGCCTTGGTCCTGTGACTGCTCTCATCGGAGGTGAGCTCAATGTGTCGCAATAGCACTGCGCCGTTTGACTGATGACTCTATTCCAGCCAACTGCAGTCCATTGAGCGTGATTGCGGCTGCTGGCAACTCGTGCTCCACGCAGCCAGTCTGCTGCTCCAATGTCGCCATGAATGGCTTGGTCAATGTTGGATGCAATCCCGTCAACATCAACGTCTGAAAGCTATTTCAGCTCATGCATTAAACTTTCATTTCAACGGATTGTATGATGAGTATGTGCTTGTAACCATGGATATGTATATATAAAGCTACAAAATATAAAGTTGACTGTGTTCGCCATGCCGGAGCCCGATAAACAATGAGCGGCTAAAACGGTTCGGAGTGGGAAAGCTCTATGGGGCGGTGAAAGGAGAAGGGTGGGGGGGGGAGCTCCCGACCGCAACAGAGATCACTACAGGGTGAGATGATAACAAGGAACATGGCTGATCTTAACTGCGCAAAACCGCGTCTTTGACACGCGCTGCAGCTTTAAATGTCCCTCTGCTACCAAGCCCAGATTCGAATGAGATAGGACAATATTCGGAGGTAAATGCGGATAGAGAATGGATTTCAACCCGGGGCGAGAACGCGAATGCTCGGGGGGTGAGCATAGTACTATGATAGTAGTTGGGTAAATCGGCATTTAATGGGATGTTGTTGACAAAAGCGAAGATATCTTTGGTATGGAGTGATAAAGGAGTAACGGGAGCGATGGTATCTATTTCATCAAGGCCACCTTTTGACCTGATGCAGTCGAGCCAATAACTTTGAGATCTTGAGTTTTAGCGAGCTGAATTACGAGCCCAATAAACGACGAGCAGCTAAAACGGTCGTGACGTTATTCATCTGTACGAACCAACGGATCCTAAGATGGAATTTAAGTAAATTTAAAGCGATCATGTCCAGATTGAGGATGATCTAATAAGGGAGCGTAGTGCTAACGAATACAGTCTCTTCCTAATCGGTACCACATTTGATTAACATCAATGCGTTTCGGGAGCTATCAATCCGAACACTTACCGCTTTTGCTTTCGAGAAGGCAGAAGAGATAACGATTTCTGTTTCTTTTTCTAGATCTATTGTCTATACACTTCGTCCCATGCTTTCCGCCTTGTAAGCCGTTAAACTCCCAGCCGCAACATTTCGTGTTCATGCCTGAGTACGAGAGCGCAGACAATGACTAAGACAAACCACCACGTGCGGATATCGAGCAGAATGTTGTGCGTCGTCGTCAACCACCTCAACTACAAAACAGACACAAAGACATATGAACAGCAGTAATACGAGATGGAGATATGGGAGGGGATTACGCGGGCCACATAAACCAGACTACGCTAGTGTAGGGATAGTTGAAATTATATAGATTTGTAGGAGAAGGGAGAAACAAACAAATGTGAACACGGCAAGTGACGAATGTAGTACTGAAAACACGAAGCGCAGCGATGTGATAAATATCAGAAAATATGGGAAAAAATAGAAAGAAAAATACAAATAAGAAGAATAAATGCACAGAATGTACACTACATCACAGCAACAACAACGAGACGAAATAAAATAAAGAAAACAGAGAAACGGACTGATGACCAAGTCGCGATTCTTACTGCTTCTGCTTCTTCACCCGCTGTGTATTTGACGCACCCACCCGTCGCTTTCCGTTCGCCTTCGGCACCTCTACATAATCATCGTCGTCATCTTCAGCCTTTCTCTTCCCCTTCCCCTTCCCTTTCACTTCCTCACCACTCCCAGCGTCCTCGCCCTCCAAATCATCCTCTTCTCCCGTCCTCGCCTGCTTCACCACCCCCTTTTTCTTCGCCTCCTTCTTCACCTCTTTCGCCTTCAAGTGCACACTCTCAACCAACCTAATCGCCACCGGTCTCGCAATAAAAGCTCTCGGCAAGTGATCTCCCCCATTCGGACGCGTATGACAGAGACAAAACACCACATCCGCGAGCATGCCAGAGATAGACTTGAGGTCTTTGGGTTTGACGGGTGTGCCGTCCTTATAATACGCCGGGAAGAAGTTGATGTCGAAGGGTGTGGGGGTTTTGATGGTTGGAACTTTCTTGATGGGAGAGGATTTGGAGGCGGGGGAGGAAGCGTCGGCCCGGGATGAGCCAGGTTTAGATGGCGAAGCAGAGGGTGTTCCGCTTGTGTCCTGTTGGTGAACGGGGATGATGACGGATGTGCAGTCTTCAGGGAGGTTTCCGTATTTCACGATGTACGCAAGATAAGGGTCCACATTGAGCTTATACAAATGCTATTATAAGGAAAGAGAAATGAAAAAACCCATCAATACCACAACAAAACGGGAAAAAAGAAGTTGCTGCGAAAACTCACCGATTCCCTCTTATCCAACTGCTGCTGAATCCTCACCGTCGGAATCCCACCAGGCGCCCACTTCACAAACGACCCATACGTCTCCTGGATCCCCTGTGTCGCGCTAGGAAAATCCCTCTCCAAATCCCGCTTCAACTGCTCAAGCCGCTCCACACACTCCCGAAAAACGGCATCCGCAGCTCCCCCAACAGGCCCAGGACTCTCACACTCAACAATAAGCTTCCTCCCTTTGATACTCCCCTTCCTCACATAATTCGGAATAGCCTCTTTCACCCACAACCTACACCGCATCGACAGGTGCGCCTGGTGCCCCGTCCGCGGGTCGTTGAGCTCGTGAAATCGCGTCCCGTAGAACTGTGGGATCTCAGCCCACTTAGGTGCGTTGGGACCGGTGAATGCAGAGGGGTCGTTTAGAGGTTTCGGGGTGGGTGGTTCGAGTGGGACGAGGAGACGACGGAGGGGACTGAAGGTGTAGGTGGGGGAGTGGTCTGACTCGAAGTCGTCGCGGAAGCGATCACAGCAGTCACAGCATGGGAATAACCATGCTAGGATTTCATCCATGATTGAATATTGACGAGCTTGTTTGAATAACTCGAGTAGAGAATGAAATGAAGCCTGGCTAGCGCCCGATGTCGTGATGGTGGTTTTCTATAAATACACCATTGAATTTAGAATATGCAATTGACATCGTGTGAGGCCAACTGACAAAAATCACGACGTACCTTGAAACTTAGATTTAAAGGTTATAAAACTTCAAAAAATTGTAGATGTTATGAGATGTAAGGCGTAGATGTAGCAGGTGTCGTAGGAAGTGCTTGTCGACGTTGTGGGAGAAGGAGAAAGATGGAAGCTGATAGAATGCGCCACCATATACCATATTGGTGGTTTCGGGGTCATGGCAAATATCTAATCTTATCTGAGTGTCATGCACCTTTGATGATCTGGCACGTGGTATGACGCGTCGCGTCGCGCTCCTTTTAGTAACTTTAAGTAACTGAATCCGAGTGTTGCGTCATGAGGCGCAACGCGTTCTGATATGGTTGAGCAGAGATGACATTTTCGAACGTGTCAGTTCACATTAAGCTCATCAATTTAATTATTTAAACACATTGAAACAGAATTTGTGGTATCGATGAGTACAGAATTTGGAGCAATGAATAAGGCGGAGGATGATGACAGAGGTACTAAGGTAGAGCAGCTACATAGAGGGGTATTGCGAAGGAAGGAAATCGTGATAAGATGGAATAAAAAAAGGTGAAAAACCGAAATTGAACACGATACTCAGATAAATAGCAGCAAAGGAGCCGCACTTATACAAGAAACTTGAACCGAAAAGAGATATATAGTACACGAAGAAATAATACAGATAAAAAAACACAAAGCCAAAATAGGGCAACATAGAGCGCACCACACGCAACACAACAACTCCTCACATCGTCTTCCTCCTCTTCGCCTTCGGATTACTCGAATCACCCCCAGCCCCAGGCTCAGCCACCGGTTTCTGCCTAACACTGAAATAATCCTTCAACGTGCCCTGCGTCGGATCCTTAGTTGTCGTGCTTTTCCGTGACATCGCAGCTGCCTTCTGTTTGGTCTTCCTCGGTGTTGTCAGCGTCTTCGGTTTTGCTGTCACTTTCGGCTTCGTGGGTGTCTTCTTCGGTGTCTGTAGTTCCTCCGTCGCCGTCGCCTTTCCTTTCCTCTTCCTAGTCGCGCTCGCCCCCACATTCTCCTCACGCTCCACCCCACCGTCACTTCCCCCATTCATCACCTCACTCTCTCCCAACTCCAACTCCTCCCCCAACAACACCTGCCCCTCCTCTTCTACCAATCTCAGTATATGCGGCCTCGCCACAATCGCCAACGGAACACCCTCATTCCCCTTTTTCTTCCAGTCCCCACGTCGTACTGCACACAACGAGATGACGGCACTCACAAGTCGGTTTGTAAGTTTGCGGGTGTACTCTTGCGGGGGGATAAAGGCGCCGCCGGAGGAGTAGACGAGGCAGGGGATGGTGGGGAAGGTGGAGTAGGACCTGTTGGACTTCCGTTTGCTTTGAGGGGTTTTGGGTTGGGAGTTGCGTTTACGTTTATTGGGCGTTAGGGGAGAGGGGAGGAATTGGGGGGCGTTATCGGGTTGAGTCGCGGTCGCCGTTGCAGTGGGGCCGTCGGATATGGGCTCGGGCTCGGGTGACGTTTCTCTATCTGATTCTGAAGACCTCGTGAAGACGGGAATCGTGATTTGATATCCACTTGCAGGGATATCACCAAATTTAAGGTTGTAAGCCAAGTATGGGTCGTCTTCCGCGCCGTATAGATGCTATAAATCGCAACCAAACGTCAGTGATTAACGGCACTCGCACACCTTAGGCACCATGGACATCAGCTCACCTTTTCACCCTCCCACAACATCTGCTGCACCTTCAAATACACCCTCCCATCGCTATCCCTATTCAAAAACGACGTCTTGCAAATCTCAACGCCCTCAACAGCCCCTGGAACATCCTCGCCCAGCTTCTCCATAATCATCTCGCACACCCCCATCGCGCGGGTCCACTCCTCCACGTTCAGGCCTTCCAAATAAAACACGAGCTTCTTCCGCTTTATACTCCACCTCCCCCTCTCACTCCCCTTCTTCCTCGCCCCCACCAAGCGCTGTGGAACCCCAAAGTGGCCACATAGCTTCGGTGCTAGGCATGCCATTGGGACTTCGAGGAGAGCGATTTGCTCGGTTTGTGGGTTGTAGAATTGGATTAGGGACGGGTCGGTGGTGGGGGACTGTTTGGCGAGTTTCCAGAGGGGTGCGAGGGGGCCGGTGAATGAGGCGATGTCGGAGAGAAGGAGGGGTGTGGGCGGGGGGAGGGGAGTGATAGGGCGGCGTTGGGTGAGGTCTATGATGTTGGGGTTGACGTCGTCGTCTTCTCCGTCGTCGGTCCAGTCCTCATCGCTGGCGGAACCCAGGTCTTCGACGAGGTGATGCTGGTCCTGGTTGTGATCTCGATCTGAGTCTTGCATTTGGAATCCTGTTGCGGTGGTTTCCTTGTGAGGGTGGGCTATTTATACAACGAGAATCACTTCAGGTACTGTGATAGCCTGATAAAACACTCAGAAAACCAACCTGTTGATCAACGTTAAAGTCGCCTTTGGGCGCTAAGAGGGGGGAATGGGAGACCTCAGACAACCACATCTCGTCCTAGTTTATTTATAGAGCCCCGTCATGGTTGTCATAGTTCAACGTTCAAGAGTCAATGCAAGTCAAGCCGTTGATGCATCTGTGGACTTTGAGGGGACTGATCAGATCTTGTTGAACGTTACAGACTTACAGTGTGCAGTTCATCAATCAGTGTCAATGGATCGTGGGTATGGCGGAGTTTAGAAGGGAGGTTGGCACTCAAGGAATGTCGGACTTGAATTCGATGTGCGATGCAGAGTGTGCCTCGACTCGCTGGAACGGCGATGAGGTTTTCCACCAATGAACTCCCTCTCGTATCAGTCCATGTCATCCTAGAGAGGTGAACAAGTCTCCCCTCTCTTTGACCCAGTCAACGTCTCAATACCGAATAAAGCTTAATTTCTAAAGCAGCTTCGTTCTTGGAGTCCGAGTCTTCTCCCGCTGTTTTCCATTTTGGTTGATCGCCGTGTCTCTCTTTTTTCGCTACTCTTGTAACTTGTACGAAATATCATACGTATATCTCCCATTATCCATACCCCCATCTCAGATCGCTGCTGTTCCATGCCTCTCTGCTTCTGCAACGTTCTGCTTCACATCGTCATGTGGAGGCATGTATTCGTCATCATCTGAGTCAAGCGCCCCCTCCTCGTTCTCCTCCTCGGAACCAACCGATGCCCTTGCGCTTATTTCTCTTTTTGTCGATCTTTCACACCCGACACACTGTTCGTCTTCTTTCCGCCCTCCTCGTTCATCGGAGCTGCAAACTCATACGCTGAGAAGGCGATATACAGAAAATTCTTCGCACACGTTTCGTCTCTCAGCTTCGCGAGCAATTGCATGATGGTGCTCACGTCAAGAGATTTTCTGGAATCTGCGATCACTTCGAAGCTATTTGGTGCCCTTAGTGGCTTTGATGCATATCAGAGCGTAGTAAAGAGTCGGAATTATGGTCTGCGGCAGTTATAAAAACCAGCTAACCAGTTATGCCTCTTCCAAAGATTCGAACTGTGCTGCATCTGGACTTATGGCCTAGATAGCTGCAGGTCAACAACAACAGCGATTGGTTTGGTCTTAGCAGGGGGAAGTTAGACACCACGTACTGAGGGTTAAACGTAGGGGAAATAGAGGCGCTTCTCTGGAGAAAATAATCCCTCTGTATTGACTCCTACGAGCTACACCCAACGAAGCAAGGAATAAATAAATAAATAAATATTATTATAATCTGCTATTTTGTGTCTTGATACACGGCGATCTCCAAATGTGTCACCATCTAAGTCTCTGGAGAGATTTGAACGGCAATTGTTTAATCATTGTGAGTCAATGGTCATGCCAGCGCGCTGCGTTGCGTCACAAACCGAACATGCATATGGGCGCCAAAGTTGAAGTGCGACCACCCATCATTAATCCACCAATAAAATTTGAATAAATGGTGAACGATTTACTATGACACCATTTCCATTTTTCTAGCGAATATAATAATGCAAAAATAAAGAGAATGCGAACAGTAAAGTGATAATAATAAACAAGCCCGATATCAAGGACATGAATGCATATGAATTAGACGAAACCGAGAACTTGAAATGTTGTGGCTAGCCGTTTAATGGCTTACAAGGCAGCAAGAATGGGAAGAAACGTATAGACAGCAAAAGGAACAGAGATCATAGACGCATGAACACCTTCGATCGAGGGCTCTACTAACCTGTAAGCCCCTCCTTAATCGAGGCGTCTCTTCTTCTGACTTGGACTTGGCTCCTCTAAGTCCTCCTCTTTCTTCACCAACGGTTTGTACTCTTCGTCATCACCCGCGCGTCGTTTCTTGCTCTCTACTAAAACCCCTTCTCGCTCTTCCTGCTTAACACCAGGTTCATCCTTGATCTCGCGCTTGGTTTGGCTGTGAGTTGGCCGAGTCGAATGTTGTCCAGGTGTAACATGCGCAGGATTCACAAGTAAGAGGGAATGCGGGCATGCAATGAAGCATCTGCCCCCATTCCCACCCTGAAGGACGAAGTGATGCAGGGAGAACTCAGCTTCAAAGATAAACTCCGTGTCGCTGAATTTCTCGTCGTAATCTTTTGGAGCAATGATACTTCCGTCCTGGTCATAGCCAGATAGTGGGTTGATGTATACCCTTGATCGACTGGGTCCTTCTGGAAACGTGGGAGCATCGACGTATTGGTAATCTGAGGGGCATCGTTGGAGGAAGTCGGCGTAGTATGGGTCGTGTTCAAGACCGTACATCCACTGCAAATACTGCGAGTAAGCAACGTGAAGGAATTTCGAGCCATATGACGCACCATTTGCTCTCTTGTTAAAGGCATCTGAAGCTTGATGCCGTCCACTCTGTGTTGCATAAACGAAAAGCGGTTCTCTTCACTCCTTCGAACCGATGGAACCTCCCTCACGAACGTCTCCATCAATTCCTCGAGCTGCTGCATACACTTCCTCCAGTACCCATCGAACCCAGGCAAGTCCGGCTTCTGCCCAACGCAGAATATTTTCCTCTCCCTCATCTCGTCCACCGTTCCGTTTGTAACCCAAAAGTTATGCGAGGAGAGCTTCATCTGAATAGCAACAAGCGCAGGGCGTCCCGTAGAACGATCAGCGAGCATGTGGTGTCGTGATCCTGGTGCGGTTGTCCACACCGATGCACCGGGCCCAGAAAACGCTGATGCATCAGAAAGGTGTCGTGGTGGTGGCGGCGTAATGAACCTAGGAGCGCTAATGGGGTAAGAGGCTATGGGTAGTGCAAGGCCATTGCACATGAAGAAGCTGAAGAGGGATCCCAAGCCCACACTGTATCCATCGCTGCCCCCTAGATAGCCCCGTATGAGTGTCGGAAGTCATCTAGCTCTGAACCATATCCCTCTTCCTCCTGACTATCATACCCCTCATCCTCGTTTCCCTCCTCGTCCTCGCTATACCCTTCTGCCTCGCCTTCATGCAGTCCACCACCCTCCAACTCCTCCTTAACGCACCCAAGTCCGTCGCTGGGACCATCCAACCTGTCAGCCTCTACCCCAACCCCCAGCGGCTCTTCGTTCACTTTAGTGATCTCCTCGTTCTCAGTGATGTATGCCATCAACGATTTGAAGTAATCTTCTTCTAAGCTCTCAAAAATAATCAGCCACCACGACGAAACAAATGGAAATAACGACACACCCTGTTTGAAACAACGAAAACGAAAAAAGTGAAACCAGCAGAGTTGAAAGTCTCCTTGTCGATTGATAGGGTAAATAACGCGGTTAAATAATAGCTTTCAGGGTCATAGCTAGTGAATAGTCGTTAAGAATGGTCAAGGTCGAGGAAAGAGTGGAAAATTCTAGATGTGACCACCCGGAAATGTGGGGTACAATCGATCTTCAAAACGCACCTTTGAATCATGGAGGCTTCCCTGTGAAGTCTCTCAAGCTCTCCGTTGATCCATACATGAGGGGAAAGATGGGAGATCCTAGCAAGAAATCCTACTCAGTCAGTCAACGTCAACGCTCGCCCCACTCGGGAACCGAGTGGAGGTTCAATTTTGTATTATAACTGTCAAACACGTTACATTATAGCCACCCTTCGCTTTTGACGAATTGTGAGTTTATAATACATATGATCTGGCCATCTATCTTGACATATTCTGCTAGTTTGAATGACTTCGGTGTCAGCGTGGTTCTTCGTTCAGAGAATGCGGGTGTCAAAGTGGGTGATCACCTTTACGGATACTCGTTTGTTAAATAGGAATCTTCAGGGACCAGACGTCCAGCTAGACTGACATGTATTGAAGGAGACCACATGGAGTACTTTATTCGCAAGAACCTCGATGGACTTCAGAAATCCAGCAACCCACGCAACCTTCCTTGTTCTCATTTCATCGGCGTGCTGGGCATGCCAGTTACATACGTCAGGGTTATTTTGAAGTCAGGATATGATGAAACAATCCGAAATCATCGTCTCTTTTTCGGGAAAAACCGCCATCTATGCCTGGAATGAGTACTCGAAAGCAAAAGCAGTAAGTGTTCGGATTAATAGCTCCAGAAACGCATTGATGTTTATCAAATGTGGTACCGATTAGGAAGAGACTGTATTCGTTAGCACTAGAGCAGGTACGCGCCCTTGTTAGATGATCCTCAATCTGGACATGATCGCTTTAAATTTACTTAAATTCCATCTTAGGATTCGATGGCTTCTATGTATGAATAACGTCATAACCGTTTTAGCAGCTCGCCGTTTATCAGTCTCGTAATTCAGCTCGCCAAAGCTCAAGGTCTCGAGGTTATTGGCTCGGCTGCATCAGACCAAAAGGTGGCCCTCATAAAGGAGATCGGCCCAGATGTCGCATTCAATTACAAGACTTGCAACGCCCTCGAGATACGCGAGCGTGAGATGGTATCGACACCTTCTGGGTCAACGTCGGTGGTAAAGATCTTGAGGTTGCTCTCGAAGCTGCCACGGTCAGAGCTCGTTGGGCTCCGTGTCGCATCCCCTGTGCGGTTTATGGACGATATATAGTGGCAAGGCGAACACATTCAAGTTTATATTTTGTAGCTTTCTATATACATATCCATGATTACATGCATTTACACTTCCTACAGCCCGTTGAAATGAAAGTTTTATACAATAGCTGAAATAGCTTTCAGACGTTGATGTTGACGGGAGTGCATCCGACATTGACCAAGCCATTCATGGCGACATTGGTGCAGCAAACTGGCTGCGTGGAGCACGAGTTGCCAGCAGCCGCGATCACGCTCAATGGACTGCAGTTGGCTAGAATAGAGTCATCAGTCAAACGGCTCCGTGCTATTGCGACACATTTAGCTCACCTCCGATGAGAGCAGTGACAGGACCAAGGTCGACACCGAGGAGAGCAAGAATACTGGTATAGGGCGATTGAGCTTGCTGTAAAAGCAAAAGTCAGGATCGATGCGAAACTGCATATTTGTGTATGTGAGTACTTACAGTTTGGAGTTGGTTGCAGCACTGAACAGGGCCAGTGTTGCAGGAGTTGTCGTTGCCGCTTCCACCGGTACGAGGAAGAACTGTAGCGCTAACGGCGAGAGGAATGGCAGCGAGAACAGCGAGCTTGGTGGCGTACATTTCGACGTGAGGTGTAGAAGAAAAAGACTTGAGTGGTCGTGTCGGTTAATGAGAATGAACTAGGTGTTCGAGCTGAGGCCTGGGGTATTGGGTGACTGATTCGATGGCTTTTATACATCGCCAGAGGGACGGAGAATGATGTGGTGCACCTCCTGTTGTTGACAAACGGGGCCTTCCTTTTCGTGAATCTGGGGGACAAAAAATTGAGTTCAATAGGGATTGTATTGCTGGTTGCGATGGAATGGTGATTCATCGTCAATTTGATTAATAATTCGTAATTCACCGGTACCAACAGGCAGTCAGATCTGTCCAACGTCTCTTAAACAACTCGACAAATCAATGACGCAAGGCTTTTGTTACGCTACTTATTCTGCCTATTCTGGTATTCATACCCCGGAACGTGTGAAGAGTACAGGCCCGGAACCACGATTTGTGGAAATTTCATTGGCCAAGAGAAGCACCATCGGCTTACAGATACCCTCGTTGATGAGCCGCGCGCCCATCTACCTCCGTTTTCGGGCCTTCGTACGTTTTTGGACTATTTCAGCAACTCGCCGATTCAAGCGCCTAGGCCACGGCATCAGTATCACGCTCACACACGCACGCTATCACGCCCGCACTACCTACCATCTTTAAATTTTCATAACTTCTTTTTATTCACTTATTCACAAATCCCTGTTCCATCTTTCGTTTCTTTGATTCATATGAAAATTTTCATCATTATTCATTCGTTTTCTCATGTTGTAGATACACACACTGTAGTACAATATCTTTTGTACTCTAGTCTACCTCAAAAATCAGATCATTCTGACCTCCCATATTTCGTGTCTGAGCTTCGTTTCTGTTTCGTTTCGTCTTAGCAGTCATACCAGCCGTCGTCTGGTTCGCTTCCCCTCGTATTTCGCGTCTCTCAGTCCCTCAGCGCCCCCAGCCGGGTCTGGTTCGATTGTCTTGGTTATTCTTCGTCTCCCAGTCCTCCGACGTAGCCACCGTCGTTGGCTTTCGTTCCTAGTCGCAGCCGTGGTCGGTTTCTGTTCCTTTATCGCTTCGTTTCGTCTCTCAGTGTCGCCGTCGCCGACCTGAACCTCTCTCTATCGCCCTCAGCCTTATTCTTCAAACCTTAGCTCTCCGGACCCCACGAACTCGTACACGAGCGCTCTTCATTCATCACTCACCTTACACCATCACACTCCGACTGCCCATTCCATTTCTCATTTGTTTTCATTCCCCATTCGTCCTCACACCATAGTGCTCATCATCATCGTCCACCTTCGAAGGATAAAATGGCTTCAACTTACTAATACAGCAGGCGCCGGGACTGAGAAAGGTTAAGTATTGTGAGTCTGGAGTTAGTGCTTGCCAAGCTTCACGGCGATCCGAACCGTGGAGCATGAGCGTGGCAAGAGCATCTTGGGACCTCGACTAGCCGTTCAGGGTGTTCTGCGCCTTGCCACAAGGATCTTTCCATAGGCTTTTGTGGAACAAGTCAAGTAGCCAAGATGAAAATTTGACGTTTACATGCGTCATCCCTCATGTCAGTCAGCGACACATCTGTCATTGGCCCCGCCCCCAATGACCCTCCTAGCATTACCCTGCTCGAATCAATCCCATCGTGCATTCTACCCCGTTCAGATATCATTTGCCTCAAGTTGTCGAATGCGATAGATAACCGCTAGGGCGGAAGGACTGTTGGAGGTATCGACTACCATTGAGTACATAGGTGCACTCCGCACACAACTCTTTGGGCACTTTTGTCGAACCTTGACCATCAACATGCCTTAGATACACTTTTCGGTTCCACAACATCGTTGCGGTCGTCCGTTTGATGCAGTGATGAAATGACGACAACGAACCAATCATCATCTGTGTGACATCCCCTAATGGGAAGATATTCTTCCTTTTTAAGATATGATCTGACCCTTCAAGGTCCCTCTGGAAATGCATCCGCCAAAGTGATTTCCATGGACAGATAAAGAATAAGTAATCCCTATGTAGTTGTTCTAGAATAATACATCCCTGTATTGATCAGTAAATTCAGCGCCCCCAACTCGAGCTCATTTGTCAACAGCCTCAAGACCTCAGGCACTCTGGGAGGTTCAGCCAAGCATCACTACATTGTCAACAACCAAATGGAGAAACTTTGTCTTTTATTATTCTACTTTCGAATCAAAGGGGACAACCTGGATGCAACAAGGGATGTGTTGTCTATCACCAAAGAAGAGGCTACAATACTTTTTTTTTGTTCGAAAACCTTGGTTAGCTGGGTTTGACCACTACTGGACCACATTACAACAACAGCTTCGCCGTTTGCTTGACTCTTTCGTTACACAGCATCCATGCCATTCTCAAAGAGCACTAGAGAATGGTTTATCCTTCTTAACATGTACTATGGAGGGAGTCAACACCATAATAGATTCACGATTGGATTGATTCGAGCAGGGCAAGTCGCAGAGTCAGCTCTAGCGCTCATCAAATTTAGGATCCCTCCTGAAGGTTAGGAGCAGGTCATCTTCGACTATCAAGATTTGTCTGTCAAGGGGTGTTTGGCACAAGCCAAGTGGATTGTCAAGGAACCGTTCGGAAAAAAGGCTTGAGCGTCAACTTATTCTGTTTGGCGACGGATTCCGTGTTTTTACTTAGCTGTCTACCATCCATTTAGGCCTCGTTTTCGATTTTACCCCTCCATGTTTGTATGATTCACCTTCGTCGTTTATGTTTCTCTTACCCTCAGACTCTTACTTGTTTGGATTTATTACATACATTCATACATACCATGTTTTCCTCCCGTGTTGTTTAGCGTTGAATTGTTTCAAATTTATCATCAATCATTTCTCTTCGTCCTGGTTCTGTCCATGCTGCAAAAGCAATATTCACAGAGCCATATCGATGGATTCGGATCATAAGCGCAGACTTCTTTGGATAATTGGTGCTGAGCGCTACATCCCAGGTTTAAGGGACCAGCTCAACGATCCATCCAAATTCAACTTCAGATTCAATAGATATTCATTGGTTCGTTCGTAAAACCCGATCCTACACATCCAACTAAACTAAAATCCCCAGAGCTCAGCAACGATATCTCTATGCCTCATCGGCACATCCACATCCATCTTCGTTCCCATCTTCTTCTCCTTCCCTTCATCCGCATCTGCACCTTCACCCTCGTCACCGCTCTCCTCCTCACTCCCAGCATCACCACCATTCTCGTCACCACTCCACTCATCGTGGCCCTCTGCATCAATCTTCACAACGCCCCCACCACTTGGGAAAATATCCATCTTCTTAACATCATCAATCATCGTGAGCGCGGGTTCTTTCTTAATCTTGCGATTAATCTCCGTGTCGAAAAGCTACAGCACAATTATGTCAATCAGTCACCGCAAAACGAAACACGCAGACATGACAAAAAAAAAAAAAAGACACTCCTGAACTCACTGTATTATACGTATGATCCAAAAAATCCTCCATCGAATAATTCGGCTTCGTAAATGCCTCTGAGAAGATCTTGGTCATCGTCGACACGGGCGCATGATAATGCGTCGAATGAGAGAGGAGCTCCCAGAGGGAGCTGTCGATTGCTTGGGCGTTCATTGGATCGGGTTCGGTGTCGAGGAATGGATCTGCAGAGGGAAGGAGAACCGAATCCAGGCGGGGGGAGACATCGAGTTGAGTGCGTGAAGACAGGGGATTTGATTAGAAAACAGTACAACAAGCAAGATACAAGAAAAAAAATGCACCGTTACCCCCGTCGATGTCTACCCTATGGATCATATACATCAATGCTGGGTGCCGTTTGAGGACGTTGTACGTAAATGGAATGATCATTACAACTGCAGCAGGAGGCGCGGAGAGTGAGAGTCGAGAGAGGCGCTTGATGAATGAAGCGAGGAGGGCGGCGGGAAGGTGACTATTGAAAGCAATGATCGGTTAGGCGAGCAAAGATGAATGAAAGCGTTTAGTTGGGTCAATGAGAGCAGATTGAATAAGAAAAAGGGACGTACGTCGAGCTCAGGAACAATTCTGTAAGACGGAAGAATCGCGACCGATGCTTCAAATGCAGCACGTCACGATCCAAAAACGCGTACAAGCGGGTATAAAATGACGGGTAATCGCTGTTCAAATATTAGTCAGTCAACTTAGCCAGCCATCAACGCCAACAGTAGCGCTGACCGACAAAGAAGAGAAAACTCACAGATTGTACTCCTTAATCATCACAAACAAAGCATTCAACGCCAACAGCCCCACAGCCCCACCCATATCCACACACGAACTAATCCAATCCATCACCAAAAACGGCCTCGTCAAATGTGGGAGCACACCGCGATGCATGAGGTTCAATGCCCTCGTCGCGAGCACTTTCCGCGTCTCCTCATCAGCACCTACAGAGAGGCGGGGTAGGAGCATCAGCCAAGTCCGAGTAAATACGGCCTTGTGCGAGTTGAGAGAGTATAGAGACTGGTGTGTTGACATGCGGTGTAAGCGCATGGAAGGACCTTTTGCACCCTCCGGCGTCTTCTCCTCTTCGAAGAGTTTCCGCCAATCGTCGTCCCCTTCACCAGAAGGCTCCGCATTTTCATTCTCAGAGTCGTTTTCGTTTTCGTCATCATCTTTGGATTTCGACTTTTTGGGTTTTGGAGGTTTGGTGGCGAATTCGGTGACCCACCATGAGTTGAGTTCTTCAGGTTCGGTGGGGAATGTGGTGAGGCGTTCGAGGAGTGAGAGGAGGTTTGTGGCGAGGTAAGGATATGATTCATGCGAGTGGTTGGATAAGCAAGTTCTGTAGAGGATTCGCCACTAATCAGAGAGTGAATGCAGGTATAAATGGAGAGAACATACGCAGATTCTCTAAGGAAGAACCATCTGATATCGTCATGCACATTGAACCACGTCTCGTAAAACAGATCCAGCACGTCTGGGTCAATTCGTCCATCATTCACTTTTTTCGAGGACTTTCCCTGTGATGGTGGACAAAGTAGCAGTGAAGAGACGATTTTCCTGAAATGCGACACATGGAATTGAGGTTGCGGCTTTGAAGCATTAGCAGATTTAGAATATGAGGTCGAGAGGTGCTTGAGTAACGAGAACATAATCTGCAATGCAGACGTCTAATAACCACGGTGTAAATTTCATCAGTACATTAGAAAACCGTGGAACCACGCACCCGCAAAAACTTCTCCTCATCCTTCAACAACCCACCCAGAAAATCCGTATATGTCTGTAATCTCTCCCATATCCACGCCTTGACCACCTTTGCAGCCTCATCTCCACCCAGTCCCATCTTTCCACTCGAAATAACAACCACAAAGACCCGATAAAGCGCATAAATGGCTTTAGACGTCTCATGCGCATCCTGCGTCCCTTCCATCACAGACAAGAGATCGGCGAGTGGGTTCAACGACCCATTTTTTGACACAACTTGTGTGAGTGTTTCCTCTAGTGATTTGAGGTTTTGAGCAAAATCCGCTTCTTTGGCAAGTTTACGCTTTTTTGTTGCTGGTAGAGAGGTTAGGGATGGAGGCATTGTATAATTAAGAGTTTGAGCTGGTCGACGTGCTAAACTTGGATCATCTGCATCAATTTGGTCTTGCTTGGCTACGACTTTGGAGACAGGGGCGTTAGCATTTTCAATATCCTCCTCTTGACGAACGAGATAAAAGGTAGATTTTTTCCGTAAGACCATCAAAAAGGATTAAATAAATTTATAATGATTACAAATTGTATTAAGAACGAGAAATTCGATATTTCGAACACGCAACGGATCTCATAATCCGGAAACCTGCCCCGCCTGTGACATGCACACAACCGTCAACCACACCTTGCCTTGTACGCTCATCGTCTCATCCATTCAACGCCATCTACAAATCCGACTTATCTGCTAGTACATTTATTATGGGATTATCCAAATTCATATACTTTGAACTCACCGGTGACTGGTTGCATGGACAAGAAGGGAGGTCGCCGATGGAGTCGAGTTTGGGGGGGAACAGTGTGAATGGGGTTGGTGCGAGTGTAGTGGTTGAGTAGAGATGAATGGAACGGGACAAGGGGGTGATGGTCGGGAGCGACAACGGAAGGAGAAGGGTGAGAGGGAGCTCCCGACCGCAGCAAAGATCACTACAGGGTGGGATGATAACAAGGAACACGACTGATCTCAACCGCGCAAAACCGCATCTTTGACACACACTGCAGCTTATATGTTCCTCTACTACCAAGCCCAGATTCGAATGAGATAGGACAACATTCGGAGGTAAATGCGGATAGAGAAACGAAGATGGGAGCATAGGGCGGAGACGTGGTCTAAATTTCAACAGGGGCGAGTACGCGAATGATGGGGGGATGAGCATAGTAGTTGGGTAGATCGGCATTGAATGGGATGTTGATGACAAAAGCGAAGATATCGGTGATGTGCGCGTGGGGATATCTGAGTGAAAAGGTGAGTGGTGGTGAAGGTGCGACTGGGGGGTGAGATGGTGGGATGGAAAAGGAAGGTGAGGTGAGGGTGAGGTGAAATGAGACGACGATGGCGGTCGAAGACGACGAAAATGAGTGTAAGAGAGTGCGAACCTTTCATTTCACGTCCATAGAGAGCGTAAATTCGCATCGCGAGGATCCTACTCACGGTAACGGCCAGAAGGAAGGAACCACCTCTGTTGGCGCGGTGGTCTAACAGAAATTCGAATCCAGGAATGCGTTACTCACAAGGTAAACTGCCACCAGAAGAAGACCTGACAGGTTGAGTCAACACCACGTAGCAATAATGACGTCGCACGAGCCGTTCACTGAAGCGAGTACTCACGCCTGGATATTTCCCGCTTGCAATGTTAGCGATCGCGAACTGCGCCTATATGACATGCGCTCGCACCTTTACAGAACGCTGGTGTTGCGTGTAAGCTGAGATGGATGTGTGAATGCCATATTTTGCATGGCCTGCGTTCCAGCAGAGTTTCGACGCACCTTTCGTTTTGCTTCTATTGAAACCCCGTACATGCTTGTGATCTCTATGTCGATAGGTGAGGGGTTGAAATGATACTCACGGACTTCCGATTACTGGCTAATACCTCGCAAAGAGGTGAAGATACTTTGATGGTCGCCATTTCATACTGCCGATGCTTCGATGTTAACTCTCTACCATTGGGTTAACCATACAGTCCAATACCTCCAGATAAGTGTAAGCCTATAGTGGCATAATTTAAGCAGCGACATAGATTCTTGAGGACTGGGCAATGCTCACCTCGTGTGGCAACGTGCTTGCAACATCGTACATAAGAATAGAGCATGAAGGGGCTATAGGACTCTTGATCAATACGATATCTAAATTGGTGTGTCAAAAACTACCCATTATGTACCCCGAAAGTTGGCTTTCGGAAGCCATATGGACGAGGTACGGATTTGTGGCCATACAAACAGCCTGAAGGGAGTATTAGGCCTCGAGAGCAAGAATGGCAGGGCGCACTGACAAGAAGTTGGGGGATGGAAAACAGATCGGTTGAAACTTGAAAACCACTTATATGCCTGCCAATGAACCCCTGAGGGCGCCCAAATTTTGATGCCAATTGTTATGACGCCACCACTACGGGGTCTTCAATTGGTCTTCAAGGGCTCACGCCGCCTGCAGAGGGGGGCGGAGCGAAATGCGACTCTGGCAGCTCTGGTCCTGGCCATGTCTTCCCTGGCGGGACTAAGGACATTGAATAGCACTCAAAAACAACCAATTACTATTGTACTGTTCCATTAGTTACCACCATGGATACATGTACAAATCATTATGAATATTTCCTGTAGCCTGATATACCGTGCTCCCCAGAGATAGGTAGGGTCGGTCGAGCAACATTCAATGACGGAACTCAGAAACATCCGGGCTGTCCAACTGAGCAGCTGAGATAGGAGTATCATTATTGTGGGAACGTATGTCACGTCACTGCAACACCATGTCACGGTTTTGGAGATGGAACCTGTTAATTAACCGTGGACCGACGTCCTGTTTCTTCCCTTTCATGCCCTTCTCCGTCGCCTTTTGTGCCAGTGTATCTCAGGAAAAATATACTCATAATTAATGTGTTCTCGAATGCGATGAAAGACTCAAATTTCAACTCAAAGACTGCTTTTATCAAGCTTTTGTTGGGTAGTAGCCGCATGCTCGTGGATCTCCACCTACTAGCTTGTAAAGTTCATGCTCCTCGCCGCTACGGTAACCTCTTCCGTAAGTACGATTTTCTCTGAATTTCCACATTCCTGATGAAGCATTGAGCATCATGATTAGACTTTTTCTTGCAATGCAAGGTTGCTCTGTGCTAAATTTAGCACAGCGGAGTCGTGAAGTTGGACATGTGCTAGGACACACGACATGCGGCACGATTTGCTGCGCCAAAGTTAACTCTGAATGGGAGCCGATATGGGCTCTGGCGTCGGCTGTAATACTCCTCCCTGTCTGTAGATCTTGCAGCAGATGCTTGCTCCGGGGTAATGATGACATGGCTCGCCTCATCTCACGCCGACATCTGCGTTTCCACCGCGCTGCCGACTTTTTCCCTCCATCCTTCAACTAAATCTGTTGCATGGGAGAATAACCCTCACATGGCTCGCTTTATCGCCATACTTTTTGTTTGTATTGACCCACCTCCGAATGGTTTATAATTGCAACTCCACTTATCTCTCAACTCTGAGAGTACCCATCATGTCTACACAGAACGGCGTTTCGTTCGCTACAAACCAAGATGACTTGACAGCCATAGAAGGTCTGAAGCAGTTGGGCTATCAGCAAGAACTGAAGAGGGTGAGCTGTGGTCAACATTGAATACAATTATTTTACTTACCTGTCTTGAAGTCGCGTGGTTTGTTCCACATCTTGTTCAGTACGCCATTTGTATTTTCATGTCAAAGAGCACTTTCTGATCATATACTCGGAATGCAGTGCTTTTAGGTACGCGTCATTCGTGCTTTTCCTTATGTCTTACTCAAAATTCTGGACCCCAGCCATCATTGCAGTTCGTGAGTGCGATAGCTCTTGGGTCCTGTATAAAATTAATCTGTCCATCCAGCCTTCGGTCTTTCCGCACCTCTCGCCACATCTTTAGTCGGTGGCGGACCAGCCACAATTCTTTGGGGGTATACATCAAGTTTCCTAGGCTGAGATCATGATGCTCATGCCCTTCTAGTTGGGTTCTAATTTCGATTACGACTCAACCTCTGGCTCTTTCACTTGCCGAAATCTGCTCCAAATACCCAACATCTGCTGGTGCATACTACTGGTGCTTCAGGCTCACGTCGCCCAAAAGGCGTCTGCTCGCATCCTGGATCAATGGATGGCTCACGATGGTTGGTGTCTGGACCATCAGTTTATCTGTGACTTTTGTGAGGCAACATGGGTTTTTTATCGTCCTTTGTAACATGGCTTACACAAATTCCGCCACGATCAGGGAACTGCGCAAATTCTGGTCGCTGGTGTGAATATATTTCACCCTGAATGGGTTGCTACAACTTGGCAAACATGTGAGTCGCGTCGCCGAAGTACCATTGTTTTACTCACCGGTCTCCAGACCTTGTATTCATGGGTGTAACGATTGCTTGTTCACTGATAGGAATCTTTTTGAACGACTATCTGCCCTTCATTGATGTCCGCATCCTTCTTTCTCGACGGCATTCATCCACACTAAACTCCCATGATAGATCATTTGTGCATGCTGGACGGCCCTTGGTGTTATCGGTAGGAGATACCTTGTGTATCCGAAGAAACGCGTCTTATCTTCATCCGTAGTTGTCCTTATCTGTCTCTCTGCTAAAGCGGCTGTTGGGAGACATTCCGCAGCCTTTGCTCTGGGGCATTTTGACCCATCATTTTCTGGCTGGACACCTGGTTGGACTTTCTTCATCGGACTTTTACCAGTAAGCGCGTTTCCATTTTGCTTTGGAGTTATTTACTCAATCCACACAGCCAGGTATGCTCGTTGCATTCTCGCTTTGCCGATTGATGCCCTCATCGCTGATTAAACATAAGCTTACACCTACGCCGCCATCGGAATGGGTACGTCGTCAATGATGGCATTCATTATATATAAATTCAAAATTCTCGTAGTTGCTAGTATGGCTGAAGAAGTCCACAACCCCACTGTCCAATTGCCTCTGGCATTAGCTTGGTCTATTCCCATCAGCTTTATCGTTGGATTGATTTTCTTGCTTCCAATCTTGTTCACTTTACCCGACATCCCCACTTTATTGGCTGGTATGTGATGTACCGAGTGCATTTTGAATCCTTCCAGTTAAACATTATTTTCAGTACCCGGCGGCCAACCAATTGGAGTTTTGTTTACTATGATCATGGGATCAAAAGGTGGAGGGTTTGGTATTGTACGTATGCCCTTGACTTGCGATACGTCGTGCTAACTCGTTATCATTAGTGGTTAATTGGTTCGTTAAGCGTCACTTTTCTCTCTAATTTAAGCTAAATTTAGACATTCTTCTGCACGATCAGTCTTTGGAATCGGTGTATTCTGTGCTATCTCTATCTGTTGTGCAGCCTCCCGGGCAACCTGGAGTTTCGCACGGGACAAGGCCATCCCCGCTCACAACATCTGGTCCAAGGTCCTCGTCCTTCCAACGTCCGCCTCACCCGTTCCGATCTACGCCTATCTCCTTTCTTTAACCATCCAGCTTCTCCTCGGTCTCATCTTTTTGGGTTCTTCAGCTGCCTTCAACGCCTTTGTTGGAGTTGCCGTCATCTGTCTTGGTGCCAGTTACGCAATGCCAGTGCTCATCTCCCTTCTCCACGGTAGAAAGGAAGTATCAGACGCGCCTTTTTCGCTGGGGAAGTGGGGTTGGCCGATTAACGTTTTTGCAGTCCTTTGGATGGCGCTGGAGATCGTACTTTTCTCTATGCCGGCTGTGATTCCCGTCACTCAAGTCACGATGAGTGAGTACCAGGTTTTCATGGACAATCCGCTGGGACTGACTTATGTTTGCGCAGATTATGCGAGTGTTGTGTTCGTCGGCTTCGCTCTCATCAGTGCGGGCTGGTACCTTATCAGTACGTCTCCGATTGGTCACCTCAAGCGATTGGCTGCTAACTCCTATTAGACGGACGCAGCAATTATCAAGGCCCTCCGCTTCCTCAGGCCGAAGAAACCAAAAATATGAGCGAAGACGAGGAAGAGAAAGCCTCTTCAAACTAGACTTGTCGATCCTTATCTCTTGTCGCCTTTATTTTTGTAGTTGTACAGAAGTGAGTTGATAAAAGTTTCTGCGATAAACATCCATGCGTCTTCATCGTACTAATACAGCACATAGCTTTTGTTGACAAATATATACCCTTCTTAGCCCATATAACGAAAGACACTCGGCCCGCTGTTTTTCTCAACAAATTGATTCATAGCGCCGCCAAGGTCTCCCACCAACGTAAAACGTTCCTCGTCCAAGGACTCTAATGGAGCGAATATGCGCTAGATCTGCCTTCATCTAGACCCTTGGGACTGATTTGCATGTTCCGCCACCTTTCATAATGGCTCGATTTTAAGTGCGGACTAAGCCAGCTGTATGCTTATTCGGTCATCGGTTCCTTTAAGAGTCCTGAACCTCAGAGAAGGTAGATGTAGACCGTACCCAACCTACAGTCCTACGCCAGCAGAATGTCCTCAGACACCGGTGCCTCCACCGTTGGTCGTTCACCTTCCCTTCAACCTAGACACTCACGATCATACCCCCAGACGATGGAGCATTCAAAACCAGTGGGTTACAAACAAGAGCTGACAAAGGCCACTCCCCCCTTTTACATTTGGTATACATTGTTGGCTGAACATCATTTTAGACTCGAGGATCTGTGCACATCTTGTCAAGTTAGTAAATCTTTTTCACCTCCAAATTACATCTTAATTGATGGATGTTCCCGTTGACTCCAGTGACCATTGGTACGCCCTTTATAGCCCTTCTGCTGTTGATATCATTTCGTCTCATTTTCGATTCTCAGCTATGATCGCAGCACGTACGTTTTGGTTCAACCCTTAACTGTCCACATTCTCTCATGGATTGGTTGTGACTGAAAAAAATAGCCTGTGGACTGGCATTAGGAATGGAGACGGCTTTCATTGGCGGAGGACCTGCTGCCATGTTCTGGGGGTCAGTTGTCCTTTATACTCGTCTAGAGAAATCTGACCCGTGTTGCTTCATTTTAGCTGGCTGCTCATCTCATTCGCTACACACTTGCTTTCGTTGTCTCTGGCGGAAATATCATCCAAATATCCAACCTCAGCTGGCGCCTACTACTGGTGCTTCAGAATGACCCCGCCCAAGCAACGTCGTCTTGTATCCTGGATCACTGGGTGGCTTAACGTCGTTGGAGTGTGGACGATGTCACTTTCAGCCACTGCCGTTCGCTTATGCTCCTTTTATTAATTTACCTGAGCTAATGTGTCCTTCAGGGTGTTACTCAGCTGCTTATCTCAGGAATTAGGATCCTACATCCTGATTGGGAGGCCGCGGATTGGGTGACATGTTCGCTCTTGACACACCAACAACAATTATCAAGACTCACTTCTTTTAGATCTGGTCTTTGTAGCCTTTTCCCTCTTCTATACTGGCATTGGGATCTTGTTTAGCGAAGCTCTACCTATGATCGATGTAAGGGGTACTCATTCCTGACTTTCTAACCAAACACTCACTTTCACAACGCTCACTTCAGATAATATCTGTGTGGTGGACAACGATCGGTGTTATCAGTCTGTAAACCAGGATGCTCCTACAACACCACACTAACCTTTTTTTCAGTCATCGCCATCTCTCTTTCGGTCAAAGCTTCCGTCGGGAGACATTCCGCGTCGTTTGCGTTCCTTCATTTTGATCCCTCCCTCTCAGGGTGGATACCGGGCTGGAGTTTTTTCGTCGGCCTACTACCACCTGCCTTTACCTATGGTGGATTTGGAACTGGTACAAAGCAAATTATAATCACGATCTGCTGGTGAAACTGATATATACTCACTATCAGTTGTTGGCATGGCGGACGAACTTCACAAACCGAGCGAGCAGCTGCCATTTGCGTTTACGTGGGGTGTTCCTATTGGATTCGTGCTGGGCCTGACATTCTTGCTGCCCGTTCTGTTTGTGCTACCTGACATATCGGTTATCCTGAGCTGCAAGTTACTTATTTCAATAATATAATCACCTGGTTCTTACTCCTAACAACAGCGTCTCGCGGACAACCTATTGCGCCACTGTTTGAGCTAGTCATGGGTTCTAAAACTGGCGGATTCCTTTTGGTATTACCTCATTCTTCGTTCATTAGAAATCTATTCTAATCATTATCTGCAGTGGTTTCTTGGTCTCTATTGTTACACCCTCTCTGTGCAAGCGCCTTTCTGATATAGTGTTCCCTTTAGTTTTTGGCACCGGCGTATTCGCCTGCATGTCCCTCTCCTGCGCCGCATCTCGTACAACATGGACATTTGCAAGAGACGACGCTCTCCCCCTCTCCTCACTCTGGTCCCAAGTCGTTCAAGTCAACTTCCGGCTCTTTTCACGTAAATCTAAATCCGGGGTATCCACGCCAAAATCAGTCCCCATTCCCGCCTATCTCCTCTCTCTTTCCATTCAACTCCTTCTCGGCCTTCTTCTCCTATGCTCTTCAGCCGCCTTCAACGCCTTTGTTGGCGTAGCTGTCATTTGCCTCAACTTCAGCTACTCCATGCCCATTTTCGTTTCCTTGATCACGGGCAGAAGAGACATGCGAGACGCACCGTTCTCACTCGGAAACTGGGGATGGTTTGTGAACATTTTCACTGTCCTTTGGACACTGCTTGAGTTGGTGCTGTTTTCTATGCCCCCTGTGCTACACGTCAATCGCGTTACGATGAGTAATTCATTGACCTCATTTCTCTCAGGAAAAGAAACTAATGAGCTTTGACAGATTATGCCAGTGTGGTCTTTGTCGGCTTTGCCACCATCAGTGCTCTGTGGTATCTGTTCCGTGAGTGACGATGATAATATTTTTCTTAACAAAGTGCTCACGCACGTTCATGTCAGATGGCCGCTTTTATTATACAGGCCCACCAGAACTGGAATTTAGTCGGGAAAACGAGAAAGTCTCGGATCTAGAGCGTGTAAGCCGGCTTGCTCACACCAGGTCGTCTCTTGTGCTTGAGGATCATCATTGAGTCAATCCAAATCTCTTGCGAGGGAGGTACCATGTCCTGGATTACGCGCAAACAACGACTACTATTTTATTTTTAATGCAATGGCGAAGTTAGAAGTACAGGGCTGGCGATATCAGAATCAATACGAGTACAATAACATAATAAGGACATGGACTAGACACCAGGTAGTAACACGAATTTTTTAAACAACACCTTCAACCGCGAAATGGGGGGAAACATCCCGAAAAGATATAATTGCAGCCAACATAAAATCACGCTGCCAGCTTGCTTGATACAGCCATGAGCTGATCGATATTGATGAACTGTACCCAGTTCTCCAGTTGTTGTGTCGTCTCGTGGAAAATATAGGTGACCTCTGACCCCCCTCTGAAGTACGCACAAACGCACTCGTATTCCTCCTTCTTGAGGACATTGCCTCTTGCCACCCCCAAATTCGCACTGAATACCCGGAACTCCCAACCATGCAAAGGTTTCCCGTCTCCTGTCGCCGTTCTGTTGGGCACATCAAACTCTAGCCGTGTAAAATCGAAACCGATAGGCTGGCCGATGGCTTTAATGTAGGACTCTTTCAAGGACAGAAGGATGCAGAGGCGTTTCAGGACGACCTCATCAGGGTTGTTTGCGAGGTTGGACAGTTCAAGATGTGTGAGCTGAGAGAGCAGACGATCATAATGGATACAGGATTAAGATGGCAGGTGACGTTGGACAGGAGAAGAGTGGAACCACATGGGAAGTGATGACAGTGGTAAGCTACGATAATAGATTGGGATGGAGGGGAGCGGTACGGACCTTGTGAGAAAGAGATTCTACGTAGCTCTGGACAGACGCGTTTCTTGGCTCCACTTTCGCCTGCTTGATTCCGAGCCCAATGTTGACCACTGATTGAGGTGTCCCCTGGGTAACAGCCATTCCGCACAGGGAATTCTGGAACGTCAGCTGGTATCCTATACTGGGTGGTCGTGGTCTCCCTGCGTGTTCTGGCATTGACTGGGGACAGTGGATCATTCTCAATGTCGCTGAAGTGTTGAGAGATCATGGGGCGACGTACTGAGTATATATGATCTATCCAGTGCTTCCCTGTAGCTGTAACATGATCCTGCCATTTTGCTCTCGGTACTCTTCGATGTCGCATCATCAGAACAGGCAGAAGTTGTGTGATGTATTGCCCTGGGTGCCTTGCATCAGTTCTTGAACATAAAAATGACTGATAACGACGCACGAAATGAATCAGCATTGGTTGGCTCATATTTTGGGTTTGTGGCAGGATAGCATATCTTGCAGAGATTGAATATTGTGTCATATTCCTAAAATGATTCAAATAGAAATGTAAATCATTAGAACCTGGTACCGACCAAGTAGGGATGATCGACATGATGACAACTCACCGCTTTGCTGTACTCTCTGTTCAATGACAGCATCCACACTAGTACAGACTCTGGCCCTGACATTTTATGCAAACGTTTAACCAAGTCTAAGAACAGGAAAGACGACGAGATTGAGAGCAAGAACTCCGGATTGGGGCTGTGTTTCTGGCGATGGGGGCTTGCCGATAAGATGTCGGAGTAGTTCTGCACACGATGTGCACGTTGCCAACCAGATATCGATGGTCCTGGCAGACAAACTCGCGCGGTTGGAGGTCGAAGCGCTCACCAACCACGTTAGAAAAAGAATTTCAAGTGACTGCTGTCAATATGATGCGAGTTCTCCGAGTCAGCTTGATGGTTGCGATGACTTCGGCGTTGAAGTGGCCTGGATCGTTCTGGTGAGGAGACGTGAATTATTAGGCGCTGGGATTTATGTTAAAAGTCGATGATGGTCGAAGAAAGACAGCCATTTATATGGCGCGAGGCGAAAGCGTGGCTGTTGCTCATGGCGGTTATGATCAAAACCCCTTACCATATCCGTCGCAATTTTCTTGACAACATTGTCCACACTTTGGCTACAAGGACAAGGCTCAAAAACAAGCCAGATCAAAAAAACAAAAAGCTAGACTAAGTAATATATGGTTCGCATTATGCTGTATAGCCACGCTCATTAGGATGTAAGGTACGAAAATAAGCTTCATCTAGGAAGCCCCTTTTCCAGTCAGTTGTGTCACTGTGCAGGAATCCGAGCCCTAGGGGCGTTCGGTCACACCTTGCGCCGAGTTCGAGAGTCAAGGCCGAAGGCAGCTCATGAGCACAACGCTAATTGAGTCCAATTTCTAGACTTGACTTTCGAATTGAGTATGAGGTGCGGGTCTAAGGGAACTCAGCAGAGTTAAACGAAGTGCAACGTTCTACTGACGACTGTACATAATTTCATCGACACGTGAAGTCGTCAGGGTCGAATTGGATGGGAGATTGTGATTCCTTTTGCATGTTGCAACTTGAACTTGATTCCAATTGTCAGCTCACGAGCAACCTTCCGTTTCTGCTGTGTTTATTCTATCGTCTGCGTAGAGTTTAATGATCCATGCCTCCACGGACAAGATCAAACCGCGCAGCGTTCGCCGAGATCGAGTCTCTCATTGCAGCTGGAAAGCTTGTCAACAGCACAGGCTTTGCATCCCTTCCAAACGAATTATATGGCGAGATCGTATCACACATACCCAGGGTACCTGTGACGTGCCACACTATGAAGGAGATTAAAGAATTTCAACGAAGTAAAACGCCTTCTGAAGAATTCGACAGGCATTCCACGCTGCATTCCCTCTCGCGAACCTGTAGAGCTCTCCGCCAGGTCTTTCTACGGTATCTTTGGGAGACAATCGAGCTCTATGATGGATTCAAGCTTATTGATGGGCGGAGGCTTCCACTTTGGAGTCAAAGAATCTTGATGGGCCCTAGAAACGTCAAACTAAAGCTATACGCCGAGGAACTTTTGCGTCAATTGGAGGTCGTGACAGTGAGGAACACTTCGCTCGCGCAACATGTGAAGTAAGTTGGTTTCTTCGGCATTTCTCCGCCAACACGACCTGCTAACTTATATCTCTAGGTCTCTCAATATTCACCTAGTGTCATATTCAATTGGTCCTGTCTTCGCAGAACTACTCCGCTGTATTCCTCTCCTCCCAAACCTGACGACTGTTCGGCTAATTTCTGGATTCAACCTAACGCTTCGCAGGGCTCACCAGGATTTGACCTGCCAGTTTCCTCAGGTCCGCCATCTCTACATCGATAGCGGCAGCTCTTTGTTTCCGTCCATGTGCCCTAATCTCGTCAGTTTATCCTCGACGTCCGATATGAAGAAATGGGATTATCGCCCCTATACATCCTGCCCATGGGATAAAATTGGGGAACAAACACGTGCTAGTATCGAAGTCCTTGGGACCATTTATTTTCACGCAAAAGTACACCTTGGTATGTTCTCACTGGTTATCAAAACCAGGAAAAGCTGGGGAGAAGCGACGCCCCGTCTAACGCTCATATGACTATACAGAGCTGCTCCAGTTCTCAAATCTTAAGGACATAACTTTGGAAGTCAGACTGGCCGAGATACTCGTGGTACGTGAATCTCACTCTGATATATTTGAACCATCTTACACAAGTTGGTCAATTAGCGGTTAACAGACACCTTTGATTTATCTGTTCACTTTAAGCGCCTGCAGATAATTCGAATCCGCGCCGACCAGTTGGATCCTGGACGTGCTTGGGGCGACCTTGCGGTCCCTGAAGCCACGGATGTGGAGAACTGGGTAAAGTGGGCGGAGGGAGTACTGCGACGAATTCAACGATGCGACAAGCAGATCAAAAGGGTGTATTTGACCGTTCATGGCGGAGACCAAACGCTGTATCTTCTTGAGCCAGGGCGGCCAACCAAATCTCTCCCCCTACCACCACTGTAATTTTACTCGTCTACTGCCAGCCGTAGTTGTGGATTGTTGTATTCAAACTCATTCAAAATTATCTGTAATTGGGTATGAATTACGGGGGTCTAAATAACAGCTAGCTAGGTATCGATAGACCCAGTTTGCCAAAAATACACCTCTTGATTTTGTTTAGTTTTGGAGCCAAAGTGGGGCTACCAAACATCGGGGTACATAAATCCATTCATTTTGCAGTGAGGGCACGTGAAGTCGACAGGGTCCAATTGTGATTTAGTTCAGAGTCATTTTGAATTTGAACTTGATTCCAACCTTCAGCTCCTGAGGGTCCTTATCCATTTCTACCGTAATTCTATGCCTCCATGGACACGATCAAACGGCGCACCGATCACGGCGCCCGAATTCCTCATTGCAAGTGCCAGTAGAAAGCCTGTCAACTGCACAGGCTTTGCATCCCTACCAAACGAGTTATATGGCGAAATTGCATCGCACATACCCAGGGTTCCAGTGTCGTGTTATACTACGAAGGAACACGAAGAGTTTACGCAACAAGAAACACCCTCAGAGAAATTCGACAGGCATCGTACTTTATATTCCCTCTCGCAGACGTGTCGAGCTCTGCGCTCAGCATTTCTGCGGTATCTATGGGAGACAATCGAGGTGTATGATGGCTTCGGGCTCATCGGCAGGAAGAGGCTTCCACTTTGGAATCGCAGAATAAAGTTACATTCCAAGAGCAAAAAGTTGAGGATGTACGCAGAGGAACTTCTGCGTCAACTGGAGATTGTGACGATCCGAAACACGACTCTCGCACAACATGTAAAGTGAGTTTATTCTACATTCTTACGCCAAAACTATATTTTAACTGATATACGCAGGTCTCTTAATGTTCTCATCTTGTCGTATTCGTTTGTCCCAGTCTTCAAAGAACTCTTGCGTTGTATTCCGAACCCTCCTGCTAAACCTTACCAGCATTCGGTTACACTCTGATAACTCTATGCACCGATTCATCATGTCAGAGAACGAGCAAAGCCGGCTTTGTCGTTTCTCTCAGGTTCGACATGTCTATCTCGACGACAGCAGCTCTTTGTTTGCCTCCATGTGCCCCAAACTCATCAGCTGGAGTTCAACGTCCGATTCAGCACCACGTTACCACGCTTTACATTGCCCTTGGGAAAGAAAAGGGGAAGAGACTATCGACAGCCTCGAAGTTCTGAAGGGCATCTATGCCCACGACAATGTATACCGTGGTAAGTATCTGTTATTATACCTTAGGGAGAACACCCCATGTTCCTGTGTGTAGATTTGTGCTGATGGACATGACCATTGCATAGAACTGCATCAATTCCCTAATCTTCGAGACATTACAATGGAGGTCAATTTAGCTGAACTGCTGGTCGTAAGTGATTCTATGAGGACCTCAAATATTGTTTAAAATCTGACACGTTGCAATGTTTGTTACGCAGAGGTTGAAGGACGAATTTGATCTGTCGGGTAATTTCAGGCACCTACGAATCATTCGAATTCGCGCCGACCAGTTCTTCCGTTTCAACAGTCGCGTCCCCGATATACCTAAGGCCACGGATGTGGAGCAGTGGGTAAAGTGGGCTGAGGGATTGCTGCGACGAATTCAACGATTCGACAAGCAGGTAAAAAAGGTTTATTTGACCGTCCATAGTGGAGACCAAACGTTGTATCTCCTTGAGCCAGGACTGCCCACGCAATCTCTCCGTCTACCACCACTATAATTTTCATCTGCCGCCAGCCCCAGTTGTGTATTGTCGTATTCGAATTCGAACAATATTATATGTTCATATATAGGCTGTTGGACCAGCTAGCTATTGCGTGGATCGATATGGAGGGGTTTGTCACTGCGTGGCGATGTCCCTCACATAGTACGCTGTTGTATTTTTCAATGAACCATTTGCAGTCGCATCACAACTCGCGGTGAATGGTTGGATGACACTGACATGACGTCGTATTTCTTTAACTGAGCAGGATGATCCTTTCACTCCGGTATCGGAGGTATTTTTAACGAGGCCAATGTAAATGGGCGGCTACGAGGAATTGATTGAGAATGCCTGTTTCCTTCCCACGCACGGAGTCTGACTTTCTGAGGCTCTGAATATCCGTTATTGCTTTGATCCTTTTGAACCCAAATTCATGGCGCATGCCAAATATCGCACCTAAGGGGAACGTACTCATCGATGCCTCTCGAATCGATAACCTGTTATCTGTCCGAATTTCAGTGGAGCAAGGTCGGGGTGTCCTATTCAGCAATTACAATACAGTATGACGCAGGTCTTCACCTCGGGAAGCTCTCCATTTTACACCTTGTGTGACTCGCAATCATCTCGATATAGGATCATGCGAGCAACGTCAAATGATATACCACTCCTTCAGTTTTCAAGTATCTGTTCCATGGTGAAGGATAATCGTGAAGCAAGAATTAATCCTCCTTCGTCGCTCGAATTAGTCGCATCCAGATCGAAGACGGGGTTGTCGCTTTTGCTGATGAACAGCCTCGTCTCGACAACATAGATTGAAGGAAAAATAAGGTCACTCCCACGTAGCTGCCAGGCCTCCAGTCAAGAGGAGATTAGTTACGTCTGTAGTTACCTTCTGACTATATCTTTTACCTAGCATTGTAGTGACTAGGTTTGGAAATAATCCAGTTCAAGTGCTTCTGATCGTTTATGCCTCTCACATTAAATTTAATATTGGATCATACGCTCAGGGGTAGCAACTGTCCGACTATGACGTCATGTATAAGTATAATTCATTGAAGTGAAATATGGACAGAACGCGAAGGCGGTTGTAGTCTCCGAGTCTCCAGTCCCTACAAGAAGTTAGCAAACATAGGAGACGGAAAGAAGGTGAATGCAGGCACGTACCGTGATCGAAGGCAAAAGATCTTCAATTTACCTCCCGGTTCTAGCAGTTGAAGAACCATATTGATTTTCGTCCAAAAGTTGGATTTTGTGAGGGCATGCGATCCACTGGTCCAAAGGAATCCTGAACATAAAGTCGAGGACAACAATTTCCGCTCTAACCAGTTTCTTCGATGCAAACACATCATAATAGTCCATGGGCTTGATGAGGTTTCCATCGAGGCCGTACACAGGAAGTGGGTAGACCGGCAAGTCCATCTTTTGGACACTCGAGGAGCCAATAATTGGCGCTGTCCACTCAAACGTTTTCCACTCCCGACCCAAGCTGTTCATCAGCGTGTGGTGTCTGGTGTCATCCAGTTTATAGTGTTTCTATATAGACCTGGATCAACATACACAACGCAATACCACAGATACAGATACTCACCTCGCTGAATTTAAACGGATGCTGCATTTTGAGAACGCTGAAATCCCCTTCGTGCGTAAACATCGTGCTTTCACGAAGGAACCGAGGCCGTTGGTCATCAGGGATAAAGGGAAACCGGAACTGAAAGACTTTGTTGACGTCCGCCGCAAACTGATCGAACTGGTCATCCAACTCTGGAATCTGTGGTCGTTTCAAGGTGCAGGCGAGGTTGAAGTGCTGTATGCTGGCCACGTCCAACGGTTGTTGTGTCTCATGGAGGTTTGTTATTTCGAACCAGCCCACAACAGAGAAGACTGCAATTCGGCGCGCAGGCACGTCAACCATGACATCACAAAGTGCGGGGGGTCTACCCTTCACCTCGTTCCAAGAAAATCGTTCAGTAGCGTCCATAGTAGGGCGTTAATATAGAAGACCACTTTGCAGTACATGGTCATTAGCATAGCAAGACACAAGGACATGCTGCGACTAACCTGGACACAAGAGTAATAGTAGGATGGAGTTAGATCTGTAAGACTTGGAAGTGCTGCACCTGGCCAACTTGTCGCTTAGTATGTATTGATTAGAATACGGATATGATGCTAATACTGCACAAGCAGATAACAAGCAATAGGTGAATCTTTCATTAAGGGGAGTAGTCTTGAACAAAAAGAACAGAGGACGGTGAGGAGAGTTCGAAATATCGGAGTTACAATGAATCACAGACGCCCGGTAAAAGCCGGAAGTATTATAGATAGGGGCAAGGTTGAGCGACCAGGTCGAAGTGCCAAAATTTCGGAGTAAATATAATTTATTGGTTACACTTTGTGATAATACAATTAATGTCACTGTGAGTTCAAAAGCGGGATGATCGTTGGTGATAATCTTGTCGTAAAGCAGGTAAACTCACGTACTTGAGCTCAACGTCGCACCAGGCGAGGAACACTGATATATAGAGGTAGGTGCGATTCATCACCAATCTCGCGTTGGATAAGGCGGTGGTATGGTCCGTTGTTTCTTCGACGGCGGTTGACTCTTAGCTGGACCAAAATCCCTCACCCACTCATCTTCTTCCGGATCAGGTGTTGGATATCGACGCTTCAAAGAGGACTTGATATGACTGGCCAAGCCAGAGATGGGAGCCATAGATTTTGGCTGAAGCTCATCGTCCTGAGGTGTTTCTGAGTCTCGATGGCGAGTGGGGGAACCAGGCACCTCACGAGCAGGTGCGGCTCGCCCTTTGGCGGTTGAAACGGGTGTGGGGTAATTGTATGCTGCACGCTGAGCATTCACCGCTACAGGTGTAGGGTTATCCAGTGTTGATAAGCGAGCAATGGCAACATGCCTCATAGGCGTGACTGGGATAGGTGGAACCGCAGGCGCAGTTGGCCTGGAGGATGTTGGTCGTGGTGCGTTTGCCGTAATGGGAGGTCCTGTATAGTCGGCTACAATTGTATCGTCCGAAGTCGGGTATGGGTTCTCCGGCCCAAAAGGGGGAGGACGCGAATTTCGATTGGAGCAGCGACAAACGCATACTGCGGATGAGTGGAGAAACGAAAACAAGCCAGCTGGCTGAACACTTGAACAGGTGTTCCAGGCTTCAACATAGTGCTGAGGTTTTCAGTGGGGATAGGGTCTCCTTGCAGGTCGAATGCTGGAAAGGGGTTGACCTGGTACTCGACGACAGTTGGGGGAGCAGGGTGTGGGCTTAAAACCTTCCACCTGCGCGACTGGAAAGAATTGTCCAAGGACGCCTTCCATCTCTGGTAGGGTTCGTTGCCCAAGATATTATATCGACTCTAAATTAGAGTTATTATAGCGGAAGGGTACTGAGATCTGCCATTGACTTACCCCAGTAAATGGATGTTGGATCTTCAGCTTGAAGAAGTTGGTCTTGGAGCTACTGATAATCAATGAACGATCATTAATTTCGGTCTTGTCTCTATTTGTCCGAGGGTACCGCTCTACAAGATCTTCAAGCTTTGATCTCGTTCGGTCGAGGTCGCCGTTTTCGATGTCACCTGACGGCTTTCGCAGGTACAACGCCAGCTTCACATTCATTAAGTTGTCGGGGGTCAAGGTGGATCGCAATGGTTCAAATTCGTTGCTCGCGACAACCGCTTTCGTTGCAAAGACCGTCCGCTCCTCCGTGTTTGAATGCACCACCCAGTGAAAGTATGGCTCGCTGCTCTCATCTATCAACCAATCGAGGCCGTCGTTTTGTGGTGCCGCCGGTGCAGGTAAAGGATTCATGGTAATAATATCCTGGATGTTCTCGTGAGAAGCTACGATCTAAATCCCAATGGAAAATAGAAAAAATACCAAAGGGCTTAGGGTTGTTGATATACAGAATATAAACTTGAGAATTTGTTGGCAGATAACCGTGTTCGGTCTAGATAAATATTGTGAGCAGGGACCAACTAAAATCGTAGTGATAAAGCACATACTTCGGTGACTTTGACTCCAAGGATGAAGGAAATGCGGAAGGTGGGTGTGGGGTATCGCAGGAGGAGAGAGGTAATGACAGGGTTCTGTCTGTAAAGGTCGCGATAAAACCAAACGGCTTTAATACCGTTATATGCCGGCGAGTCACAAAATAATTACTTATATTGGTGTCAATTTATGCTGTGCATATTGAGCACAATGAGCATCGCTTTAAAGTCCAAAGCCGGCTCGTCGTGACAACTGCCGGGTGAGTCAGTCGTTGATGCAATCCAGAAGTGAATTAAACATGACGAGAGATAGACGTAGGTGAGAAAGTACTTGAAAGGTCTGTAGACGAGTTTACGAGCATTCTCTCCGTCAAATCTAAGTGTTTGCAGCACTAAAATGGGTCGACGGTTCGCGCCTGGATATCGTAGTCAACAGTCGGTTGTCTGCTAAAGTCAGAAGCCTGAAGAGCATCTGCGTCTGCGCATTCAAAGGTAATGTTACAATCAGGAAGCCAAGCCAGAGGATGTCATGCATGGAAAACCAACCTGATTTCCATGTCACAAGGCTATGAAAAGATAAGGGAGTGACATGTTGAGGGAGAATTCTTCCCAGTTCTTCTCAGTAGGGCGAGGGGAGAGCGAGAGAGTGAGAGTCACCGACGGAACCAATAATCTTTGTAATTAACAGCATTAACGTGCGGGGAATGCCGAAGGGGAATTGATGGGCATTAGGGGCTTCCGTCGGTGGAGGTCACACCTGAAGGTCAGAAAGGTAGACAAAGAAAAAGGGACAAAAACGGAATGAATTCATAACGAGTAAGGTATGTACAATTACCATAATGTACAATTAGATTATCAGGCTATGGTTTTTTATTGTATTCCGGTGTTTCAGCCTATCCAAAGGGTAAATCAATGTCAGTCGTTTATTTAGACAATAAAGCAAGGACCAGACTCGCCTACCAACTGTCAATGGAATTCAGGAGACGACAGCTCCAGTGTCATCGCGCCCATGCACGTGTGCACTGCTTCTTAGCCGTAGACTGCGGGCAAGTCTGTGGTCCAGTATCTTCATCTGAATCCAACTCTGGAGTAGGATAGCGACGCTTCAGAGAAGGTGCCTCATATCTTGCAACAGGAATGGACTGAAGAATGGACTTAATATCCCTTTCCTCCTCAGATTTGACGGCCTTTTGGCGCGGTGTTGGCGAGGGTGACTCGGGAGTTCTGACGACGTTTTCATTCTTGACGGGGGTAGGAGGTGGCGAAGCATATGCCTTTGAGGGTGTCGATAATGGCGCTTGACTGGGGTTCTTATTGCAATGGGGCACAGGGATCTCCTGTCGTTGCCGTATGATGGAACCAGGAATGCGAGGCGGCTTGACAATGGTAGGCTCGCCAGAGGGATAAGGATTAGCAGACGTTCCAAACTCCTCAAGAACCTGAATCTCTGCGAGGTATGCCACAAAAGCATGGATAGGACTGTTGGAGAAGACGAACTTGAGCAGGTGAAAATTGGCCCCGACTGGAGTTCCGATTGCCAGCTTTTGCGAGTATTCTTGGGGCAGGATGACCTTCCCGTTGGCATCAAGCGCGCGCATTGGGTTGATGGACCGATTTTGAGGTCTCCCGTAGAAACTATTGTCAGGACGGACGCTGAAAATGTAGCGTAGGAGGTCCGGGCTCTCAAGACCTTTCGCCCAATGCCAATATTGGCGGTTCCCGGAATTGTTGTAGCGGGTCTGGTTAGGATCATGCGTCAGCAGGGAGTTGAAATCCAAGGCCAAAGCGAAAGCACCTTACACCAGTGAACGGGTGTTGGACCTTCAGGTCATGTGAATTTCTTCGCGGAATAAACAACGATCGCGTATTAACTTCCCCCCATTCATTGCGAGGCAGGTTGAAACGCTCAATGAGATCGTCCACCTTTTCCTTCGCCTTGCAAAAATCTCCATCGGGTTCGTTGGCGTCTGGATCACCTATTGTGAACCAAAGTTTCAAGTTGGCTAACTCCTGCGTCGTAAGGGGGTCCTGAAGAACGTCGAAGTTGTGATTTGTGATGACACCTCTAGACGAGATGACGGCCGTGTCGTTGGTCGACAAATCCTCTACGACATGGAAACGAGGAAATCCGCTGATGTCCAATTGCCATTCCAGGCTGTCGGTTTGCGAGGATGTTTGTTGAGAAGTCATCGGTGCACTGCGCACGGGTTAGGGAGTAAGTTGAAGCCGTTGAGCTGGCCAAAACAGATGCCAAAAAACACAAGAAGAATCTGGAAATGAGAAGTACTGCAAGAAAAAATGTTAAGACCCAGTACGGGAGAGCACTATCATTACTTACCTATCAGAGGGGGATTCAAGAATGAGGAGAACCGCAATGAGGGCGTCGTAACCGAGGACGTTATAGCAGGGGGTGATTTTATGGAGAGGTTTCCAGAGGACAATACTAAAAAACCCAAGAAGACGGGATTTTGTAACAAGAACTTTATGCTTATTTGCCCTCGGCTTTTCCCTAATTAACGACGCGTCAGAGAAAGTTCCGAAAAGAACCGTAAAAATCGTGCTTCTTCCGCCGGAAAAAAGGAGGGTCAACGCTAGAGCCTCGACGAGGAGCGTTGAGGGAGCAATTGTAGTTAGATATCAGAGACAAGAAAAACTATCTTGGGGATTTGTGACCATCCGTGCATGAACAACGGCGGCGGCGTGACATGGTGTGATCCAATATTTGTAAATTGTGGCAGCGGTGGTGAGTACGATGGACGATAACCAATATCTAGGCACAAAAAAAAAAAAGGGAATCCAACTAGACCCACGACCATCGCAATCATCAGCTTTGGCCTGAAATGACGACACCAGAACACTCACCAACGACCGTATTTCGGACTTGAATCCGACTTCAGGAACACATATGACTCAATTATGGCCCGCTGGTACCGGGACACCCCGCTCAAATCTCTTCAATTCCTCCTCATCGATGAGAACCTGAACATTGACCGTATGGAGGTTGAACGCATCAGTCGGTATATCGTCGAACTTGAAGTGGAAGAGATGATAATCCGCCTTGAGCAATGTGCCGAACGTAAGGTGGACATGATAATCGGCAGGCTGAATGAGGTGACTGTCCTTATCGTAAACGCGAAGTAGGTTGATTTTTCTGAGTTGGGTTATTGGCTGTTGAGTGCAGCCCAGCTGTGATAAGTAGCGATAATTGCTCGGCAGATTGTCAAACCAACTGTCGTGAGATATGTCACAGAGAAAATCATACTGGAAATGAAAAACGGTGAGCACGACCGCACGAATAGACTCATAAATCACAAGAACGTACCCTGGTCAAAGGATGTCCCACTTTCAAAAAACTGTGCACATCTTTGCGAAGAAAAAGAGAGCGTTGGTTGAACGCAGGGGGCACCTTATCTCCAGCGGGATTGCAAGAAGGCATGGCGCAGTGGATAACCTCCTGGGACTCCATGTAGGATTTGTCGAAGTAGGGCCCAAAACGCTGAGCTCGGAACGGTCGTCCCAAAGTCCAGGTCAATTTGAGATTTTTCACTTTTCGGGAGCAAGGGGTTGCTGGGTGATCCCAAACCTCTCGTGATCGATATAACCAATGAAGGAAAGGTCAGCTGGCCAGCCAGTTGAACGATCCACCAACTGATCATAATTGCGTGGTATTCCCTTCACGTCGCGCCAATAGAGACGTTCCCCTTCCGCGATGCCATGGTGGGTACCAGGAGTCTGTAGGGGAAGTGAAGAAGGCGCTGTGGATTGGGG
Source organism: Panaeolus papilionaceus (assembly GCA_015501605.1). Taxonomy (NCBI): domain Eukaryota; kingdom Fungi; phylum Basidiomycota; class Agaricomycetes; order Agaricales; genus Panaeolus; species Panaeolus papilionaceus. The sequence goes on along the minus strand of JADNRZ010000034.1, from coordinate 135,795 downwards.
ATCTCCAGGCGTTAGAATTGGAAATTGATGATTTGTTGTGTGCGAGTCGACGATATGCTCTGCTCATGATGTCAGGGAAATGTCCAGCATAAAGGCCAATGCGACGAACCTTCGGGATTAAAACATTGAAATTTCTGAAAACGCGGTCTGAGGATGCAAGTAAAACAAGCTGAAGGTCAAGGTTGGGTTTAACTGAAAAATCAAACAGAACATCTGTTCGGCCAGAGTGTTGTCCCGTTCATTATCCAAAACCCAGAACATTGTACCGGTGGATATAGATTGAACTCCCTCTGGACGTCAGGCGGGCGGTCAGTTAATGACACCAACCACGTCCAAATGGTTTAATGGTGTATCTTCGACGCATTTGACTACATTAGCAACATCAGCATACATTCATGAAGCAATAAAAATAAAAACACACCCAGGTCCCTTAGCCATAATGCGGTTCATGACAAACCCGACGTGCTATCCTGCATCCAACTCCAGGACAAGTCGCGTCATTTTGTGAAATACTCATGTATGTGTTCCGTGCGGTCTTAATAGGACAAAAATCTTCAAATAAACGGGCAAAATACGCGTATATATCCTACGAAACAGCGTATCGATTACCTGAAAGTCTTGTCAGTATCAGAAGAAACCCTTGTCGCATCGAAAACGTACCATTTTAATACCACAACCATCCTTATAATCTACCAAAAAAAAAAAGCATATCTACACAAAAAATATCTAAGTAGGAGAGCAAGATTGGGACAGCAGTCCAGAAGCCGTAAATGTGCTGGGAGTAGACGAACGGCATTGAGGGTGGATTCCATGATGGGGTGCTCGTTCGGCAATTTCCGATCACCGATTTAATGATCTATTTTTATCTGTTGCACCAAAGCCTTGTCACTCTGGGTCGAGTTTCGAGGTTAGTACTGGAATGGCCTATACATCTGCGAACATCATGAGTTTTATATATGTTGTTTGCTCCCTTTAAGCAGATGATATTTAATACATTTGAAGACATTCACTTCTGGAGGTATGCAGACTTAATTTTCATCCTGGAAACCCGCCTCACATTTTAACGTTAAGGTTTCGGGATGTAAAGAATGAGATCACGCTAAAAAGTGATTCGAACTCGCCATTGAGACCACTTACTGGGACACTAATAACATCTACACAAATGGTCTGAAGAACATCAGGAAGGCCGAAAGATGGCACATCATTGCCAGGGCCCAGGGTTGATAAGTATGGGAAGATGTCGGTGAGCCACAATCAAGCTTTACCTATTTTCGTTCGTTCCTTCCTCTCGTGCTCTCAGCAAGCTCCATTGTCGTTAAATCTCCCTATCAAGCGCACAATTTACCGCATTTTTGCAATAATTCTACGTTCCACCGCAGCTACGGACCTGACTGCGACTGTCTAGCTCAGCACATAGTACTTTTTGGACATTTCCTCATAATTTCATCCCCTGAGCCCTTACCCTACACCCAAGATGTCTGGCGTCCGTACATATCCTCGCTCATCACCACGCAAACGGTCGACCCAGTCTAACCCCATCATAACCCCGTCATCTCCCTCCGTGTTGCTCCGGCGTCCCCCAGGGTTCTATTCCGACACCAAAGGCGGTAGTCGTCTCATTTGGCGGCCCTCTGGATCAGGATGTAACATCCTGAGCGACACGCAGACTCGCCGCCCTGCTACTCTTACCCTCACTGGAGTCATAACCGACAGTAACTTCGGCTTGACCCAAACCGCCCTCGCAGCATCAGACCTCCGCGACCTCAAACTCTCGTGCGTCATCGAACGACCCCCGGCAAGACTGGCGCCTGGGTATGATGTGAAGTGGGATCGAGCGAGACGTGAGCTTCGGAATATTACCGGAGGGGCCCCTCGACCCCTTGGTGAAGATGGATGGGACAGTGTTGTCAACGAGCGTGCTTTGATGGTTGGAGATGGATTCAAGCTCCAGTTTCCGTTTACGGGGGTAAGTCAGCCCATGAATTTCTTTTGCATTCTTATGTCAGTGAAAAAATGACCAAACCGTGGCCCTTCGACATCTAGACCCGCTATAACATAACCCAGGATCGAAGATATGACGAGTTCCTTGGTGAATTCAGTGAAGAGCTTCAAATTTATACCTGGGACGATCCAATATATGACGTCGTTCATGAGTGCGACGTTAATCCTCTCCCCCTTTTCAATTCAGATAAGACGCTTATCGCTCCAGAGGACTACAACGACGTTACAGGGAGGCTTGTACGGTGTGAGTTTCAGCTTCATCAATTCATCTTCACCACAGGAGCACATGTATTCTTTGCTCGGATCGAACGCATCCGTGTTGTTGAACCCAGTGATCTGAGCGTCACGGAAGATTTATCTCAACTTTCCGTTGAACAATAACAGGTCTCCTTGCAGTTTACTATATTTCCTCCTCGTTGTACAGTGGATCTCAAATAAAATTTGCCCTGGATTTGAAATAATCTTCTCAATGACAAACTACGAAAGATACCACCACCGCTCAGGCATATTGAGAGTGGGCGGCTAATTGTTGGGCTTCGCACACATCAAATAAATTATACATTTATTACAAAACATATAGTACAGAATAACCGTCTATGTCGGGTTCAGGCTCAGCTGTCTAATAAGATCGGCCAGCTCGAGCTTCTGAGCTGTCTCAGGCTGAGAAGCATGATGGCCATCTACACCCTCGCACGGTTCATACACGCTCGCTTCTGGTTTTGAGGAGTGAAAAGTACAAACTTCGGTGGTCACGGATAGCAGAAGACTATTCTTAGGTACTTGACCAGAGGTCGATGATATCTCCGACATCGACAAGCTTGCCTCCCGCACTGCAAGAAACGCGATACTGTCCGGGTCCCAGGCGGTGATTTCAACGGGGCGTGCAACATATGCTCGTGCCTTCTGTTGTAGTGCCTTTTCTTTTAAAGAGAAGTGGTGCAATGTGAAGACGACCTCGAGGGTTGCTTTGTACAAAGTCGATTCGTACTGTGTGATTGGGACAAGGTTCCCGTCGAGGTCGTATAATGGCAGAGGCTGGATACGGCCTCGATGATTTTTCGTGAAACTATCTCCGAGAGCGTCGACAAATGTTGTGTAGAGATCATCGTGTTCAATGCCATAGAGCTTCTTGAGACGGGTGACTATACATATGTAAGCCGATATTCAAAAGTTGGACTCCGTACCTCAGTCAGAGGATGTTGAAATTTAATCCGATGCCCATCAGCTTCCATGAACGACCTCGATTCATTTTCACACCCTTCAATGACATCAACAAATCCAGGGTTCTCCTCAAAGGAAATCATCAACTCTTCGATCGAAAGGCTGGACCCTACTTCGGCCAGACGGCTCGGAGCATTCACTGGGGGATGAGAAAACATTTGGTCATCATGTGGTAACAGAACCTTCGGAGTCGGGAGAACCGGATACCTATGAAGATATAACCTTTTCCCGATGCAGTAAACGCATTAAAAAGCACATGCACCAGCCCCACTGGCCATTTCGATATCCTCGACCTTGTGCGAAAGTTGCACCTGCTCCCAATTGACTTGTAGTCGTGCACCGCCCATGGGAAGATCATTGCAACAAGAATCAAGCTAATTTCGAGGTTCTCCCCACTCCGATAAGACTAAAACCCAAATTTGATGTATGTAATTGACTCAAAGTATAGCGTATGATAAGGTGTGTACATCAGGAAACCGGAATGAAAATATATAGATAACCCCGTAGCACAACATTGTCCATGGGCGTCTAGTTGCTTAACAGCCCATTTAATGCCACAGATACCAATATATATATAACCAAGCAGAATCTCAATATTCAATATTGAGTTTAAGATTAGCAATAGAAAGAAACGATAAGAACAGGGCGAATAAAAAGACCAGGCCAGGTAGCCATACAATCCACGACGTGCGACAAGAGACGATGCAGCCTTCACCGGATGTCAAGCACAAGGGGTGACTGATGGGAGAATCATAGGAGCAGACTCGTCTGCAATCGCCATACATCGTCCGTGAGACAGTTTGAGTCATGGTCCAAAACACGCAGGGTCTTGATCCTTGCGACAAAAGCTTGATGTCCTGTTCTGGTGAACCCAAAATGAAGCAGTGTAAACTCGCATCGAACGAGCTTGCCTGAAAACTCCTTTTCGTAGTCTTGTGGAGCAATGAGCTCTCCGTGGGTGTTGTACGCAAGGATGGGGTTAGCGGGAATGGAAAATTGAGCCTCCGGATCGACCCATTTCACGGCGAAGCTAGTGAACGCATCAGGCATCAGGTCACGAACAGCCGTATATTCATGATCCCCGTGGATGTTATATTTATTCTATTTGAAGATCTGTACGTTAGAATAACGGCATAGGGTAAAACAATAAAACACTCACCCCCGTGAATGGATGTTGAAGCTTGAGGCCATCTTTATGAACCAGCGCACACACATTCAAATCGGCCTGAGAACCATCGGAGGCATGAAATGACGATTTACGACCGAGTACCAGATTAATTTGACGCATAGCTTGATTCCAAGCGTCGGCAGGGGGACCAGACAGGGCAGGCTTATGCATCGAACAAAACAGCTTGAGGTTGGAAACATCTTGAGAGTCCCGTATCATTGCTTGGCCTGGACTGGACGTGAGATCAAAATTGTGGTGCTTGATGTGGCCAACGACAGAGAAGATTGCAGGCTTGCCGGTTAAAATATCCTTTACAATGTGGAAGTCGAGACCATAAGTTATCTACTAACAAGGCTACAACAGAGAACGAACAAGCACAACTGTCTGGCGAATTTTCGTTTCGGAGAATTGCCGATTGATCGCTTTGCTGTCTATTTTTAGTTCAGCGCGCAAATAGGGGCTCAATGTGACTGGACCTTTGGTACTCTGTGAACCTCACTTATTACGTATAGTGGTAATTTAGCATGTAGTGTAATTAATTAATTTCTATGCACATATATATATATCAAAATATTCGAAACTGCATTCGTAAAAACATAGCGATGATAGAGCCATCTACAAGAAGTCGTAGTGTATGTCTGTGTATCATACCAAACATGATGCATGAAGCTTAATGAAGGACCAATGTGGGATAGCAGAAAGCGTCCAAAAATGACATTCAACTGTCGATCTGAATTTGAACGTAGTTCTCGATGGCTACTATCGCCCGCTGGTCTGTGATAAAATGTAATGGCCAAGACATAAATTACAAGGATTGCCATACCCTTTCGGTCTATTTCTCTTAATACATAGATCTGCATATGTATAAATTTGCTCGTCTCTTGTATTTCAGAACCATCGATTCGGCACGGCGATGACTAGATGACAACATCACGCGGTGTCTCTCAGACTTGGTGCGGTCACGATGATTCGTTATCTACATGCAGCTGGTTCGAGACAATTCTCGAAACGAGAAAAAATTAGCTGGTTTAACACCCACTGATTCCAAAATTGAATATAGCCTAATTATCCTGAAGTAGGAATATAGCTCCTCGAATCGATTGATGTCCATCTCAAATACGTAACCGCCCGCACGTTCGAAACTCATATTGCAAGTTCGAAGACCAATGCTTCTAATTACAGAGACACGCCTTCAAACATTTTAAGGCACCGAAGGTGCTTACCATGGCTTGCTCGGACGAAGGTATTGGATTTTTTAAAGGGTATAATCGGTTCGCAACATTGTCCTTTCACTTCTGCCCTCATCATTTTCATCGCTGGGTTCTCTCTGTGACATTTTCGTGGTTTTGTCCATACTACATCTTCCAGTCATAGTGTGCTGGTGCGTTTCTCCACTGAAATTATTGCCCGCCTTTCCACTCAGTTTTTTTCGCACTCCAAGTTATCTCTCTCTTGACAATGCTGCCATCAACCCCAAATCCTCAGCCAGGGGCTCACTGGACAGAGAAGCGATCCCTTTCAGAATTGGATTTTGGTCAGGACTACAAATCCTCTGTCTCATGGAGTCGCTACACCAGTCCTCGCCATCATTGCCTAATGGACACAACGACTCACAAGCCAGCTACTCTATCTCTCGTCGTTCGCAACTTCAAAGACAATATGGGACTCGTTCAAAGCCCACCCCGACGCGGCCAATCAACACGTAACATGAAGCTTTGGTGTGTCGGAGGCCAGCCGGAATTCACGGGCGCTGATCGATATTGGGAGAAGTGCATGGACGAGCTCAATTACCAGCTGAATACGTTTTGTAATGACAAGAACTTCTCCTACGCCGTCGATGGTTACTCCCGTCAGCCGAAGTCCCTCAATGTTGACGATGGGATCAAGTTCCATCATCCTATAACCGGGGTGAGTGCTGCGTTACGCTTTTATGGGTGTTTAATTACCAACACACCTTCCTACTGTTTGCCTTTTGATAGACGCTGTATGGTATCGAGTGCGATGACTTATACTGCACCTTCGCCGAATCTCTTCCAAAGGCTTTCAAGAAATGTAGACGCGGTCCGATCAAGCCTCTTCCAGCCTATGATCTTTCTGGAAATGTAATCCGCCCATCCAACTACAGGAGCGTTTTAGCCAACGCTACAATAGAGGTCGTCTTCACTCTCCATCATTTCTACTTCGAGCAGCCGGAGAAGTCACATTCATTCATCGCCCGACCAGTCGAAATAAGAGTCGTTGACCCATCCTCTCTGCCCTATTCACTCAGTTTATACGTCCCCCCTGATCCTGCCGATACCTCAGACTCTTCGGATGAAGACTTACCCACCCATTATGTCTTCAAACGCGCGCCTCTTAGGTCTCCATCTCCCTTCGACGCCAATGCGTTCTATAAGCGCCATTTCTCACTCATGCTGGGGACGCCCGATATCAGACATGAAGGTGTTGACGCTCAGAAGCTCGAAGAACCTCCATTCAAACGCGCTCGTCTGGGCTCTTCATCCAGCATCAAGTTAGAAGACATGGTTCAAACCTTTGAACCAGCTCCAGTCCATTCGTCATCCAGTTGGAGGTCGCCATATGTTAGGAAGGTAGGGACCAAGGTATGTCTGCGTGTCTGCATGTCGTTTCGTGTTATCACTTATTCATTTTCGACCACCATAAACTAATCCGCTGATCGGTAGGATTGATACCTCACCAATGGTTGTTCAAGTTTGCCAACTGATGCTCCACTAAAGAAGTTCTCGCCAGACCCCAAATCGTTACCGCTTTATATTGTTGATAGAACAATGCTACACCAGTCTTCCTTACTTGTCTTAGGTTTAGATCAAGAATTTCCGATTGTACTTTGTGAATGCCATATGAACTGAGAACTCCAAGGTGAACAACCTTCAGTTGTGAAAATGTCCCGCCTTTGGTGCACGGTTGGTACTCGAATCCCCTGTGTTGGGAGACGCCCAAGTCGGTATATTAGGTCCGCTTAATTCCTTGATGCTGACGACCCTGAGGTTAAAACACCAAAACCTGATTGCATCCCAGAAAATACGCAGACATATAGTCTAAATAAGGTAAGTGCTTCAGCAACGCGTTGCGACTGGCGTCTGCACAACGCCCACAACGTGACCGTGTCTGGACCACTGATAAGCACCACACTGGTATCCCCCTATTTTTCAGTTTTTCTCCCATTTTCCGTTTATTTCTATTCGCATCAGCGCTTCGTTCACGCGCCGAGCGCTTTTGGTTTCTGGATATTCGAGTATTTTCTTTCTATTTCTATCATTTTCTATTATTTTACATATATCATGTACTTAGTTTACAGCCAATACAACTCTCTTTCCGCCCTCGTATTTCGTGTTTCGTCTCCGTATTTCGTCTTCGTCTTCGTCCGCATCAGCAAAACGTCCATTCACATTTAGGGTTTCGTGGGTTTTTTTATCCATTTTAGGTTTTCGGGAAGCCCAAAAACCTCATGGTGTCAGATTTATTACAGAAAGTGCACTAAATTTGTAGTCTAAGCCAAAATAGGAATAGCATACAATGTAATATCGACGAATTTGTCCCGAGGTTTTCTGAAAAAGGGACATAGGTTTTTAAGTTTCGGTTTTTTTTAGATTTTTTAATTTCTAAGCGGTTTTAAGTGTTTTAAAAACCGAAAAATGTGAACGGACGAGTTCCTGATGCGGTGTCCGTATACACCTTCGTCAGCGCTTATTTTCATCATTTTCGTCGTCTTCGTCCTCCATCTTCGTCTCATTTCACCTCATTTCTCTCACATATCGACCCCACGAACTCGTACTGCGCGTTTCACCTTCCTTTTCCATCTAACCATCTCATCCTTTCGTCGCACCTTCACCACCACTCACCTTTTTACTCAGATCTCCCCACGCGCACATCACCGCTTTTTCAATTAGAGTAGAAATCGACTTCACACGAAATTCAATGCTTCATCGTGAAATGATTACGCCCGCGTTGCACATTGAACGAAATCTCAGACTTCAATAACCCCGGACCTGTTTTAAATACTGTCTATATATTTATACAATCGTACTCGACTCAAGGCTCACTGTTCCTGAAGGTCTAGCGCGGGTGTGTGAATAAACGGACAACACGGACAACTGATTTTGATCCGTTCGCACTCCGATGCCTCAAATGCACACAAAATGCAGAGTCAATGCAGAATTCCCCACACAACAGCCGGAATCAGTCGAGTGAAGTAATGACGTTTGGCGGGATGCACAGACGCCTGCGAAGAGATATCTATTCTTAAAGACAACCTTGAGACGGTCAATTCATTCGGCGATACCGAGAGCTACAGTGACCTTGTGATAATAATACTTCGGAGGTGACTCCAGACACAGTTCTGGGAGCCGTTGTGGACTTAGCAATGAAGTCGTTGACGTTGCATTTGGTCTATCGGCGTCTCATTGTCAGATCCTGAGACGCAGAATATTTCTCTTCATATGTACTATTTGGTGCTCAGAAACAGCCAAAAAAACATCGAGGAGTTGACACGTCCAGATCTAGAAGTACATGAAGGATATATAAACCCTCCTGTGGTCCATTTTTTGTCTCAGTATCTTTCCCATTAACTCCATCTCCGTTGCTCGAGAGTCTAAGTCCTCCGTATACATCACAATGTCGACTGCATTCATCGAGTGAGTTGACATGCCTTTCCTACACTGCGAGTTAAAACATACTCATGCCAAAACATCTGTTTTCCATAGCTCTTCTACTCTGAAAGTAAAGAGCGCTAGCAGAGCCGAGACGAAGGTGGAGTCGCTTAGTGTCCACACGGAATACGCGCGCAAGGATCATGTATTTCAGAGTTCTGCCCATCATCTCAGTAACTTTCATCAGTACGTCTAAAATACAGCCGTTCGATATAACTAAAAAAGCTCACGCTAGTCTATCAGAAGCAGCCATGAGCTCGCTATGGCCTTTTCCCAAGTCCCTTGGATGCGCTTTAACATCGTTGCTCAGCCAGATCTTGTTCAATTAGCCAGCAATGAGGCCCTCCAGGGTTTTGTCAACCAGGTTACCTCGATAACCATTGCCGCCGTCTCGAAGGAAATTCACGAAGAGGTCACCAAAGCTGTCAGCCAAGTCAGTAACAACATCTCGGGAACGGTCAATGAGCAGATGAAAACCGCGCATGCGAATCTCATGAAGGAAATTGTCTCTGTCTCTGCAAAGACGACTGCAACAGAGCACGAATATCTGGGAATTCCCCCAATGAACCGGCTCATCAAGGACCTCAATATTGAGCATGTTTGCCCACCAGTACCAGCCCCTCCGAAGCCCTCCCGTGTTGTCCCTCCCAAACTCGACACAGCTTTCTGGATCTGGACACCCGAGAAGATCGCCGGTCTAGGACTCACCCGAGCATTCCGTCGCACCATTTCAACCGCTTCCCCTGTTAACGCTCTAATAATCGATATTGCGGCCGACGACATGTACACACTCTATGTTAATGGTAAAGTTGTCGGGTGCGGAAAAGAGTGGAAGCAACCTGATCGCTACACCATCGTGTTCGAGGAGACTTGCCAAGTGGCTGTCACCGCCGTCGTCTCTCAGGGTGCCACCTTGAAGGATGTAGGATTAATCGCGGCCGGGAAGCTTTGGAACACCAACGAGCATATTACCCCAACAGTTACCAAATTTGTCACGAACGCGAAATGGCGCACCTTGGCAGCCTATGGTGCTTCAAAGGCATATATCGATCCCGACTTCGATGACGATCGTTGGCCAAGAGCACACGAGCGGTGCGCGTATGGTGGTCAACCATGGGGAGTACTCAAGACTACTTTACCTGGAAAGGCAGCTGGTCAAAGGATTGCAAATATCAAAGGAATTCCTAATGCGCCACTTGCCCCTCCCGCAGAGGAGTGGAAGGATTAATACACCTATTTGTAGCACCATGATATATTTATCAAATTTATTTTGTCATGTACGTTGTAATACATCCATTTTAATGCCGTTTGTTCGCTGGATTGCTGCGTTTGCCGTTCCAATTAATGATAGGGGCTTTTCCAAAAGCAGTATTTCGTGAGGTGTAGCTTGGCGCACGCCGCAGCAGCTCATTGGTTGGATCAGACGGAAATTAATTAGCATCAAGGACCGTGAAGTGTAACGGCATGCATTCTAGTTTTTTTCTTTAATACTCGTTCGACATTCAACTTCAACCACAACACTCAGTGGCACCCAAGCTTCAACAATGACCATCACAGCTCTCCCATCTGACATCCTCAAAAAGGTCATAGACATTTTCGTTAGGGATGCCAACACGTGGAACGAAGTCAAGACACTGTCGACCATCTCCAAATTCTGGCGCGACGAGTGTCGTGTCCACATATTTTCTTCTCTCAAGGTTGGAACACCGGAGGAACAGTGTAGCGGAATGTGCGTAGACTGTGCTTGTGAAGAAGAAACAGACAAGACAGTACCAATATCGCGTTTAGAGTTACTCGCATCAGAGCACCCACACACTCTGCCCTGCATCCTCGTACTCACCATTGTCAACCCAACCGACGAAGACGCGTCAAAGCTCGCCAAAATTATGACCAAACTTACCAACATCATCGCCTTCAATGTCTACCTCGCACAGAACCTCTGGACGGATCACCTTTCCGAAGCACTACGCGCCATTTCCAAATTTAGCAGCTTCCAGCGCCTGACGCTTCAAGCTGTTTCTCAATTCCCTGTCAAGGAGCTGGCGTATCTGACACATCTGAAGACGTTCGAGGTAAGCCAGGTGGAACTGGTCAAGAAGGGTCGATGCAACGTTACGACGCAGCCACCTCGGCTAAAGTCAACATGGCTGGCAGGGTTGGACATGTTCTATGAGGGGCCCTGTTTCAATGCGCTGGAGATGCGACGCAAGGACGGGAAATACTTGGTCAATCTTTCAGGGCTTTCGAAGTTGCACTTTGGGGTGAACGATCGTCAAGCAGTTCAGCAGGCCTCAAGAGTGTTGAAATCTCACCGCGTTGAATCACTGGAGGAGCTGTCTGTCATCTTCTCGCTACGCAGTAAGTTTCTTCGCCATTTATTATGCCTCAACCCTGTCTCACGCATGTTGTTTCTCAAGAGGAAGATCTTGAGTATAACTTCCAGCCTCACATAGACGCTTGGATCCTACCCAATCGCCGAACGCTCAAAGTCCTCGATTTTTATTCTGGTATCAGCGAAAACAACAAGGACCCCTATTCCGGCCTCTGCGTAACGTTAGAAAAGCTCTCCACTAACAACGTCCTGACAAGCCTTCACGTGTTGGTTGGTATTTCGACGATGCTGTTTTACGACGACTACGTTCGGGACATTGACGACGAGTGGAGAGCGCTGTGTACGGTCTTGATGAAGCCCGGGTGGAAGATGTTGAAAAAGGTGAAGTTGGAGATCATACCTGACTCTGACTCTGATGGTGTAACGGTTACGCCAGAAGGAAGAGAGACGCTATTCAATATGTTTCAGCCGCTTAATGACAAGCCCTTTGATATCGAAATCATATATCATTAGTTCCGGTAGACATCTAAATGTGATTATTCGACCCTTTCGTGTCTTTCCCTCATCTGTTCTTCTTTCTGGTTGCTTACTGGTCAAACAATAATTAGATCTCTGGTGAGGATCACGTACTGTGGACGGTCTTTGAAGCGGAACTTGACCCTCAACCATGTTATCAAACCACGGTACAACGACTGGAATCGAGGAGGTTTGGGTGAGAGCGGTATACTTTTTACGGCTGGGTTGGGATCGGGCTTCTGCGAGGTCAGTTCTTGTGTTACGATCCGTTGATAGACATTTGGACAGTCTGAGTCGATGTGAATTGAGCCATGAGACACAGGTCCAGTGGGGAGATCTTCTTGGACTTGGTTCGAACTCCCATGACCTCGCTTGTCATCAAGCGGCATAGTTTCTTGGGGTGGCGGTCCAACCATCAAGCTGCCGTTCTCAGCATTATTGACAACGACCGTGTGCAACGTATCGATGTACGGAGGAGGGTGCAATGTACCAAGCAGCCTCTCGACCACCTTCTCCGGCTCAACCTCCAGGTACTCCGCCATCTCACGTACAAACTTCTCCAGATTCGCTATACACTCCTCCCTCTCCATCGTAAGCAGATCAACCAGCTCTGGGTACTGCACGGTCGCTGGATCGTCGAGCTCAGCTTTTATATACTGAAGACGCTGCTGAAGGCCATCAATTCGCTCTTCGAGGGTCTTGTAGACAGGTAACGTCGTCTTGTCTGATCCGTCAATCAGAACTCCCAAACCTTCGACGGGGTCGGAGGGCTCGTTTGCGCTTCGCGCAAGTACGGTTCGGCAAACTTTGTTGAGGATGTCCATTGCTGACTGGTGCGTGTTGAGAAACCGCAAGACATAGGAAGAGCCACTGCCTCCGTCCCAGAGGTCCTAGGCCAAGAAATTCATCCAGACCTTGTAAGCGCAAGAGCATCATTTACGGTGTGCCGCACGTATCGTACCTGCCAATGTTCATCTAACCCACTAAACCTCTCCACCGCCCTTGTGTATGATTCGGATCCTCTAACGAGGCAGTCCCACATGGTGGTGACCAATCTAGCTCGATACTTGTTTCCATCTCCCCAGAAGTTTTGAGTCATTGACAGATAGTTCCTTCGTCTTCCTCCCAAGCGGATATCCGTGATGGAGCTCATATATATGATTCGAACGTAAGCAGCTTCAAATCTTTTGGTCGTGCCATCACTGCGAATGTCGATGAATAGATAATAGTAACTTCAGTAGCTTATACGAAAAGGAGGGGTCGATGAGAAATACCTTTTCGCCCTCCATATCTTCGTCGCATTCAAGATTTTCATTTCGGATATATTTGGGTCCGCAAAGCCAGGCGTGTCGATGAGATATATGGGGACTCCGTAACTGGTTACACCTTCAAGATGGTAGGCCGTGACCTGTTGGGTGACGCCGTCCAGTTGATCTTTGGCTATGTCTAGCGGTGGATTAGATCCTGTCCTATTTAGTGCCTCAATGAACTGAGGTCATTATGCGATCATATCAGGAACGCGAGCGTCTTAGATGGAATTTGGTAAATACTGAATGCTCACACTACTCTTCCCGGAACCTGTGGGTCCTACGAGCCTACACCAGGTCTCGCTAAGTAAAGACGAAGGACGGTTGTTTAAGGAGAACGGGACCTACACCATGCAATATGATCGGTAAGGGACATTCTCCTCGTCAATCCGCTTAACCGACACAGGGCCTATTATCTTCAGGTACTTAAACTGTCGTGGGTTTCCATCAGGAAGGACTGTGGACGTAGAATTTCTGGCTCCGTTGGGTTTGGACATGGGTTGGTGAGGGTATTCTAGGTATCCCAACACCCAAGAGTGGTACTGTGCTCCGTGATGACACGAGGAGAGTCAGCTAGAGGTTGAAAGCAGAAAACGCGTGTCTTCTTTGTCAACATTTATATATAATCAGGGTCTGAATTGACGCAGTGCATTTTTCCAGGCACGGCCACTACAGAATATCTAATTTGGGTTCGGAACACACTTCAATCTAATCAGTCTTGTGGCGTCGGTAACAGCGTTTGGCATCCGCAGGTAAGTAAACACTAAGAAGGCGCTTAACTATAAAATCATCATCAACTTTTGATCTGTTTGAGGAGGAATTGGTAATGTGGAACAGACGAATGTGAATTATAATCCTCTAGATCTACTTGAAGACTTCCCTTGCCCAATCTACTATTCTCTTCAATTCCTTCCCATCAACCTGCTTCCCAGCTTTAAACTCGTCCTCGAAAAAGAAATCGAAAGTAGGATCATTATGAATCCCATTTTTTACCACTATGACCTCAATGCCCGTATGGTTCTTCTCGAACCTCCTCCCTAACTCAATGATATCATCACACAAAACCTCCAATTCGCCTGCGGTGATCAATACTTTACCGACCTTGCTATCGAGACGTTCCCACCAATCTGCCGGTGCACCAAACAGCGTGATGTAGGGCTGCAGAGCGTCGAGGACAGAGGGGCGATCTTGAAGCGGTCCCAGGATTTTGTTTCCTGCGAAGGCAACACCCGCAGTGGAGAGAATATCGTACCCGTCGTTGCGTTTCCAGGTTCCTTTCAATGTGCTCGCTTTTTCCGGGATAAGAGTTACCCATGGTGAAAGAAGATATGCTCCTCCAAGTTTTACGTTGGGTTCTATGGTAGGAATATGGGGAATACCGGGTAGAATAGGGATGGGGTGTAGCATGTGTCCGAGAAGCTGTGCCACCAGGTTGCCGCCTGCTGAGTCTCCCATGACCATAATGTTGGATGGGTCGATGCCTTTGTCAAGCAGGGAGCGGAGAGCAAGCGTCGCTTGGTGTAGTTGGGTTGGAAATGCGGCGTCAGGTACGAGAGCTAAGTTGTAAAAGGGTATCGTTAGTAATAAGTTGTGACCGTGCACCCGATAACCAGGAGGTAAAGACGTACAATAAGCCAACATGGCAAGGGCAATCGAATCATCTGCGCCATCCTCGCTCAGCCCTTTCGAAGCCTCTCGGATCACATAAGTGAGGAAGTTGATCGCGAATGGCTGTAGGCAATAAATGAATGCTCCGCCATGAAAGTAAAGAATAACTCTCTTCGGCGTCCGTTTTGAACTGCCATCTCTTTTCCTCGTGCCATTCGTCCTCCCTACCCAAAGCAACTCTGCTCCCTCTCCCAAAGTTTCTATATCCTCCTCGATATCGTATTTCGTGCACCATATCTTATAGCTATCCTTTGATAGTTGTTTTTGATGAGGTGCTGGGACTCGGATCTGACACCATTGCATCCATCGGATGCTTGTCTCGAGAATGAGGCGTCTGGTCTTTTTGTGTCGGATGAGTGGGTCGAACGGGGCAGTGAGGAGGCCATAAAGTAGAACAAATGCTATAAAATGGAAAAATGAGTTAGTTTTATGATGAATATTTGGAATTCAGTTCTCCGATGGAACGTTGTTGATAAACGGATCGGGTTCACTTACGGAACGGCACCCAGTACACAAGTATGGCAGCTATGTATTGGAAGCGATTTTTCATCCTACCACGTATTCTGATCAGAGTGGATAGATGAGAAATGAGAGATGAGAGATAAATGTTTGGTGTACGCGACAGCGCGAAATTGAGGGCAATGATGATGATGGTTATGCTCCAAGGTTGCCCAAGTTGCCTCCTGTGGGTGCTTTTGCTTCCAAGTGGCTGTATGATGTATGATCAGCAGTCGCCAGCAGCGGGCCTTTGTGGCTGAGGTTTGCAAGGACATGAACGCCAAAAGAGAGCCTGTGAATGCACCCATAGTTCCTGTCCTCAAGTCCAACATTCAAGAGAAACACTGGGCAATCTACAGATGACATAGTCGGAGTTAAATATACACATTGCACCCGTTGCAGGTTGCTGTGATTTCACAAGCCTCCCATCGTAAGCGGCCCGCTAGCTTTCCCAGTCTTCACGATTGAAGGGAAAGTGAATTCGGACACATTGTATGTATATAAGTACCTTCCTCAACGCACTAGATACCGTTTTTAGTCATAAGCTTTATACAGGCGCAATCAAAATACCAGGTTCGTATTGATAAAAGCCCCTATCTTTGACGTGTATCTATGCCATCTGAATCACATCAACTACTGATTGCTGTCGTAAATTCGACGGGTAAAGTTCAAATTCAGAATCATGAAGGTCCATAGCTTAAGATTGAACTAGTAAGTATGTACATCTGCGATTAAAAGCCACCCAACTCGTGGGGAATGATTTCCCATACCTCTTTGGCCAATCTTTAGCTATCACGAATGTTCGAAGACCCCCTTCGTCCATTCAACGATCCTCTTAAGTTCCTTCCTACTAGCTCTCTTTGCCTCGTCTTCGCCCTCAAATAAGAAATCAAACGTCGGGTCGTTGTGAATACCTCCCTTAATCACCATTACCTCCACATCTCTGTGCACCTTCCCAAGACATCCACCGAATTCAATAATCTCATCGCACATCACCTCCAACTCGCCTGCGCTAATCAACACTTTTCCTACTTTGGTATCGACGCGATCCCACCAATCCAAGGGCGCAGCTGGGAAGGTGATGTAGGGGTAAAGCGTAGAAAGTAGGGAAGGGTTTCGATGAAGCGCTTCGAAGACCTGCTCTCCGGCGTATGCGAGACTGTCCCTTGATAAGATATCGTGTCCGAGGTTCGTCTTCCATGTCCCTTTGAGGATCCCTTCTTTCTCGGGAGCCAAATTTGCCCAGGGAGACTGAAGAAATGCGCCTGCGAACTTCACTTTTGGATCGATGGTTGGGAGCTTCGGGATATCTGTGTGAGCGGGCATTGGGTGTAACATGTGTCCTAGGAGTTGCGCGATGAGGTTGCCCCCTGCAGAGTCACCCATTAGGATGACATTTGAAGGGTTGATTCCTTTATCGAGCAGAGATTGGACAGCGAGGATTGCTTGATGGAGCTGCGTTGGAAAAGCCGCATCCGGGACGAGAGCTATGATGAGGGATAAGATGTGAGATCGCGAATTGAATGTTGAACGTTGAACATCGATAAGTTAGAAGGCATACGTACTGTAACCTAGCAGCGCGAGTCCGATACATTCTTCATTTTTGTCTCCCTTCAACCCTTTCGACGCCTCTTTACGAATATAATTCGCATAATCTATAACCGCACCATTCAAACCCATCACATAGGCACCACCATGGAAATAGAGGATAACCTTTCCAGGTGCAACCCTTGAATCACCCTCTCTTCCTGCTTTTCTTCCTATCCAAAACAATTTGGCGTTTAGCCCCAGCTCTTCTACATCCTCCTCCACGTTACGCTTTAAGCACCATGCTTTGTAGCTCTCGTCCGAAGGCGGCTCCTTCCAGGGAGGCAGAGGCATCACAAGCTGACACCATCCTATCCACCGGATGGCAGCTTCGAGCATGATGCGCTTGGGTCGTTTGTCTTTTGTGCGCCAGCTAAAGGGAGAAATGATGAGGTTGTACAATATGATAAATGCTATGCATGGCGGCCCAACATCGAACATTGTATGGTGATTCGTTAGATAATTGGATGGCGAGACTCAACGTGAAACCACTCACGCAAGGGAACCCAACGAAAGGCGTGGGCCACTACATGATTAAGGCTGATCATGCTCGAGTTTCTCCTCTCAATGGCTTTTGTTGTGAGTAGCCTGGATGTGTGTCAATCGGTTGATGTTGTCGATATGCAAAGGCCTGATTTCCAACCTCAAGTGAGCAGGAGATGGATATAGGAATGCTGCGGGTGTTGGGCTTGAAGGTGGTGGTCACCGTTGAATTTGGGGATTCTTCGATGCCCAGAACTGCAGCGTTCACTTCTATATATACGGTGGTTATCGATCAGGGTGGTCTTGAATTCAATCGGTTAGCTCGAAGCCGTCGTTACCGCGACCTACACGTGTAGCTCTCCTCGACGGCATCATGATAGCTCGAAGTCAGAAATGAATGTCAAAGAAATGACACATTACAATACAAACAATGTTGAGACCACTGACTCCGGCGATGATTCTTACTCAGCCAATGTCATAAGATGGCACAGTGGCCTTACGTAGATCAATCCGCAGTTCCCCTGAACACGAGCATTGACAACGAGCTGTGAATTGATAGACAGTACGCCATTACACGCTATCATTGTCTTCAGTGTTCCCTTTCGAAGGATCTCACTCCGTGTTCCTCATGGGTTTCACGGTCCAATCCTTCGAATGAATCGAGGCTTTCGGACTACAAACTACATCAATACCCCTGATGCGCGGTTGCTCGTTCTAATGAATAACCGTATTATAAGCATTAAAGCAAATTCGCATTATTACTTTCAGATCACCCTCTAGCATCCAATCTCACCAGCCTAACCTTGCAAGCTATGTTTTTCAAATCCCACCAAAGCCCCTATTCTTTGGTGTACAAAGTGTGACAAACAAACACGTTGATTGATGCGACACGTCGACTTGAATCTACAGCACTGACCGCTACTGACCAGTGCCAACACCACCATGATCGACTACGCTCTTTCTGACCCGCTCGTATGAGACTCACCTATCTCAGGGTTACGTCTTTGCAGAGGCGATATTAAACCCCTTTAGGTTACTTGAATTTTTGCGTTGAATGTCAATTCATTTTTAGGCGTCATCATGACCTTTTTGCTGAGAAATTAGAAGATTTTTGGCGAGGAATACCCAAGGGGCGATTTATACGCCAGGAAGTAAATGTGAGCAGCATTATTTTACAAGTATTTTCAACCGAGATTTACATCTAATCCAGGTAGAATTGTTGCACAGTTATAACTGTTTATTTCTGTCCATACCCCTCAATAAACCAATTCACGATTTCCTTGGTGACATCCACCAACTTCTCTTCTCCAGCCATGAAGTCGTAGAATGGGTCGTCATGGACTCCAAAGTCCTGAACGATGATTTCAGCCTTCCTATGGACCTTGCCAATGCGATCAGCAAACTCAAGGATATCATCCCGCAAACATTCTGCATCACCCGCTGTAATGAGGATCTTGTTGACTTTGGTGTCGATTCCATCATACCATCGTCCAGGTGCGAAGGTCATGTCGATGTATGGCATCATGCTCTTCTCTGTAACGGAGTCAAGCACATATTGCCCCGTGTCCTCTAGCCGCCTCGCGCACACAATGTCGTGACGGTCGTTCTCTTTCCACGATCTGACGCCTTCACGAGCTTTCATGACTGTCCAGGGAGACATTAAGTATGCACCGCCAAATTTAGTGGACTCGGGAAGACGAGAGACGTTTTTGTAGGGATGAAGCATGTGGACCAGGACTTGGACGATGAGGTTGCCCCCAGCCGAGTCGCCTGTGAGTTGGATGTCCTGTGGAGAAATTCCCCGGTCAAGCAGAGTTTGGATCCCATTGGTGGCCTGACGAAGTGGAGTGGGGAATGCACCCTCGGGGAGGAGTGCTACAGATAACGCGGCAAGTTAGAACTCATCTGTGGCGAGATGTTGCAGTCCATGCTTACTGTACGTCAGAATAGCGACAGCGACGTCCCAGTCATTATGGATTCCCTTCCCAACCTCTTGACGAACAAATCTCCAAAAGTCCAAAGCGCACTCCTGCATGGGCCACGAATATCCCCCGCCATGGAAATACAAAATAACCTTCTTCGCGTCCTTGTTTCCGAGCCAAAGCAACTTGGACTCCGACTCATCTTTGACATCCTCAATCATCAGAGGAATTTTCTTCTTTTTGCACCATTTCTTGTACGAGGTCAACGTCGGGACGAACAATATCTTGCTATGCTTCCACTCCAGCGAGAAGATAACCCAGCGGAGAAGCGCGTCAGAAACGATGCGACGCCATGGTTTCTTTTTTTCCTGGGGATTAAGTGGGGAGACGACGAGTCGCAGAACCAATACAGCGGCTGGTTATGAGGTGAGTTAATTAACTTTGGCTCAAAGAATAAATCTAGACTTACGCAGGAGTGGCAAGGTCCTGACGCACCAGTTGACTGTAGTCCAGAGGATATCCAACATCTCGTACCTTGTCGTGGTGGGGCAAGAGCAAGCCAGCAGTCCTTCGTCCAAGACCATGGAATGAGACACATTCTCACATTTATCCACTATGGGAAGCGCATTACCAACACCAGGCCAACACACTTGTCAAAGAAGAATGAACGAAGCGCACTTCTCACATCTTTTCTCATGCCACGCTAGCCTTTTTCATGGTCAGGTCGCATTCGGACGTTGCACAGAGCACAACGCCGGGATGGTAGCGTGCAATACCCGAGATTTTTTCCATTCAACTACTTTATTTCATTTGCGGCCCTTATTCAATTATGCTGTTTTCTCATTTTCTCTCTCGCGTTATTCACCATGATATTCCCTGGGAATGATCATGAGTATGCCGCACGACTGCTGTGGAGTATAGGGGCTAATTATGAGGCGTTGTGATGAATGCCGTCTACAACCCTCATGAACTATGAAATCGGACACCTGTACGCTCAAGTGACTCGAAATTACAATACCTTGCGGGCGCATTTTATAATGGGGAATGGGCGGCCTAGAGTCGTTGCTAGACTCATTGAACGATTTAGCGTGACTCGGGACTATGAAGTGCGCAACGACATATTACAATTCTGTTCGTCCTGACTTCCATTCCTTGTACAGCGCTATTTCAGAGCTTGCAATAGATTCTAGAATATGTTATATGCATGCAGATAACGGAACTTCAACTCCAACGTCAGAGTCAGAGCCGTGCTCAATTTTCGATATGTCGTATCCACGTTTATTCCTGGATTTGGGCTTGCACAATTGAGAATTGCTACATATGGTCATACTGAATTAGCTATAAATAATGCGGGGTGCCTTCAACGTCAACCCTCCAGGGCTGTAAGCAGTGAAAGCAGTGCAGAGGAACGCCCCAGGTCTGAACTCGAAAGCACAACAGACCCCATATGGTACAAGGTACAAGTACAATCATGCATACTACAATGACATACGGTTGTCATTGGTAATTTGAACAAGATCGATAACTTCGATTCAGCCGATTCGCGTCTAAATTTGAATTGAATCGTTCATCCATCCATACATCATACTGAACATATAATTTCATAGCATGTCGAACGCTGCGGATTAACATCACGACCATATTGTGCGGTGCCCCGATTCAGGAGAGCTTCCTAAAAAGGGAGTGACGGGCACTGGCGCGGGCGCTGCACCGCTCCAACATTTCCAAATATTCACTTCGAGCTCTTTTGTTTCGAACGAACTGATGTTCTGATACGCGGCAAGGAGGTCTGATGAGAGCGTTGATGCGCTCTGGAACGCATCTATAACTTAAACCCATGGTGCAACCGGCGCAGCGAGTCGGTGAAATGGAAGTTAATACCTGTAGGTCCATATGGTAGGTAGTGCAGAACATCATCGAGAGGGTCGTTGCGATATGTTTTGAGTATTGCCGGGGCACGTGAGGGCGGGTACATACACGGCCTTTTCGGAAGGGTATTTACGTGAAATATTCTGAATATTAGGCGAAATAAAATATGATTAGAACTCAAAACAATGTATTTTTCTCGGTGAAGGTACACTAAACCATAACTCGTAGATGTGCTTACATCGCGGTTCACAACTACAAAATTATTTGGAAAAATGGACAGGAATGTGGGGTAAAATGTAAAACAGGGCCACAAATCTGTCAGTGACTTCCAAGTTCGTAACAAATAATCAAGCTAGAATTACGTCGCTGAGGACCCTTTCCTTGTAAACCCCTCCCTGAACCACTGAAACATCTTACTCGACATCTCAGTGAATTTCTTCTCCCCAGGAACCAAGAAATCCAACAGCACTTCGTCATGAAGTCCATGCTTATCCATAATCGTCGTCGTGCCTTTATGTACCTTCTCAACCCGCTCGCTAAATTCCAGAATACTATCACGCAGAACCTCAGCGCCTCCAATGCTAATCAACACCCGCTCAACAACGTCCTCGAGTCCATCGTACCAGCCCTCTGGGCCGAACCGAGAGTCCATGTATGGAAGCATTTTGTCCGGATCTTGAAGACCTGAGACAACCCAGTCGGCAAATTCTTTGATTGTTCCGGACGATATGATGTCGATGTTATCGTACATACCCCCAAAGGACCCCTCAGACTTCGGGAGTAAAACGACCCAGGGTGATATGAGGAATGCACCTGCGAGCTTGGCGCCTTGTGGCAGAACAGGGATGGATGGGTAGGGGTGAATCATGTGAAGCAGGACTTGCACGACGAGGTTACCCCCTGCAGAGTCTCCTGCGAGGTAGAGGTCCGATGGGTGAACGCCCGAATTGAGAATATGCTGAACCGCAAGAACGGATTGATGTACGGGGACTGGGAAGCTGGAATTATCTTCTACCATGAGCGCTAGTTTGAATAACGTCAGGAGTGAATATCGTCCTGAGAGGTTACGATAAAAGGAGCTTACTGTAGTCCAGACAAGCAACAGATACTTGAATGTTGTCTTTGAACGAGAACTGACCCCTGAAGTACCCCCAAAAGTCGACACTGTAAATCGCAAGGGGAAGCGCGAATCCTCCTCCATGGATATAGAGGACGATCTTATCGGCCTTTGGTGGACCCATCCAATACAACGGGCCTCCACCCTCTATTGACTCGATGAGAGGCGCTGATTTAGCGCCTTCGGACCACTTCTTGTAAACGTCAATTGAAGGACCTCCAATATACACCATGTGCCTGATTTGCTGAGTATAGACGTGCCAACGAAAGATGGCATCTCCGGTGATGCGTCTCCAAGGTTTATGACGCTCGTCCTCAGTGAACCATGTTCTTAGGAAACGCCCAAGAACGATGACAGCTATTCGTGAAAGATTTCATTAGATTCCGTCTTGTCAAGCAAGCAGAACACCAAGTAAGACTCACGGATAGGAAGTGCCTTTGTCCATACAAACACCTTCTGCAGGAAGGGCGGATTGTAGATATCCTTTGAGCTCGTACTAGCTTTCGTAGTGACTTGCGTCAACACGGATGTAGCTGCCATGGGAGAAGAGCAGAATGCAAAGGACCCGAAAGCGGGAGGTGAGATGGTGGGCCCAGAATATCAAGAAGGGAAGGAAAGGCCCTCGACAGGAAGGCTTCCTATAAATCTAAAAATCAAAGGTAAAATCTTCGAAAATTGGATTGGGAAAATACCTTCGATCAGGCGATTCTTCGTCTTGCTTGAAGTAATTTAAAATACGCTTCTTGAATTCTATCTACCTCTGTATCTATGAGACAGTGTTTCATTAATCAAGTCCTCGATGCTTATTTCAATATTTAATTGCCAAAACTTGATCCAGAGAACTCCTGGACATCATAAGTTCCTGTCGTAGAGCGACAACAAGGCAGTAACATACCCTCGATTGGTCGAAAAATGGGCGAAGGAGCCCCTATCTGGGACACCTTCGTCGACGTGTCAATGTACACAAGGAACATTAAAAACTCGAGAGATACGTGTGTGAGCTGCCTTGTTTCAGAGAGAATGAGGAACCACACAAAGGTTCTCGTCTTGAATGAAACGGATCTTTCGACCGTCAATCTAGCTTTGTGATCGATCACGTCCAACGGGGCGCCCAAGCTCCTGTGGCCATAACTGACCGCCCTTGTGTATTCTTTGGATGTCTTGATGTTCTACTCGAGCTGCTCCAATGCTGCTATGTGTATTGAGAATTACAATTGCTTACACATAGTGTGTCTCCTGATCTGGCGTCCGCAGTCGCGATCGAAGGCCGGCCCTCGTTCATTCTGAGGTCATCGTTTGATGCCTGCCATACACGTTTAGATGACAACAAGCCCAGAAAACTCGAAGTGATTATCTAGTGATGAATTCTTGTACTAGTGTTGATGGATTATTGAAGCTAAACGCCACTTATATTCACACAAGAAGAGGTCGTCAATTCACAATGGCACAACCCCAAAATTAATTTCCAGCTTTCTGCGCACTGATCTAGAGTTTCATGTTATCTTATCTTAGTATGTTCTCCATGAGGGGAAATTCAGGGCGTCATTTGGAGCCAGCTGCGGAGAGATACTCTCTTTCTCGTACATGTCTACAATTGATGCTTGTAGGTATTAGTACGCCACAGTCGCCTGCTTACTTCCACACCTGCGTCGCTGTATGCGTAGGTCAACACACATGCTACGCAAGCTGTGAGAAATTGAATATTGGGAGGAGTGAATCGACGGCACATCTCCCCTGCCGTTGATGGTTATCAATTGCAGCTGAGTACTATCTCATTGGGAGTCAGAAGAGAGAGAAGGACGAAATGAGTACGTTTCATGTCAAGTGGAATAAAAGCATTGATTCGAGACTCGTCACAAGAATAACTGGCAAAGCAGGACGGTATGTCTTTCCCTATGTTTTCCATTGACATTCTATACCTGTCATCAAGTTCAGGAGGCCGAGGAGGCCATCCGGCTACACGCCCGACAGCGGCATTGCATCTTGCTGCGCTGATATGATAGGGCATAATTGTGATATTGAGAGCTTCTTGATCTGGAGTTCAACGAAGTTCAACAGCGTGCAAGACTCCAAGATCACATGAAGAAACATGATGACGAGTCGCAATTTGAGGTATTTCCAGCCGGAAAGATGACGGATTCATAATTACCGAACGGAATGATACCGCGGCACCGGTGTCTCAACCCAATTTACCTCTGTTCCTAAGTTAGGATTTGCTTCGGAATTGGATGGAGAAGGGTCGTTGCATGGTAATGATGATTTGTTATCATCGAGATGCAACCGCATTTTGAGGTATAAACCCCCGCGAGGGTATGGATGCGATGAGTCATTGGCAAGAGCAGCTGACTGAGCGGTTGGAGCTTTTGCGAAGAAAGATAACGCACGATGCCTCTTCAGTAGAAGACATATTATAGGATTACAAATATCTCACTCGCTATATTCACGCCGAAGTCTGACGTTACGATAAGTCCCGTCTCGGAATGCGACTCGAATGATATGGATCTTATTGTTGGACAGGTGAAGCCGCGAGTACTGTATAAACATATTTTAGCGTTTAATCAGGGTTTGAACCCCCCTCAGGAGTATTTATTCATATTCTCAATGTCACGCAGCTCGGGACCTGGTAGGCAAATGCAGTGAGTTACCGCGCTTGAATCATCTATATGTGATCGCACATACCAACTCTAAAGGCCACGCACACGCATGTCACTGATCAATGAAAGATATAACTACCCTGAAATGGGTTCGCGGGTCTTAAACGTCCATACCAACAAAATGCATTGCCTCACCCTCATACTAATGACTCGCTTTCTATTTGACGTGCAGTGAAGGAATTTAAGGGTCGATATCGGGCACCCCGTTGCTAATCACAAAGGGTCGTACCCCAGCCCTTCGCGATATCACGCACAGCCCCATGCAGTTGCAAGAACAATTGAAGGGTGTATACTGCAGTCAACATCGCTGTTTATGAACATAAATGCGTAATTGTCATCGTACAATCGAATCTTGAGCGCCTCCCTTGACAGGCACCGCATCACTTATGAGCGCCCAACACCAACCACGCCCTTGCGCCTAGTCCTCAACGCGTCCCCAACGCCCTTGTATCGTTCCCTCTCCTTAGTGTCTGCAGTACTTGAGGTCATCATCGAAGCATGTGCAGATGACACCCTGTCCAAGGACGTGCCTTCATCTGGTTGAAGCACCACCGAATCGTCCTCCGTCGATGGAGTAGGGACATTATGAGCATCCTGGTCTCGAGCAGACGGAATGTACGGAACTCCCTGAGACGGAACCAGCGTGAGCTTTGTCGGCGGGATAGCCCTAGGATCCGAGTAGTTGGTAGATTGAGGGGAGTAAATGCTGCTTTGGGTGGTCTGTCGAGATATGACTGAGAAATACTCGCTCTCGTCTGAAGTTCCTTTTCCAGTTCTCCGGGCCGAACGAGGGTTGATAAGCGCGCGTTGTGGTTTGTTAGCCGCGACAAGAGGGACGTGAGGGGGATCTGCAGGGTTGACAGCGTATGCTTCCTCGCTCAAAAAGTCATCAGCGCTCCCAAAGTTTTTACCATCACCATACGAGAGACTCGGACCGTTGATACTAGGCCGTACAACAGGGTACTTCTCATCTACAATATCGTCCTCTGGAACTCGAAGGTGCACAACCCCGGTCCCATCCTCGCGTTCTTCCGAAGTCCGGGGTTCAGATGCCGTCGTACTCCTCGAACCACCACGAGCTAGACCCAGTTTTTCGCTACTACCATAACGATCGTCTCGAAGAGACTTTTTCAACGCTCTCCTTAATGGGGCCCGAGTGAAACTATCAGCAGCTTCCTCTGCTGCTGAACGACTGTCTACAGCAGTAGTAGATGAATTCGCCACAGAGAACCTAGAAGAAACTGCCGTAAACGCATTGCTAATCCCAGCTTTCCAAGACGCTGCCCAAGTCTGCTCCGGTGCCTGATTCAAGTGCGCACCAGGTGTGGGAAGAGGAGGCAGGTTCTCCAAAGAGTTCTCTCGAGCAGGCTTATTCAGATTCCTGATTCTTGCAGTAATAGAAGGGCGGCTGTCCGAAGCAGGAAAGAAACGAGGCATGCAGTGCGCCTCCCGATTAGCCCCCAACTCATTCATAGGATCAATAGGATAAGCATTAACCGAAGTCGATGACGAACCCGGAAAGCGTCCTCCAACAAGATAAGTTGAAGCCTCCATCTGCGCACGCGAGGCTAGTTCTTTGTCCACCAGATGAGAAGGTAGCTTCCTCATGCGTCCGGGACTGTTACCAGGCCGATATGCAGCAGCGTCAAAAGATTTAGGTTCACGGAGAGCGTGCTGATAGTTCGATCCGAGACGTGGGGACCAAGGGGAATGAAACGCGCCAATTCCCGCAGCACCTGCGCTAGTAATCATAGTAGAGCTTGCTCCTGCCGCTCCTCCTCCGCCCCCATGTGGACCATTCCGTGTACCATTTAAAACTTCGTTCCTGCCAGCCTCGAGGTGATCCATGTCATCTGTACGGTCCGGATCTCCCTTGACCCACGGTATGGCGGCCTCCCACTCATCCCTCCTCCTCAAAGCACGGGATCGGAGACGAATTGCCCATGCGATCAAGGCGGAGGTAAAGGCGACAAAAATAATAGCACCTAGTGCGACCCCAAGATAAAAAAGTGTGCCATGTCCCGTAGAAACATTCGCAGAAGGTGTCGGTGGATCGGTAGTTTGTGCCGGTGTGAACGCACTTTGAGATGAGGTCGACGAAGTACTAAATTGAGTAGGTGTGGTCGAGCGAGAAGTGGATGTGCTAGAGGCAGTGGAGGTGCGGGCACGCGTATGGGACCTTGTGGTGGTTGGGGAGGTTGACGGAGTGGTTGACAGTAATTCAAGGGAAGTCGTTGTAGACGACACGAAAGACGTTGAAGATGATTGGAATGATGATGCGGATGATTCGGAGACTGAAACGAATGCAAGCGATAAGGTCGATGATCTGAAGGATGATCCAAATGAAGCTGTGACCGAAGATGCAGATAGCACGGAACTAGCAGAGAACAACGAAGAGAACGAAAACGCGACGGGAGAGGAGAAAGGCTCGGTAGATACTGGGTGAACACTAAGAGTAGCAGTGGGAACGGTGGAGGCTAACGCCGATGGCGACGAAGTAAGCAATTGGTTGAATGGCTCGGTGCTCGTGAGGAAGATCGCTGTCGACTGAGAGGCAGCATTTGAGACGGGGGGTAAAGAAGCTAGCACCGCAGATTGAGATAAGACCGTCGCCATCGTGTCTATGTCAGTCATCATCATCGTAGATGAAGAGTCCATTGAAGCGTCGGCGGACATGGTAAGAGAATCGATCGTTGTAGCGGCGGCATTGGATAATGTTGCGCCTATTCGGAAACTGGCCTGCCCCAATGAGACTGGTCGGAATGATCAGCGTTAATAAATGCATCAGGCTCAGAAGTGCTTTCGATATCTTTACCTCCGTGGCTCAATTCCGGGCTCGAGACGGAAACCTGCGAGATCTCCGCCGGTGATGTAACGGAAATAAGTGGTGTGGGTTCCACATGGGTTGATGCCCCGGGGAGAGGCGTCATCGCGTATGTTAGTGGCCATTGCGCGTTATTGGGTGGTGGTGGGTTGTAGTTAGTAGGTTGTGTATAGATGACGGGCATAATCGACTGAATCGAGGCTGTAACAGCCGCTGTTGTACCTGATGCGTTGATTTGGCCTCCTGGATTCATGTCAAGGGGTGAATCATTGTTATCAGCATCAACAGAGTAATGCTGTGGCGAGTCTGGCTGGACGCCAGCGTCCATGAAACTCGACGGTCGTGTATGGCGTTAAGGCGATTCAAGGTTAAGTATGATAACAGCGTGCAAACCGGGGGTTGTACTCTTGCGATGGACAGCGAAAATTTAGTGTACAGAGGGTGAAACTCGAAAACTCGAATACAAGACCTAGCGTCAGTGTGCCGATTTCAATTGAAACCGTCGGTCCAGATTAAAATACATGCCGGTGCAATCTGAGAACATATCACACCAAAGTCAGTTTGTTTAAAAAATATGTCTAAAACAAGATATTAGCATACCAAACGGAACAATTGTGGGCGTCAAAGTAGAGCGCTCACCTAGAAGGCTTTCAATAGTACACATGGCTCCAACTACACCACTGATATCCACATTCTGATACATGCACACCAAAGCACATCACAGCATACAACCAACGAAGATACATTTCATTATTAAGATTCCATGTGGATCTGAGGAGCTAGTGCTGTTTCATTGAAAGTCGGTGGTGTATCATCGCAAGTAAGGAGAGAACCAATCTGATACTCCAAGCCTTAGCAACGCAACAGGATTGCTCACGGCGGCAACAAGCGGCAACGGCCGGAGATGGTTGCCAGTTCGGTTAACAGAAACTCTATTTTAAGATCAACTAGCCGGACCAGCCCCTATTGGAGTAAACAACACTGATCTGGTCAATAATCCTGGGCTGGAGAGATTAGCATGCATTTGTGACTGCGCACAGCGTTGAAGGCTTGACTGAGTCACTGCGGTACCTAGAAAATGACTGCGAAGGTTATGAATTTGTCAGATTTGATATTGTGGATCCAGCTGACCATCCATCTTTACACAGACAGATAGATTACGAGGACGAGAGGCTTGCTGACTGATATTGTAGTTCAGTCTGCGGGTGTCGAAGCAATGGCGCCATTGATTATTGACTAAGGATCTAATTTCAAGAGTTTATCATGATTTTCTCGAGGGATGTACTTGCTGAGAACGATTATCTTTATCTCCCTACATGCGTTATCGGTTGACGGGCCGCTTAAACAACTCTCCGACAAGTTCGCAACTTACACACAACAAACTGAATTCCCCCCCACCTTGAACCTATTTCTTCCCTTGAATATTCTACGGCCCTTCAGAATAGCTGTGCGCAATAGAAACCTATGCTGCACTGCAAAAGCTCATCCAATTTAACGCTTTGGAAAGAGAGGGAACCAAATGTCGCTCGATGACAGGCGCGCACCACATGGACGACCTTAGACCTGGGAGCGCACGCTGTGCGTTTATGAACAACCTCTCCAAAGGTTCATTTATTGCACAGAATGAACTTGAATATCATCCGTTGTTCTCAAAAAGAGTACTAATTACGCAGAGAGCTGACGTGAGTAAATTAAAACGATGTGATGTAGAACAGTAGAAGAGTACGAGCGCAATACAACTTTCGGCAGCGCAGTACGTATGTCAATGATAGCCCCCCAACAAATACTTTCCATGAAAGGCATGTTCGTCTTGCCCGCTGATACGATTTGAACGTTCACAATGTCATTTATTCCAGTCAGCAACAGCCTTGATATTGATTTGCATGATAAGTATAGTGGAGATGTTGAGTCGAGTCAGATTAGAAAATACTGCGCCGAGGTTCGACGTCTGTATGGAAACGTCTAAACTGGAATTTCCATTCGGTTGCACGGAAAGTACAGTAAATCGATATGCGGGTGTTCTCAATTGAGATATGTCGAATTCCGCTGGAGGACACGGAATGCAATAACCCTGGCTAGCTTGACATTATTGAGATAATAACAAGCATAACCCTGCTCAAAGGGACCGATAAATCAGGAATTAAAGGGACAATTGGCGATGAAACACTACGAACGCGCGCGCGTTCAAAATGATTATTCGACGACGCATCGGCACTAAATCTCAGCCGGCGTTGGCGCCGTGCACAATGGAGGCCATAGATGGACATTCTGGGTAATCTACACCGAATTGAGCTTCTATGATGGTATGCGGGTGTGCACGGATGAAAATGTCATCGTCTAACCTCCAGCCATGGTCTGCGAAGAGGACGTCCGCTTGAACTCCGCTCGACATCGGGACTGAGTGGAAAGGTGATAAAAATCGTCCGTGAGATGCATGGTCGAATCTCAGAAGTATGTAGGAAATGAATATTCCGTTGTCAAATCATCTCTACGTTCTACGGCTACTTGTAAATTCGAAAGTTCAGGAAATAAACAAAAGATTTATTCCCAATTTCTCGAGGTATTTCATTGATATCATCACATGTCCGCAGCAATAAGGGTAAGCGTGGTTCCAGGAAAGGCAGGTCTATGATGCCGATGGGGGGCTGTGACACATCATCATCCTGCGATGTGCATGGAAATAAAAAAATCTTGTCATATTTCGCACTGTTACTACAACTATGGTGGCTGTTACCCATCTCCAAATTCGTTTCAGACTGGAATCTACATCTCCTGTGCTGAGCCGTGCATCTCCATTGTAACAGCAGATATTCCAAATATCAACTAGTTTGAATTTCATCAGGAATTTCAAAAGAAAATAATCTAAACAAAGGTACTAGAACCACAAACCGTATGGGCGTTGGTTCTCCTTATTTTTTCAAGAAGCGGTGACTCATACAACTTTCCAGTTTTTGCTTTCACCGATAATGCTCGGATCGAGTCAATAGGGTTCCGCTTACCCAGAATTGATCCATGGGCGCGTGCCTTAGATATCCATCATCTGCGCGTTTCATCATGATACTTGCGAATGGGTGAGGCTATTCAGTCACCCGCCAGACTTGGATGTCAACCCGTCAAGATCTACCTCCACTTGATGTACCAGATTCTGCAAGTCCGATTGTGACTCGGGCAATCCATCTAAGCACTGGTACGCACATATATCTCTTAACCGTTTAAATAGACATGGGTGAGCGCTGTCCTCTCTTTACTTACCCCTTACTTTCTCTGCTTACCCATTCCCCAATTACATATGCTGAACCACCACCTTACTGTCCTCGAATCCAGCTCGGTACAATTCGCTAACAAGTCTGTTTACCAAATCCCCCAGCTGGACTCGACTGGATGCATTGAATCATGGCGCTCAATATCCTATAGTCAATTCAAACATGACGTCGAGCTATACGCTCGCCACTTTACAAGGTTATTCGAAAAGGATCGGATACCAAAGAGATCGGTGATTGGGACATGGTATGTCGTTTATCTAATGTGTCTTGTCTGTCAGATTACTTAACCCCTAGCAGGATTTCAGGGTTTACCTACGTCGATGTCCTACACATCTACGGCTTGTCTCGAGCAGGATACATTCCTCAGCTTTTCAGTATACGCCTACCCAATCCTGTTGTAATTTATGAACTCCTACGGAGAGCAAACGCCCAGGCAATAATCTACGACCCCTCCTTCGAATCAGTACTCGGTGACTGCCCAGTACGAAAATACCCCTTCAACTCTTCAGAATCAGTCGAGAGTGTCGACGCCATCCTTCCTAATATTCACGATTTCCGGGAAAGTGACCTCGCCTTCCTCTTCCACACTTCTGGGTCAACGTCAGGCAGCCCCAAGCTCGTACCAGTACACTACAGCTGGTTGAACAGTGTAGTCGTAAAGTCGCATCATATCAGCAAACCTAGTAATCCCGAACGTCAAGATGTGACAGTTTACATGTGAGTATATTATCATCTTCTTTATCCTTGTTCGAGAGCTTCTGGCTAAACACTCTTTTACAGGGGAAGCATGTGCCACATTGGACAGTCATTCAGTGAGTATTCAAACCCACTTTGATAGCCGTTTTATTTGAGACGCTAACCAAACTCTATCTAATGTGTAGTGCTTATTGGGTCTCTCCAATACGGCTCATGTGTGATTCAGCCAACGACAATTGGATTCTCATCCGAGGAGCTCATCGAGATGATCCACCGCGCTGGTCTCAACCGTCTAAATCAATTCGCCGCATTCTTGATGAACCACTTCCGTAACGCGCGCCAGGACCCTAAACTACTCACAATGCTCACAAGCCTTGATGATGTTCTCTACTCAGGGATGCCATTGCCGTTTGACGAGGAGAAGTGGGCTCTGGAGAGTGGTATCAAATTAAGGGTACGCATCTTTCCGATAATTGAGTTTGAGAGTGTTTCAGCTAACCCACCCCCTCTCCCCACAGAACTTATTCGGCAGCACTGAAGTTGGTGGAATGCTCCTCTCAGGAGAATACGAGCGCAATGCTGCGCTTCTAAGGCCCCTTCCTGGCACATCATACAGGTTCCTTCCAATTGACGCCAGCAACGACGCTGTTCCCACATCAACGGCTGCGCTTTATGAGCTCGTCATTCTCTCAGACTCTCTCGATTGTCCCGACAAGTCTTTGCGCTCAGCAGACGGCCACTTCCACACCGGCGACCTGTTCCAGCAAGTTGTTGAGGGCTGGTACGTTTCTCGTGGACGTGACGACGACTGGATCAAGTCAGAAAACAGCTTGAGGTGCGACACCAAGGCCATCGAGGACACCACTCGCACTCAGTGCGGTCATCTCATCGCCGAGTGCGTTGTCGTTGGCACAGGAAGGCCTTCACCGGTCATGTTCATCGAGCCTGCCACTGACATGGACCACGCCAAGCTCAAGAAGGAGATCATCCGAAAGACTCGTCTCTTCCACTCCAGGAGATACCTCCACGAGCGTATTACTTCTCCAGATATGATCGTCGTTGTTCCGCCCAAGACTCTTCCTAGGACAGCTACCAAGGGTAACATTCGCCGCAAGGCAGTCGAAGAGGCGTTCAAAACCGAGATTGACAGGATCTTCGGGCGATAAATCGTCTGCCCCTTGGTCAGATTCCCGCATCGTGCTCCCATTATCATTTTTATTCATACAATATTTATTTATCTTACTCCCAAGTCTTCATCTATCTACATCTACGACGACTATAATTTCTAATCGCTTTCATTCTTGCTCTGGCTAGTATACTAGAATCTCCTTATATTTTCTACATTCGATATTCTTTACCTTTGAATTAGTAGTATATCCTCTTTTGTGCCCCCAAAAAGGCCTCTGTTATCACCTATGTATTTCTTCGTTCTCCATTCACGGTTTCTAGTATACTAGCACCCCACTGTTGTGTAGCTCTAGCTTTACCATTGTGCTTCTGCAATTATAGCGGATCAATGTTGTACCTCATTCGTTCTCAAAATAGTCGTTGTCCAATATAATTTGGAATTTTGTGCTCAAAGAAGAAGGCAGAAGAAGTCCGAGTCTGATTGTGACATGTGCTGACACTAATGATGCGATGTGGCAGGCAGTACTTCGACGGGTTGTTGAAAGCAGTGAACCCATCATATTCTATTCGGACTCGGACTGAAGAAAAGTGGTCATCAAGGCTCATCACAGGCCCAAGTTGTCATAGGGCGTCATAAATTTGACAGAGTCCCGTCCAATCCAATTCCAGACTCAATCAGGAGTAATGGCTAACGGGAAGAGTTTCAGCGTTCCATATTCAGAGTTACATTGACTCCATATTATGTACTTCGTACATGCAAAAAAAAGGCTGATGGATTATCAACTAATGAATGAGTTATTGTTAGCATCCAAAGCGGCCGCTAATAGAGAGCTATTAAGGTAGGTGCGTCCCGGGTGTATTCAATAGAGTAGAGAAACCAATATAACTGATATCAGATAGTGGGACATGTGATGAATCCTCTAGAGGGCTTCTATGGGGTATTGATGCGAATAAGAGAGGATTACATGGTCTAGTTTTCACTATTGCTGGTGATAGGCGGATTCCTCTTGTATCTGGATGAAAGTTCAGCCCACCTCGCCGTCGTGCAACAGAATAGTAAAGAACGTACCCATGGCTCGTCCTTGGACGTGTACTTTTTGGGCGGCCGTTGGAAACACGCCACGCGATCAACATCCTTGTGATCCTTTAATAGAAACACAACTCCAACCTCATAATTTGTTATCTGAAATGCAGAGCGAGTCAGCGCTGTCGATGAAACTTGACGACCGGAATGATATAAATAAATGAATAATGGTAACTGTTCCTCACATTAAGAACAGGGTTAAACGAGGAACCAGACAGAGTTCCCCACGCGGAGGGGGTAAAGTTATGGGATCCAACGTAAACCCATCCTACTGCAGGTTCCACAAGTTCAATACCATCGCTATCGTCATCTTCTGAATCGGACGGCTCGTCACGTCGACGTTTATCACCGCTGTCGCTTGCAGAAAAAGCGTGATCCTTCAACGTTGCGACGATCATCTTTTTTTATAGAAATCAGTTTAGTGCATGTTACGCAGAGCCTTCAAAAGTAAAATAAGAGTACCTTAGAATGCATGAGTACAGGTCCTGCATTGCTCCTAGAATCGTGAAAGAGGCTTCTCGGAAAGTTCTTTGAGCTCCACTGTTTCCTGCGACAGAAAATCGTGCCCCCACCCTGCGAAATGTCAGATAAAGGTGGTTTGGATCAGTATACGCACGACAACGGTCTTCTGAAAATTAGAAAGCGAAAGAATAATTTACCTCTTCTCCTGCAGCACTTTCCTTGACCGTTGCATTCGTGGGAAATACAATTTTGACGGGTGGAAGTGGAAGCTTTTCGCGAGATTTCTTGGATGAGTCCAGCCAGTCCTCGGCGCTCTCACCTCGGGCAGACCAGTGGAATTCGTTTAGCCATTGAGTAGTGTAGGTCCCCAGGCTAGAACCCTGCACGACGTTGAATCTTAATGACGAGAAATTTTTAAAGAGCTCAAAAAACACGCCTACCTGACACTCTAGTACAAGATCCTTCGTTTTCTTGCCTTTGCCCGTTCGCATGCCCAGCCTGCGAACGGCCGTCATCAGTCTTGGATGACCCACCCTGTATTTATTTTATTGAGGAAAGATACTTTAGAAATCCTTCATTAACGCACTGTATTACACTTGGCCAACCCTCATGCTTCCCAGCAATGGAAGCAACGAGTTGAACTTTGACATTTGACCAATCCCACCGCTGTCTTAAATCGTCGATGGTTTTGATGGGCAATTGCGGATGCTAGAGATGACTATTAATCAGGACTCTACGATGCTTCAACCAAATTTAAGCTGATAAAGCGCACATTATCCTGCATCATCGCGGTCAATGCTGGCTTAACGTTTATTGAGTGCAACATCCTCTGTAGCGCCCCTGGAAAATCATCAGTGGCCTTAGAAGATGTCTGCAAAGGTCGAGATCGCAGAGGAATGTCCTGTAGCCAAATAGACTGCGCAAAATCGGTAAATGACTCGGGAGAGTGATTGATACATGAACGCTCACATTTTCCATGTCTCGCCAGTCATACGCGATCAAATTAGCCGTTGATACAACAACACGCAGACGACCAGTTTTGTAAAATAACTGCGGAATGATGAGAATCAAT
Source organism: Panaeolus papilionaceus (assembly GCA_015501605.1). Classification (NCBI taxonomy): domain Eukaryota; kingdom Fungi; phylum Basidiomycota; class Agaricomycetes; order Agaricales; genus Panaeolus; species Panaeolus papilionaceus. Next base: position 100,253 of record JADNRZ010000034.1, on the reverse strand, counting down.
AAAAACATCCTTAACTGGATACCTCACCAACATAAACTAAACGTTGATCAAGAAAATCAGCAAACGTCGATCAGAAGCTATTTTGGGGTAGACAAACTGACCTTCATATGTTGACAGCCAAATCCGCCTCGTATAGCCGGTGTCGTCCTCACCCAGTTGGGCAAGACATGTTTGACTGACGTCTGCCCTGAGGTGGCGGGGTCAGGTTGGGCGACCATAATTATAGGGGTAGAGGGATCAAAAAATGGGTAAATCCAGCCCCAATCCAACGAGTAAGAGGATAAAATAGCAAATGATAAATCTGATTTCTGTTAATATCATGAGTAGAGTGTCGAGTCATTGGAAAATAAATAGCTACAGGGCCCAGGACTTCGGTCAGTCTGAAGGTAGGACGTCCATCCTTACGTGGATCGGCGAATCTGGTGGCTGTTTGACGAAGTTCACCATCCCAGAATACCTGATCTATAGTACGAACTTCTTTTGATTCCTGAGCACTGCTATTACTACGGATGTTAGACGTAGATGCAAATGAACTGGAAGACGAAATTTGTTGCCTCTTGGCAGGTGGCTCCTGGCTATCATCATCATCATCTTGTTCATCATCGTCGTCCGGACTAGGAACAGCGAATGCTTCAGGACGCAGACGTTTCTGACGCTCTCTCCTTTCCTTCTCAAGTTGTGCCCTTTCAGCCATAAAAGATGACATGGCAGTCGGGGCCTGGGGCTGTGGTTGCTCAGTCTCCTTTTCTTTTCCTTTCACTGTCTCGCTGAAGGGTGTTGAAGCTGATGAGCTCGCTTTTGTTTGAGATTGTTCTTCTTGCGAGGCTGCTATAGCCTTTTGCATATCCCTTTCAAATCGTGTGTCGTCGTCTTCCTCCTCATCATCGGTCGTAGCAAGGTCAATTATTTCTGGCTTGTTCCTGTTAGAATCTTGCAAACTTAGTGCAATTGCCCTATAAAGTCTTTTAGATAAGAAATTATAAGAATAAGAAATCACATACCTAGCCAAATCATCGTCCATGGATAGATACTTGAGATAAATGAGTGGTTATGGTCAAAGTTCAAATTAAGCTCGGTCCCATTTGTCGCGCTCTGTGACTCGGACATGGATGCCGTCATACATGCAGGACGTCACGTGCATGTGACAACGCGCCATTAATTGGCGTGGCTGTCACGTCCCATTCCTGACTCCAACTCAGTGAAAGGGATGATGTAGCACAGGGTCCAAAAGAGCATTTCTCGAAGCTATCATGTGGCTGAATCCATTGGAGACATGTCCACAGTCTATGATACGGGTTCTGACCCCCTAGGGCTTAGTTGATCTGTCAATATGCATCCTTCCCAGTACCCTCTCAACCCGCGGCACTTGAGCCCCATGGTTAAGCTATTCGGCTGTCTCAACGGTCTCAAGCGGAGGTGTCGTAACGACCTCCATACGTTTCGCATGTGTGGACATCAAAGAGCAGACAATGAACAATGTTGAACGAGGTATGCAAAGCACAGATGAGGCCCAACGTATTGTTGTGTTTGCGTTGCTTAGTCCTCGTATATGTCGTCTGGTTACCGATGCAGATCAAGTTTCAAAACTACAAAACCGATGTAGCGATACAGCCGAAAAAATCACCCCTTATCGATGATTATCGCCACCCAAAGACCTAACTATGTCTATTGGACCCAAAGTCAATGTTAGAACAGGTTAAGATGCTTCGAAACGTGAGCGACACGCGAGAGATAGCACAGCGCCGACTCAAAAGGCTATTCCATCTGGGGCGACGCAAATTGCGAACATGAAACACACACACACTCATTGCATTGGACCCCGTGCTTATTGTTCGTATCAACGGATCAATTTCACCGTTGATCGCATTACTCGCTTCGGAGTCAGGACTCAGCACCCAGATGACCGATGTTGACTTGATGAATGTGTGTTGGACTTCCACACCACATACTTGCATTCCGCAGCGAGAAGTTCGACATCGAAATCAGACACCACGTTGCGATATCAAACAGAAATTCCTCAGAAATAACCCACAGAGAAGCGACGGATGCGATCAGTTCAAAAACTGCAATTACTCACTCAGGCTGCCATCATCGATGCGAGATAACGGGGATTGTCTGGATTGATCAACCAATAGCACTGATGTCGTTATTTTTAAGGCTTGCCTTGTTCCAAAACGGCATCGAACGAGGGCAAAAACCGCCGAATGTGGCTTGACACTGGGTATCTTTAGCACGAAGACCATTCATACTGTCGAACAGTGAAACACTACGTTTCAAGATGCCGAAACGTCCTATTGATTTAGTTTCTGTGCTTTCTATTATTGCCAAACTTTCGAACCATCCTAAATGTATGTCTTAAAATTAATAGTGGAGGGGTCTGTCACACCCCCATTATACCTAAATATTAGGGGTTTACCTTTCTTCGATAGGACGTGCAAAGGAAAGACCTTTAATGCACCGGAGCCGCAACAGTGCTTACGGTTGGCAGATTGCCTCTTTCAACTTCGTTCACAAAGGTCTGGACTCTATGATTCAAATCCGTCCCCTACATGAGCTCTCAACATATACGTGTCTTTATAAAGTCTAGACATGAGTTCGATGAGCAAATGAGAACATGGATCGGGTATTTCGGACATAGATTACCGTCCTCACTTCTTGAGATTACCCGTCGACATCCATTTTCGTATCCTGCTCCATGAACTGGGTAGTTTCAATATCATCGAATCACAGCTTTAACATATGATGAAGGTACTCACAGCAATCTTTTCACTCTCGTCCAACAACAAATACCTCATCCACTCCCCGAGATCTCCTAATTCCTCTTGGTTCATCCAGTGCTCCAACCAGGGGTACGATAAAAACCACATCCCTTCCGCTTTTTTCCTTTTGAGTGCTTTGAGCGCGGGCTCTCCTGTGTTGGGAAGATCATTAAATGCGATGCCGAGATCATCTGCGTATGTTTGAGCAAGACTCTTCCACACTGCGTAGTCCACCTGAGTGTCTTCTTTTCCATGACCCCAGAAGATAGGGATTTGACGCGACATGGGAGTCGCGATTTCTTTTATCTTCTTCCGTAGGGGTATGTAGGTACTCAATGCGAATAAACCTGCGATAGGCTTTTCGGTCGTCATGCTGGATAAAATTGAGACGGCTCCTCCTTGACTTATCCCACCAATTATGATTCGACTTGAAGGGATGTTATGTTGTGATTCCTCTATTTCCATTATGCTGTTGACCAGCTTGACAGACTTGAATAACCCCTCTTCGTCCTCGTCCCGGTTAACGTGGTCAAAGGAGTAGCAATCGAACCTTTAAACTATGATATTAAATCAAGTTGATGACAATCTGGCGGTCATACCATGAGTTCGTGATCCTGTTATTGGCAGCCGTCAAGTTCATTCGTGGTCTATATGTTGAAAAGGTAACTTCGAGACTGTCCAGACCAGCAAAGGGACACCTACGCTGAAGGAAAGATAAACTTGACATGAGCTAGCTTCGGGTTATTGACCAGAGGGTCCATCGAGTACAGGAAATTCTTCGCAGTGTCTCCCAACCCCTAAATTGCGTTCCGCAGCATAAATATTCATGTCTATCTGGCGTCCAATTGTGTGTGTGTGAGGCTCTTACATGTAGAAAGATGACCGAAGCCGTGTGCGCGATGCCCTCTTCAACAGGGTAAACCATAACGTATGGAATGTCGAGCGTGGCGTCGGTGGTGTAAACGACCTTTCTTTTGGGATCGTCCATTGTGGTTGCGGTCAAAGTTACAATCCATCGACCCTGCATTGTGAGAACTTTGTGTAAGGATATCCTGAGCAAAGAGCAAAATTGTGTGACTCATTCAGTACACTGACTTCGTATAAAAAAGTATAGGGGTTTGGAATCCCATATTCTTGCTGTTGGTCCCGTAGCAGGTTCCTAGTGCATGTAAATGTCTTTTCAAAGCATAAATGAGATGGAGAGCGGAATTTGAAAACGGCTTACACGCTGTCGTATCACAATTTCGAAGTCCTTTGAGATCCTTTCAACAGTTTTTCCTTTCATACTCCAATATCCTTTCCCTCAGACTATCCTCTCTCCCCACGTAATGTCCTATTCCTACGCTGAAGTAATGAGCAATATAGGGCTTCCCATGGACATAGTGAACGAGATAATCGACGTTTTAGGCGACGCTGGTAAACTCAAGACCATCAAGAAGATATCATGCCTTTCTTCATTCTGCCTTGATCGATACCGGAGACCTATGTATGAAACAGTCAAAGTTGGGGTCAAAGACACCGAGCTGCTTTTAGACGAATTAGAGGATCTCGCGGACCACCATCAATGGCAGGCATCGAAAGTTGCACCCGTTTCCTGCTTTATTCGTCTCCTATCAGGGCATCTAGCTGTGATTCCGCACATTCGAACATTCCACTTGATAAACGACTACAACATCCCTGCTACCCCGTCTCAATCGTCATCCTGGCGCGTTGAGACACGGAGGGAACCAAATAAACATGCTTGCTTGGACGTCACTTCCCGACGTTTCGACGAAGCCTGGATGGAGGAGTTTGAAGGTCGTGCAGGTTACAGTATCGCCGGATACAAAGCGTTATGTCAACTCCACTGTCGCGGACCTACGGGGTATATTCGAACCTCTTGGCTGTCAGCACTTGAACGTTTTCCAGCTCCAAATTAATACTGAATGCAATAACTTCAGCCTGAGTTGAGTTATACTTTGGCTATCTCCTTTTCGTAATGTCCTTTCTGCTTTTTTTCCCCTTTTGCCTATAGCTATAATATGTGCACACGCTCTTGTATGAACCGGGTCATCATTTGCTTCATTTGTATCGTTAAATATCACCTCTAAATTTTATGCTCGAACGGTATACTTCGATTTATGTATTGTCAGACGAGTTTACACATCTCATACAAGATTTTTGATTTATCCTAAAAAGTCTGTCTCTCCCTGCTTGATCTTAGCATCGAGGCCTTCTTGAATTGGCGTCCCTCCTCCGACGATATCGATTGCAAGGCCAGCCGCATCTTCTCGATCAACCAGCAAGGCAAGCGCATGTGCGACATCATCCCTCTGTTATTGCATTGACGACAATCAGTACTTTCCGGAAAGAATACTTCAAAAAAGGTAACCCTACAGAGATTGTTGTCCCTAAATGGGTGCGCCCAATGTCTGCAGTGCTTGCTCCAGGGTTGTTGGTCAAACCACCCGGACGAAGAATTATCCATTTGAACGCCGTGCGTTTAGCGAGGTTTTTGTCGGCTTCATATTTCCAGTGCATGTAGGCTGGAATGACCTTTCTGATTCTGTTTGATTGGGCGATGTCATCATCATTCTACATCATACAGTAATGAGGTCAGGCGGGCACACAGTCAATATATTGAGAACTCACATAATGAGCAGGGATTTTCTCTGGATCCCTGATATCGACAGCTGAAACCAAAATTAAACGGGGTTTGAGGCCATCTACAGCCTCGATGGCGTCGAATGTTTTCAGAGCGCCTTCGTAATCCACTTTTTTTGTGCGCTCTTCACCACCCTTTCCTCCTGCACCGGCTGAGAAGTAAACGACATCGAAACCCTTGAACGCACTTGCAAACTCTTGAACGGATGCGTCCTCAAGAGAGATGACGAGCGGAGTTGCTCCGACATCTGTAATATCCTTTTCTTGATCAGGATTACGAATGATAGAGGTCACTGGATGACCAGCAGACGAAAGGCGCTTGGCAAGGCGAAGAGAGACCTTATCGATGCATGTCAGTATACAATCTTCTTGATAATATGTAAGTACATACATTTCCATGTCCTCCTACAATGATAACCTTTGACATTGGGGCGTTGAATTGGCAGGAAGAAGGGAAAGGAAGTCAAGATGGGAGTGTGGGGCTGACAGCCCCTATTTAATGTCATCAGTCTTAGCGTGTGAGAAAAATGCGATGACAAATTAGACCTGAGCGACGTGACACAGCCGCGCAGCTGGATTTGAAATTCCCTCCAACACTCACGACGACGGCGACGACGACCACTCAATGGACGACCTCGTCAACATAAAATCTACGCCCACGACGTCGCTGGTATCGACCGAACCTGTGACAGCGACTGACTTGTCCTTTTCACAACCGCCGGCGGCTTCCAATGCTCAGAACGATGAGGTGGGTGTAACTAATAATTCAATTTGTAAGGGGCACCTAATTAACGTTGTTGAAGCTTTCAATATTTGTAGCTGCCCAGCGTGGTGATGTAGAGCTCATGAGAGAGCTCATTAACTCTGGAAAGGCATCTGTTACGGACAGAGATCCTCAAAATATCACACCGCTGCACTGGGCAGCCATCAACGCTCACGTTGCAGCGTGTCGATTCTTGCTCGACAATGGAGCGGAGGTGGATGCGCTAGGTGGAGATCTTGTTGCCACTCCGATGCAGTGGGCAGCTCGCAATGGATATCTCTATGTTATTCAGCTTCTCATCGCACATAATGCCGACCCGACCATTACTGATTCCCAAGGATACAATTCATTGCACCTCGTCACCCATTCATCGTCAATTATGCCACTGTTATATCTGCTTCACCAACCAATCAACGTAGACTCACGGGACTCACAGGGCCATACGTCTTTGATGTGGGCGGCATATCAGGGCGATGCTTTGTCTGTGGATTTGCTTCTCAGGCATGGAGCAAATCCAAACCTCAAAGATGATGCTGGTTTATCACCCCTGCACTGGGCGGTCGTTAAAGGGAATCGGGTAGCCATTCGCAGGCTGATCGAGAAGGGTGCAGATTTGACCGTGAAGGATGGCGAGGGAAGGACACCAAGAGACATGGCCGTGGAATTGCGCAGCCTTGGCGCTTGGAAACGTGCACTTGAGGAAGGTGGCATGGACGAGTATGGGGTTAAACATGGCAAGCCATTGAGTGATGTACGTCTTGTTTTTCTCTTTCATTGCCATTTTTTCCAATAAAATTTTGCAGCGAAATACCAAAATCACTATATTTATTTTACCCACAATCTTTTTCTATGTAATGTTTATGACGCTCAAACTTCTACCATGGTATACCGGAATTCTTCTCTCTATGGCGGAGTTCTTTGGAATGCACCATGTCCGTGGATTCTATTTATGCATCGTTTCTACGCTGATAGGCTGGTTGGATAGATTGTCACCCGTGTGCTACTAAACAAATCGACATATACCGACAGTGTTAATCAAACACCCTACTTCGCTGGAATCATTTCTGGATCTATTGTATGGGTTGCATATTGTTGGCTCACGCGCTTGGTGCAACGTACGTCCCTATATTATCGTGCTCTTGGCGGCTCACTCAGCAGTTTCAATAGAAACGCAAGACCATCCCTTTGCACAACTTCTATTTGCCTTGTCCATCGGACTTTGTACATATAACTTCTTCCGCGCCACGACACTGGACCCTGGTACATGTCCCAAGCCCTCAAGCGATGAAGAGCTGAAATCAGTACGCCTCATTAGTCTTTGCTAATCAGACGGTGTTCTCATTCTAATTTAACACAGATAATTGAGGATCTCGCGTCAGAAGGCAGACTAAATGGACAAACATTCTGTATCCAATGTATGGCACGAAAACCTCTGCGATCCAAACATTGTCGCGTTTGCGACAAATGTGTCGCCCGTAGTGATCAGTACGTGTTATTTATATTTTAACCTGAACCCTGCCCCTGATAAATCCACCAGCCATTGCCCATGGGTTTGGAACTGTGGTAAGAATTTATTTTGCCTCGTCGTCTAAACAATCTGCTTAAAAGATTCCTCTAGTTGGATCTAACAACCATCGTCAATTTCTTCTCTTTGTTCTCACCCTCGTCATTGGAATCATCATCTTTGACTATCTCACCTATCAATGTCAGCACCCATTCAACCTATCTGTTGATTATTACGTCTGACATCTATCGTAGATTTCGCTGGCCTTACACTATCCACTAACCCAAGTGACATCTCACCCTCTTGCCCACTTCCAGGAGACCTGTGCGCCATCACAGCATACGACACTTTCCTGGTCTCTGTCGCGATCTGGGCCACTCTTCAGCTAACATGGACGTCTGTTCTCCTCGCCTCACAACTCTGGCAAGTTGCACGTCAAATGACAACTCTGGAAGTCTCCAACCTCGGCCGATATGGTTTCATGGGCGGTCGCGGCGGTGCTTCCCTTTCAGGACAAATGGGACATCGTCACCAACACAGACACGACAGCGTCCTTCCAGGTGTTGATACTGAAGACACATCTCTTGTTGGTAATGACGCTGCTAGTGGGTCATCCTCTGGTCACGTCCATCGCCACTCTGGTTTCTGTGCGGGTTGCGGAAGTGGATTCCTTATGAACCTCCTCGGGTTTGACAGGTTCACAAAAGGCCGTGCTGTGGATGGTTTGGCACGCGCAGGCAAAGCTAGCAATCCCTTTGATATGGGTATGGTGAGCAATTGTCGCGATTTCTGGACAGCGGGCAAGGAACTTGGCGTGGAGTATGAGAAGCTGTACGATGTGCCGTCGGAGGGATTCCGAGAGGCGAAATTGAGGAGGATGAGAGAGGAGGACGAGGATGGTTTGAGGAAGCCGGCGGGGAGGAAGGGATTGTTTATGGGCTTTGGGTTGGGGAGGGCTGGGAGCAGTCGTGGAGGATACGAGCCTGTTAGCCAGGCTTAATTGTTTATTTTTGGATTTTTCCCCTCTTAACGTTCTATGCTTTACACCTTTTACCATCTACCCACCCCTACTCTTTTATCTCTCGCGTGTGTAGGAGGTGAAGAGAACGATCTGTCTGTATACCTAGTTTTAGTCCTGCATCTTGTCGTGCACATTTTAAATATAACATAGGACCATTTGTATTTGACGAATCATGACCTGTTGACGAGCCAGAGGAATTAGAGCGGAATATTCTGGAAATAGACCTGCATTGGCGCAGCAAATCAACCAATCGCTTATAGCCATTGGACGACGTGTTACTCCGACGGCAGACACGTTGCGACTGTGTCCGCTCCTCGCGCACCCAGCACAGAAATAGAGAGAGAAAAAACGTTGACTATGAAATGCATGATGATTGCGATGACAAAAACGAGATGTGACTAGTATACAGATAGCTATGAAAAAAGATGCATACAAACAAAAAAGCGACAACACAGTGAAGACAATAATGAGAACGGAAATTATCTACAAGTACAGAGAAACCGTTTATGGGGTAGCTAACCAGACATCCAGTAGCCGGGTCGCACATAGGAGGGGAGAGTAGAAGGGGTCATTATGAGGGGACATGAATCATCAGACCAAGGCCCAGAGAATATATCGTCACGCCGAGGATGAGGGAGGCACAAGGGGACGGTTCAGTTGATCATTCTAATGCTGGCATTTCATAATCCATAGGCACATCTTTCCTCTCTAACCAAGCGGAGTCCTCGCCACCCAAGTCAACGCCCTTTCCGCAATCTAATCTTCTCCTTGAAGGGAGTTCCTTGAGCTCGACGCTTCCCATATCGGAGCCATACGCATCGTGCATTTGACCACCAGCATGATCATGACGCACGACAACGAAGTGCTCGCCGTGCCAGCCAATGAAATCCAGAGAAGGGACAGAGGTGGCGATGCTCCGTGCAGAGGCGATCCAGACGTCAGTTTGGAATTGCAATTCCTTTTCGGACATGAGATTTGGTTTAGGACGCCTCTTATTGCTGGCTTGAAGGTGGAGGAAGGACATAGCAGGGAAGCGGGCGAAGTAACGAGCGTAATCGTTCTGAAAATGGATGAAGGGATAATCAGCAAACATAAGTGAAAATAACGCAAGGGCCAATACTCACAAGAGGTTTTTCAGACACGACGGTGGCAATATTGACTGCTACCATCTCTTCCGGCAGAGCGGTAACGAGTGAGGATACAGCATGTTGAGTGAGGTTGGCAATGCGGACGCCCAACACTCGCAGTCCGCGTAGTTCTGGTAGTAGGGAATGCACCATTTCCCATGGACAGTTTCCGAGGTCTAACCGACGCAGTCTTTTCCTCTGGCGCAAGAACTGTGTCACAGAGTGATAGAGGGCATGATCGTCATCATGTCCAACGAGGACGAACCGGAATGCTTCTAGATGGGGAAGGAAGGTGTGCTGGCCGTCGATGACATGGTCACTAGCGAAAACCACTGATGCGGAGCTGGGCTCCTCAAACATGCCATGAAGTGTCAGACTTTGAAGATTGTGTGCATGTGCAATGCGGGTCAGCACAATGTGTGAGATGCGGGTGTCCACAAGGTCGAGGTGAGTAAGGTTCTTTATTGTCACTGACTGGAAGGCAGAGTCCCAGGAGTGGTGACGTTCCAGGTACGCTCCGAGGATCAGATGCCTTAATGTGTGTTCATTCTGGTCTAGCACAGTTCTGACTTCCCCCATATCTGCGAATCCGTCGTCGTCCTCGGCACGGAGAGTGAATTTACGCAAATTTTGAAACGCGGACACTCCCTCTGCGTCAAAGTGCCATCCACTAGCGAAAGGGAAACAGATAAGTTATATTTCTTGATCGTGCATTGATGACCGATCGGGTAGACGTACATTAAACCTAAACCATGGAGGTGCTTGTGGCTCGCCAGCACGGCCTGTACCATATCTGCACGCATCTCCGGGTATCCGATCCATTCAAAGTCTTTTAGAGCTTTAAACTCCGGAAGAGCGGTCCTGAATATGCCTGCAGGTGGGAGGGGTTTAAATTCAATTAACACAGGGAGAAGACTCGAGAGAAAAACGCACGGGTCATGAGATCCAGCATGTCTCCTTCCTCATATGCCCAATGCAATCTTAGAGATTTTACTCGACTCGCAAAGACGGGGTCGGCCTTAGCACGGTCAAAGATGTCCAGGCCTCTGTTGAGGTTCTCTTGATCCTCTCCAAAGTATATGTCGACGGTGTGAAAGATGTGGCGAACGGCGATATCGCGATAGAAAGACGAGACGAAGAGCCATGTTCGCAGATGATATCGCGGTATATAGGCAGCTATCCGCTCCCAGATTTCTAGAGATGCCCGTTGTGAAGCTGGTTCATTCTGAAAGTGAATCTAAATCGCCGATGCAAAAGGTTGTCAAATTTTTTCTCGACAGGAGGTGAAAGTACACGGGAGAACACACAATTTTGCGTCGGATATGATGCTGAATCTCCTTGTTCGTTGGGTCCAAGTCTAGAACAGCTTGGAAATCTGTTGGGCATGAGCGTCTAATTGAAGTCAAACGAGCAAGAAGAAGCACCTTGCTGAGCCATACCAAGTAATCTCTCCCCTCCTTGCTTTCTAGCATTTCCTCGAGCGATCAAAGCCCTCGTCACGTCTTCTCTAGGCAGCCCCGGGGTGCGCAAGTAAACCTCCAAATATTTTTCCACTTCCGCCCCATACCTTTCAACATAGATTAAACAAATAGGACCCTTTGAGGCAAATAAGTTACCCACTGTCCCGCATCTATGAGAGCCAAAGCGGTATCAAGCAGAAAATTTGCTTTCCTGTGCTGGTTGAGCTGGTGAATCGCCCCACACACGGTGGAAGTCAGCTCATCGACGTTAGAGAGCGTGGCCATTAAGTAAAAGGTGGTGGTACTGAGAGAAAGAGGAGGCTAGGCAGGCAGTACCCAGCATTGAGGTTCTTGGTTCATATGCAAGCAGCCCGAACCTGTGGTCAAATCGCAAATGTTGGCAGTTACCATCGTTTTGGGTCCCACATGTTCGTTTCCTCCCGATTCCACGTATCCACATTTGGAAATTTCACCAACATAACCCCACTACCGTTTCCACTGTCCCTCCTGGTTTTTATTGATAGTCTTGGGTCATTCAGGATAGTTAGTCACTATGCCATGTTCCAATAGAACCTACGTGACGCACAAGACTGTTTATTTCAACCTTTGTATCCAAGATTCTGGGGCGGCGAGGGAGGGGAACTGGAAAGTTGGTAACCATGATAAGGCCATCAACCGGCAAGCACAATAGATCACACCCCACACTGTGGATCACAGAACCGAGACTGCGGATGTTGCACCTCTGGGGAATCATAAACGCAAGAAACCTCATTGGTGCACCGGGACCTTCAAGCATTTCATATCCATAAAATATTCCCATTGTCCGGCGGTTATGCATTCAAAGCCTGAGATCCTCAGTCCCCCTAGTCAGTTACTATCGACAAATTTCTCATGGCTTTTGAAACGTGGAAAGATAAAATTATGCTGATCCGAGGACATGCGTTCTCCGACTTATCAATAACTAAATAATTGTGTTGCGGGATGACACCTGGAGGGTACTGTATACATAGAAATGAGATGAGTGGAGGACGGCGTTTGGAGGATGATACACATTCCCAGTAATTCGCTGTCATAGCTGTTTTTGGTGGAGGAAATATGAGGGGTCTAACAGTGGCGCCAGTGGCGCAGGATCAGCGCAAAGTACTAGAACATCCAGTAGGAAGGCGAGGATTAGTTGTTAATTACCCTCATGACGACGAGAGACGACCCAAGTTAATTATCGAAGACCGAATCACGCACTCGCGTAGCGTTAAGCGCCCGATTTGGCCATTGATGAATTCAAAAAAATACAAGAAATATCATGCGGCAGGTGTTGTGAGGCCCATTTTGTGCTTCACAACTGACTATGCGGACCTCCATCTGGAATCGTTGCATTTAGTGTTACAAGACAGTCCATAGAACAAACATCTCGGTAAGGAATGTATGCACATGCACTTGCGTGATCGCTAGAGCGTGCCAGTCTCCCGAAAATTGTGGATATTGGACGGTACTTTTATCCAGATCAGATGAGAACACTTGACGATATCAGTAATAGAGGTCTGACAATCAAGTCCGCAAATTGTGTGCTCAGCGATTCTGTACTTGGGCATTCAAGAGCATATTGAATCTCGACGAGAAAGTTATGTGCATTGAACGTCTACCTAGCAATATCGACTACATCCTCACTTCCACTTTGGTCTCGAAGGGTCGAGAAGAGAGGGGTTTGAACATTTTATTTAATTTGTAAACTCCCTCCGAAGTGATTCCGTTCAGCATGACGATAATCCATACCGACTTTAGGTGTTTCCATCCGGGTTTCAAAAGCACCGTTGTAAGAACCTTCCATTCTTTCCCAAAGCTCCAGTTTCCAAGGTCCCCAAAGATGCAACTGATGGAAACTACGACCTTCAGGGAGGTCAGGACGTTTTCGGATTCCAATTTATTGAGGGTGGTAAATAGACCAGAGTATGGGTCGGTCATACCCTCGTGAATGATGGACATGACCTCTAAGCTGATGAGCTTGCGGCGGTTCGGTAACACCCACCCATCGATGTGCTCTTCCAGGTTGAAATTATCTTCGCTACCTGCTCATGTAACAATGTCAGTGGGAAACAGGATATTTAACAAGATAAACAAGGGTCAAGGTGCGGGCTACTGACCAGAAACCAACACGTTTGACACAATAACAAATGAGAGCCTCTCCACAGAGTCCACACGCGTCGATTGATGATTAATAAAATTGGAGACATCCATGACCGCAAAGGGTGACCCAACGTCGAAATGAAACAAGGTGAGTCCCGAGAGGTCGAAAAGGTGCTTCCCATCGGCTCTTCGTTGCCGGAAGGGTTCAAGATCGACGGTAGATACCGTGAAGGATTTGAGTTGTGGCGGAGGGGTGGTTACTTTACATGCTGAGTCTGCTGACAACATTACGCTGAGGAGTTGCAGATGCTCTAAGTGACACATGGAGCCTAAGACGTTGACTGGGAGAAATAAGGCCTCATCGATGTGCAGTCGGTTGAACGATGGCTTCTGTGAGAGTGTCAGAAGCGACTCGGAGAGCAAGGTTGTCCATTCTAGTCCAGCAAGTTGGATTTGGAGCATCGAGATATTGGTCAGATGTTTGAGAGTATTAGGAAGAGCCTTTTGGTCGCTTTGACCGGGATGCGAAAGAAAAAGCTTGCGAACATGTGGTGCGACAGCGGGGTGATCAGCAATAAGTGATATAAAGCGAGATATGGGTGTTAGGTCATTTGTGTCGAGTATTTCCTCGTCCTCCCAGTCATCATCCTCTTCCTCGCTTTGGTGATCTTCGTCGTTCTGCTCTAGTACTTCTTTGAGATTGTTGCCGACTTTTATCGTCTCAAAAATGTGCTTCCTGCATTGGTCGCGACAAAATGTCGATAAGGTGGACAGTTTCCTGAGTCCTTTGAAGTCTTCTGCGATGTCAGCCTCTGCGAATGCGTCGATAATATCTCCCAAGACGTCATACGGGACGACAGGGTACATAAGCTCTACCATCTTTCGATGATCAATTGATGGCTATCAGACGATAGATCAAATGCGACGTTCGATCGTGAAGTGGTTTCCGCGAGTGTAGCTATAGTACGATAACTTGAATCGTCGTGGTCTCAATCAGAGGTAGGAATGGTCAGGTTCAGTGTAACACGTTGACTTACGAAGACTGTTGACGTACATATTACAAGGGCCGAAATACTTCCATGCTCCGATTCGAATTTCAGAGGTTTCTAAATTCCAACTGAGAGTCCGAGATTGAGGGCTTTCAGGCTCCGACAGAAGGACTCATCGGGTGGTTGCACGGATCACAACTTTAGAGGCGGCGCTTGAAATCTCAAGATTTGACGAATGACTGTCAGTGTCGAACTCGGACTCTTCGCCTTTGTGCAACAAGTGTGCTGTTTGTTGCATTCTGAGCTCATTGTGAGTTTGACTAAATTCATTGGTGATAATATTTCTCTGCGCCTATACGATACGTACTGTAAGGAACTAAAACTTTCTTCGGCATTCGATATTTCAAGGCTAACAAGCGTTACACATCCTTTTCTCGATCGCATTAAGTACGTGGCGATACGTTGCACACCATGGCCAGTTGCTTCACATAGACCAAATATAGAGCTGCGCATAGTCGAGATAATTATGCCCAGGTCCCTATTGCACAACATAATGACCCTGTTTGGTAAGACATACCTTTCATCTCTGCACGAGATACCAACTCAAGGCGATTAGGATATGGACAAAGGGACGTGTCTATTCTTTTCTGGGGGATGATGACGAGGAAATCATAGTAGGCTTCTCTTCCCACAAATATTGCGACGATAAGCAACCGATCATGACTCCACCCACAGAGACTCTGCAATCTTCTCATTACGGGCGAGGATGCTTACAGCCCATGCCTTCATCCCTGTCAGTTCCTTCTACTTGATCTTCCGTTTCATCTTATATGGTGGATGCGTACTGAATCCATCCACTCATCGCCCTAGACACCAAAACTCTCAAAATCGGTTACGTCAACCTATCATTAATAGTGCCATGGGGATATCGAGCAGGCATTTCCTCTATAAATTATTACATGGAAGGACAAGTGCATTTGAATCCCCCTTCTCTTTGTTCAAAGCCCGTGTCCACCACCATCCATACCTCTATACTTGCAATGGGATTATATTCGTTGCAGATCTGAGTAGCGCTCAAAAGCTCGAGGCTACGAAAATGGGGATCCACTGGCTTTTCCCTCGAGTTTCAGTGCATAAACCTGTTTTGATTCTTGGGCCCAGAGTCATAGAGGAACAGCTGGCAATCGATGCGTTGGGGATTGGAAGCATCGTCATAAAAGTATATTCACCGCAATTTACCCATTTACCGGCTTAATTTTGCAATACTAGGATGACTCGGAATCAAGCAACGTAAACCAAAGGTGTTGCAAATATTTCTCCTACATCATGTCCGAGTATGAGTCTGCTAAGCATAAGGAGGGTGGGTGATCTGAAACGAATGTGCTCTAACAGCCTTTTGACTCGATGGTTAATCCAGCGGTCAATTGGCTCGTGGAAGAGATCCTGAAAGCTGAAACGAACTAAAGGCCTCCAGTCTGATTTCTACCTAGTGATGCTGGAGCGCTCAGGAAACCTGAACAATATAATTAACTCAGCCACTGCTACTGACAATATATTCAGAGCAGCCTTAATAGGATCAGGAAGATGCGTTGGATAGGGACCTGAACTCTCACTTCTTCAAGTTAGAAAGAGGCGGCGCCTAAAATGAGAATCTCCGCGTCAATCAGTTGTTGTCTACTTACTAACGAGACGTCGTCACGGATCTTCGGCTTGACTTCAACTAGTGACCCCAAATTTGCACTGCAGTCTTGCTGCGGTTAAACATAACTTCAATCCTGACTGCCATAGACCCACACTTGCTGAAGCTCCCGCTCACTTCGAGATAGATAGCCAATAATGACCATCTTTCATAAGATACCATCAATGTTTGGTATGAGGCTTCCTCTTATTTCGGTCTCCGTTCTCAACACAATTATGTAGGTTTCGGGAAAAAGAGCCTGAAGCTCGTGTTCTGGGGAACTGACAACGATGAAATGACCGTAAGTTTACTTCTGGTCAGACATTACAGTCGGTTTGACGTTCAACATTTGAATACATTTAGACACTCGTCAATCTTATCACGACGGGCGAATATGCCTTCAAGGAAAAGTGCATGTATCGTTGTTAGTGTCTTCCACACCATGGGTGCATATTTGACGCTCTGCTGGGCATACATACTGAAATCGTCTCGCTTTGCAGACGAAGATACGGTGAAAATTGGGGATGTCAAGCTCAGGTTAGTAATTCCAAGTGCGGACCGCGGAGGTACTTCTTACATGAATTATCACATAATACAACACGGCTAATTTCTTTCACTACAAAGTCCGCATTTCTTACTTCCCAGCACTCCATTTACTATACGATGGAATCATCTACGTCACCGATCTGAGTACCGCTGAAAGCATTGAGACATCCAAGGTCGAGATTCATGCCCTACTTCGCCGCTTTCCGATAGACCATCCTCCAGTTTTAATTCTTGGACCAAAAGTCATCGACGAGAAGCAAGCAATAGACGCACTGGGTATCGGAAATATCGTCATTAAGGTAGGCGACACTACGAGTGTACCGTAGCCTCATTTTATTGCACTTACCAGCTTGCAATTTTTACCCCTAGGACGATATGACATCAGACAACGACAATAATAAACGCGTTAAATATTTTACCTACATTATGTCAGAGCAAGAGTCTGCTGGACATCTGGAAGGTTTGTTGAGTTAACCGGTTATGTCCTGATAACTTATCGACTCATCTGTCTGGCCCAGCAATTCAGTGGCTAGTGGAGTGGCTCCTAAAACGATGAACATCTGACTACAATAATTGGTTGAACCAGTGTAATCGCTAGAAATGTCCTTATCATTATTATAATTTCTAGAGCTTGAACGCCGTGACGGCGGCATACAAGCCCCAATCCATGCCAAGTGCCGATTCGGAGATGTCTATTTTTAGCTCATCCAAGCCTGATGACGGAGGTCGTCGAATTGAATCCGCTACCGTACATATATATCTTCATCTCTTGTTCACGCGATATCTTCGCTTCAACCGTTCCACCATGACCTCCTCCACCGAATCCCAGTCAGGGGCTGATTCCTCGGGATATACACTCAATTCTTTACAAATAACAGGTCCTGTGGTGGTTCAGAGAGTCAGGGCGGAGGATATGCCACAGTCTCCTTATTGCATCGTGTAAGGCGAACACTGGTTACCCGAGTCAGTCCCAAGCTGAAATTGCAACTTGCTCTCAAATTTCTAGGCTTGTGGGGCCAACAGGGTCTGGTAAAAGTAGCGTGAGCCCGACAACATTCTGGCGTCTGGCATATCTTATTATTGACACCATAATGTATATTGTTTGATAGTTTATCGAGGCGTTGAATAGCAAATCCCCTGGTCCATCGCTAGGCATAGCGAAGAATCAGCTCGAAGGGGTAACACAAGAAGTTACGACGTATCAGTTAAAGGGTGTCCTCGCTGGGGTCTCGACTTTTGACACTCCAATTTATATTGTCGACACCCCAGGATTTTCAGATCCAAAGCTATCCGAGATGCATGTGGTGAGCGATATACAAGGGTGGAGTAAAGCAAGGTCCGTTGGCGCTGCGAGGTTTGTGCATCACAATGGCACAGTCATACTCATTCCTGACTTCTAGCAACTCTGACCTTCTCCGCGTGCGTCGAAGAGCGTTATATGTACACCCAATCACGGATATACGACTTCCCAATAGCCGCCGGAGATGCTACACTATGTTCTTGAAAATGTGCACAGAGCTCAACCTAGTCGGTCAACCTACACTCGTTACATCTATGTGGGACCAAATTGCGGAGGGATCTAATGGCGAGAGAAATGCAGAGGCACGTTTCAAAATGTTGGAGGCTCACTGGAAGGTATGAATTGCGGTCTACTGCTGGGTGACAGGACTGTTCAATAATTTAACATCATCTTCAGCTATGGACAGACCCCTTTGCGGTCCCCTCCAACGTGGTCAAATTTACAAATAGCTTCGAATCAGCTATACAAATTCTCGACGCTGTCTGCTCCTCGAGCACATGGTTCCTGACAACATATACGCAACCTCATAGTCTCGAAGCAGATACCAGGGCCCTCCTCGACCCGACGATGCAGGACGCACTCATGGATCGGATCGAGTCTTATAAGCAGCGCTTATTAACCGCAAACCGTGATCTAGAAGAACAAGATTATCAGGTGGACCCAGAGCTGATGAGGCTACTCAGGAAGGAGCAAGAGGACTGTCGTGCTTATCTGTGGAAATTTGTTCGGGAAATGGCAGATCATCTGAGGGTTACGCCCAAGCTACTCATCACAGCGGATCCAGAGCTGGAAGAGCTGTTGAAGCCAGTCAGCCAACCAATTTTGATGAAGGCAACATCAGCAAAAATGCTGCTAGCAAGGATATGGAATGTCGGCTCGTAATCATCATATCCGCCGGGTATGTATCATACCCGCCAGGTTTATTACATATAAAGCGGGCATTACATAGATATATGGTATTTAAGTCGGTTATCAACATACCTGGGGTGAAGTCAGTTGTCGTTGAACATATCTGTGCAATAACTGCCACCGTTTGGCATGTCTATCAAGAATCTACCCAAGTGGTACATATCTGAGCAGCAACAGGTAGATACCCTGTATATATGTTAAAATCAGTCATATAGTGTTATATCTGTTAAGTTGGGGACTGATGTAACACAGCTCTGCAGATATCTGCTCACTGACTCAACATACCTGGCCAACAACTATCCGGGTATTACATATCTGTTAAGTGCCTATCTGCGGCCATTATATCCAATGAAAATCTACAAGGTATATGTATTTACATGCCTTTCCAGTCTTCCATCGAGTCTTAAGTCGGATATTTAATATAGCTGTGATGTTCCATCCAGACCTATCAGATAGATGTTCAGGTCTTGATAGGGACAAACGATATCTGTAGAAAGACCTACCTATATTTGCTGTATCTGCCTAGTTATCGTCTGTTATCCTAAATGTATGTCAGTTAAACGTCAAAATAGTTGATGACAGCTTCGCTGGATCATTGAGATGACCCACAGTCGTGATCGAAGGTTCCAAATTCAACGCTCGTCGCAGCTTACTCAATGTGTCAATTCAGAGTATGAAATTGAAGTATCATCACCTTTGCGACGCTGAGTTCCAGATCCCCATTGTTTTAGCCTCAAGAACCAGTTGTAATTAATTAGCGTATTTAAATGCTGGTTAATTTAAAATACTACTACTCATCACTTTGGCGCTAGTAGGTGCGCATCCAGAGTCACGCCCGTTCCTCATCCTGATTCCTCGGCTTGCAATTCATCATCGAACCCACTGACAGGGCCCTGGGTTGAATCCTGAGACCTGAGACCTGAAGCAACGTAATTCGCCGTAAAGATGGAAGGTAAATATTTAGAGCCCCATGTAAATAACTCTTGACCAAGAAGCTCACCGACGCTGATGACGAACAGATTTTGATTTGAAGCGTGTCGGAGTTTGAATGTCGGAGTTCACCAACACTTTCAACTTCCGAAACCCATCAAACAACTCGGAGCGTCTTTCTCTCTCCTACCACCATCATCTCCCCTTCCCTTCCCCCCCTCTTTTTTGTGTATCCGTTACGAACCACGATTTACCTCGATTATTGCCAAATGTTACAGGAATGCCAGTGCGTAAGTCAATTCTCCATTCAATTTCAAGCTCGATTTGGTCAATTTAGGTCCGTTAGCTGACCATTCTTCCGACATCGCACCCTTCGCGGACGAAGATAGGCGTTCTACATGGGAAGCAGAACATCTGCAAGTCTACTCATGCTACTATATGCGCAATGTCGGGGTCTAATGCGCCATTTTGAATACTTTGCAGGTATTCTCGTCAAAGGCAAGCGCATATATGCGGTTTTTCTTTGTGATCAAGACTGACTTTGCATATAGAGGTGAGAGGTGTTGAGCCCGATTCTGTTGTGCCACTTTGGTGAGTCGCATACTTGCACTCCTCGCCTTCTCAGTCGTGTATGCCCCCATGCCCATCATCATTGTCCGCTCGTTTATCTTAGTATCTCTCTTTACGCATTCACTCTCGCGTCCTTCCTCATGTGTAGTATCCGTTTTGTAGGTAGTTTACACCAATTTCATGATTTCATGTTCTTCTACTGTGTCGAGAGTCAAGCAAGGTCGATTTCTTGGGTTTTATTGTAGTGCAGCCAATACACGACAGATCTATATGGGGTCTGAATTCACTAAACATATATGTCAATCGCTGACTGCAATCAACATATCTGGCAAAAATTATATATCTGTCAATATCAGCCGCGGTGTAAAACCTGGCAGGAATTTACATATCAGGGGAACCCTGCCTCGCGTTGATAAAGCAGAGGGCAGGGGCAGAATTACCCAGATAGTCATATTCCTACCCAGACAACATTATCTCTACCCAGTTATGGTATTCTTGTCGCCCGCATTTTTGCTGATGAATACCTTGGATTGTAAAGTGGATCGGCTGGGGTAAGCGAGGGTGGTAGTTCTTTGGACTGATGCTGGGGGTTGTTTTTAAAACGCTATCACTTAGAACACTATAGGAACTTTTATAACTTTAATAATATATAGTGCATTACATCATATATCTCTCTACATAAGCTGTTTTTTTTTGGTCTGTCGTATCCTGAACACTCTTCCTACACTGAACCAGCGATGACTGAAGGCATAACCGGGGTAAATGGTGACTGGTCGGCTATCAAATCGTTTCGATCTCCGCCTGATGCAACATCAGACGCCCTGCCGTCTCCGCTTGCCATGCTCATCAAAACAACTTCAACATTCTCTGTTCCATTGACTGCAACTTGACACATTCCCTGGACCTGGCCTAAATCCATTGCACAGAACTTACATCCTTCAATTTTTTAAGGGTTAAAAGACCTTGAAATGTTGCTCAATCATCATTGAAAATATGCGATTGATGACCGTTGCTTTTGGATTTGGCCCAACATTCAAGCAGGTGTGCTGAGACACTCTGACGACAACAGCGGTTTATCTTGGGCCTAAATCTAGTCGCTTCCAATGAGAGGGAACTCGGGCAACGTTCTTATACCGTCTGTTTGGATTACTTCTGGTTTCCTCAGTTGTTCGCTCTGCTACATTATCCGTTGTTTAACTCTGTTTTTGGCTGAGGGAGCACTATGTTTTCAACAGATTCTCCCGAGCACTCTCTTCCATGTTGTGCTACTGCAGATCAACGCCCCGCAGGTAATCTGAAACACTAGGCACTTTTACCCACTCGGCTTGTTCTTGTTCAGAAGGGAATGAACATAAATGCTTGAATGATGGAGAAATAATGAGACACAAGGAAGAGTCGCTCGGATTAGGCGGTACACGAACCGATGGAGCCCGACGCTTATAGTGGAAGATGCAAAAACGGCGGCGACGACGCTGTTGTTCTCCGACACAAAGGACAGATTTATGAACCACCCATTCAACAATTCTGCTCTTTCTCTCTTTCCTATCACTCCCTCACTCCTTTTACTTACCCACTTTTTCCACTCCCTTCCTGACGACCTTGTCACATCTAATTTCTCTACGATACGGCACGATAACGATCTGCTATGGCTGCTGTTGTGAAAATCTCCAACCACACCACTGCTTCTAAACCCTATCCCCACGTCCTGTACACCGTTGAAATTTATCTGAATGGTTCCTACAGCGTCATTGAGAGACGATATTCTGAGGTATGTTTCTTGCTCATCCTTGATACGTCGCGTTCTCATCCATACTTTAGTTCCTTGCCCTGCATGGTAACTTTTCCAAAATACGCAAATTCACAGGTCGTGCTGATAAGTTACACCAGAAAAGCTCCAAGACCCCTTCGCCCTTCCTCCCAAGCGTCTCTTCGCGTTCCTGTCTCACTTTATCCCTTTAACTGCATCCAAAGGGTGGTTAGACGATGCCCTCATTGAGGAGCGTAAGATGGGTCTGACAACCTACCTTTCTGCGATTCTCTGGTCCAAGACCTACGCAGACAGT
Organism: Panaeolus papilionaceus; assembly: GCA_015501605.1. Taxonomy (NCBI): domain Eukaryota; kingdom Fungi; phylum Basidiomycota; class Agaricomycetes; order Agaricales; genus Panaeolus; species Panaeolus papilionaceus. The sequence goes on along the minus strand of JADNRZ010000034.1, from coordinate 77,870 downwards.
GAAGAGGTCAAACAGTTCCTGCAAAGGGGAAGAGACGAGAGCAGGCGGGTCGATGCTGAGGATGCGCTCCCCAGTGAAGTTAGGAGGGGTTTGAGGACCCGCCTTTTGGGCTCTGCTGCCGGTGGTCGCGATACTATCTTTGGTTTGAGCGTCAGGGATAGCGTATTTGGCACCTTCAGGAACCTCACCTTGGGTGGTATCAAAGAAGATGGACCTGTTACTTTTGACGGACCCATCGCTGCTGCTTATTATCCTGAGTGGAGCGCCAAGGACTTTCCTCCCGAAGTCATTGACTACAGCAGGTTTGATGTCTTATTCTTTGGTAAGTAACCTTCTTCCTTTGTCTTAGCTCTCTCGACCTAATAAGCTCAATATCCATAGGTTTTGCTACTCCTAATTCCGCCGCCGCTCTCGACTGGAGTTCTGATGCTCAATCCATTCTCAAAAGGATCATCAGGAGCATCAAGCTCACCAAGTCCAAGACCAAGGTCGTACTTTCCATCGGTATGTTCTCCTTAATTTTCATCCGTTATCTATAGCGCTAAACTTGCTTCGTCAGGCGGCTGGAATGGAAGTCAATGGTTCAGCGACATCCTCTCCAAAGCATCAACAATGATCGCGTTCATTCAAAAGATCATCGAGATCTTGAAAGCATTCAACCTCGACGGTATGTGCTGTCTGCCTAACCGCAATAAGTCTCGCATTTTGACAATGCGTTCATTTCAGGTGTCGACATTGATTGGGAGTTCCCTAATAACCAAGGATCTGGCAACCCTTCCTCGCCTGAGGATGGAGCCAACCTCCTCAGCTTTGTGCAGTCTCTCAGGTCTGCTATTGGTGCGGATTCACTTCCTTCAGGGATGTTTTTTCTTTTTCTGATGCTCAAGCATACACTCAGGCCCGTCCAAGATTATTTCCGTGGTGGCAGGCCATACACCATGGGCTGGTGACGATGGCAAGCCCCTTGAGGACGTCTCTGAATTCGCCGAATACGTTACGTTCATCAATGTCATGTATGTCTGTCTTCTGCGTCCACTGCCATTAGTCGTGGATTGTTCACTCATTCTCCCTCAGGAACTACGGAATCTGGGGCGCATCGTCCACTCCTGCTGCCAATTCTCCTCTTGGGATGCTCCCTGTTGAGACCGGCAACATGCAGGCTTCCGCCGAGGCCGCATTTGTCCAGTGGACTGAGGCTGGGTTCCCTGCTTCCAAGGTAAGATGAGGAGTCTTTTGAAAGCTTCGTTAATCTTGAAAACTAACCAATTTCATATTTAGATGCTCCTTGGCCTTCCTCTTTATGGCTATGTGTTCAAGAGCTCAAAGTCAGCTCTAGACCGGAACACCGTCCTCGTCTCCTCTCCTACCTCTGGCTCGCGCTTCACCTCCAGCGATTCCATCTACACCAACAACGCCACCATGGATGAGCATCCATTTTCCTTTGGTGCTCACCAAGAGCCATCCACGGCATCCCTCAGCGCTCTTGCCAACGCAAAGGCGGATAATGGGGTTTCTCTTACCGCGTGGCATGGTAAGCCTATCCCATTCAAGGCTTTGGTGAGGAGCGGTGTCCTTGTGAAGAGGTTTGATGGTGGTTATGGACAACCTGAAAGCGCTGCTGCCCGTGCAGGTTATGTGTTGGGATGGGACGATACTAGCTCCACCCCCGTACGTTTCTGTTCTCGATTACTGCTTGTCTAAACGTTTAATGGCTTGACCTTTTAGTATCTCTTCAACACTGAAAAGAGGACCCTTGTCACGTTCGACAGTAAGTTTGGCTTCTTTGATATGTCGTGAATCTTTTCTGACATTTTTCAATCTGAAGATGCCCGCTCCATGGCCGCCAAAGCCAACTTCGCCAGGATCCATGGAATGGCTGGCTGCTTTACTTGGTCTCTGGATCAGGTTAGCCACCACTGCTTAGTTTTTACGTTTGACTAATTTTAATGCAGGATGACAACTATTCTCTTCACGACATTGTGCGCGCTGCCTTGGGGAAGTAAACTCACCAGGCGCATTATTTACGATACACCACGCTTTACACGACTTCATTTTCTGATGAACCCTTATGCCTCTGATGATGATGAGATTCAAGAACGACGGATGCTAATTGACGCCACGATTAATTTATGCTCAACGAGTTTATTTATTTAGTTGACGACCTTGTACTTTTGTTCTGTAAAAATTACATACACTCATTCAATATGACCCATTTTCACGATTCATCAAACCCATCCTAATTTAGAACCCATGTCTGAACTTCGATTCGGGAGTCTTGATAATGAAACCACCGCTAGCAACGCTGGGGAAGATGAAGTGACCTCTAGCAGGATCAGCTGTTGAATTACCGACACTCAAAATGGTGTTGATGGCGCCGTTAGGTGGGATGGCCAGTCCAATGTCCAACGTTCTGATGACCTGGGGCGAGTAATTCATGTTGGTGCCGAGGACGAGTGTTTCGCCATTAAGGGTCCAAAGTCCAAAGTCGACGCGCGAGACTGTGACCTGACGGAATTTGGTGGCCGGATTGCTGAGGAAGGGTAGCATTTTGGGGATGGCGAGCGCTAGGAGGGAGCCTGAGGCTTTGATGTCGGCTGTGGTTGGGTCATCCCATGAGACAGAACCTATAAGGCGGGTGTCAGCGAGAAAGACAGTGATGAGATATGAAAAAGCATACCCAGGGCTCCGTGGTTGATACCCAAGATACTTTCCACGACAAACTCTAGACCGGTAGGAGGGCGCTGTGGTTGAAGCATATTTGTGAGTCTTATGTGCCAGCTGTTGTTAAATTAGTTGAACGTACAGGCCAATAGCTAATGGGAATCATAAGAGGTTAGGATTGGTTCATAAGGAGCAGGGCGGGACACGTACGTCTCTGGTCCGAAACCTTGTGGCACTGTCCATACAGCTTTTGTCCTATCCCAGCCATTGACGAAGAGGCGGTCTCTGAATTCGTCCATGCGATCGGAAATGTCTTCAAACTGTCCTTTGCAATTGTCGCAGCCGCAGTCACCAAAGTCTGTGGTACAAGGACCTTTCCAGACGGGCGAGAACGTTGCATTGATACCAACAGGGTAAGCATCCTGCAGTAAGATGTCAGCACCGCTGGAGTATTCGCTATAAATCACAAGAAATTAGTCTCTATCACGGAGGCTAGAAGAAAAGTAAGGTACTTGAAGAAATAGTCTTGGCAATTCAACACGAGGGAGACTGGATGGTATCCTGCTCCACCTTTACCGTCTCCACCGTCGAGAGAGGTGATGAGATTAGAGGATATGACCGTCGCATTAAGAGGATCGGATGTGCCGTCGGATTCATCTGCTGTGTACCATAGGAGGAGGTTAGGACGGGATTTGATCCTGTTGACTTGCTCTGTCACAGACGTCGCGTTCATGTAGCTCCTGTTGGGGTGTATAAGCATTCAATCAATAAAATGTTAGTCGATACATGACTGACCCTCTCATATCGTACATCAGGTAAACGCCCGCCGCCTGCATCTTGTCGAGGACAATGTCAAGAGCAGTGAGGTTGGCAAATGTCGGAACGGGGTGGATCTTCAATACGACGAGGAAATGAGATCACACTATAGTGCACCAGATAAAAATAGACGCATACCACATTATATCTAGCGAAAGTGTTAGGATGAGATCCTCGGCTATATTGCAAGAAACAAGATGAAACTCACCCTAGGGACTTCAGAGTAGCTGGGATTGTGAAATCCTTCGCTAAGTATGTATCAAACTGAGTATAATAGCCAATGGGGAATACTGGAGCATAGGGGCCTCCTTTTCCTGTAGCTGGCCTAGCAAGCAGGAAACCAGTTCGTAAGTCCATCTTGGTCACAGACCCAATAGACGAAGGTGGGTTAGGGAGATAGCTCAATGAACTTGTCGCGGTAAATTTTTGTGAACCATGAGTAGCAGTACAAGAGATCGTGTATGGCTGGGTGCGTGGTGTCAATGACGCAAGTGAGAAAGGCAACGTATGTTTCGTCGAGTTGAGTGGCACAGATCCAGCAGTCACAACCTTTCCGTTTATCGAGATAGATACATCGATGCTGCCTGGGTTGGCGGTGCTACTGAGCGTGATAGGTGAAGCGTTGGCAATTTGTTGCTGGGTGATGGGTGTGTCAACGATGATTGCCACGTCCTCATGAGCTGCTCCAGATGCAGCGTCTTCTGGGAGGTATGGCCTGATTGCAGGTGCGCAACGGAATGCCAGCAAGGGTCCACTGCTAGATATAGAGGGCTGAGGGAAGTTTCCCCCTGGTGCTACAACGGCTGATCCAGCTTTGTAGTGCTTTCCACACCTATGATGGGGTAAAATTCAAGTTATTACAAGCCTCATCGAAATTCAGGACACAGTTTTACCAAGTTTGAGCACTAGCCAATATTGCCTGATGTACCAGGACGAGGAAAAGAGGTGTAAACACTGCTTTCACCATCATTGCGAGAGAGGCGGTCTGGTTCAGTCGTGCACTGTGATATCCTTGAGTTTAAGTACAACGCCGCTCTGACACTCCGCGAGTAGAAGCCGATTAGCGCATGTGGTGCACCGTATGCTTCATTTCCATCTTTATTATATTCTGACTTCTTTGACCTGAGGAGAATGGTCATCGTTGGAGAAAGGTGTAAAAATAAACCACATTGTCACGCCTAAAAGTCATCATTATGAAAAAATCGGGTCTTGCACCGCGGGCGGAGCAGTATCGCTTACAAGGTAGCCATTAAAATAGAAACAATGTCGTGAAAAATGCTTTGTTTGGGTTATGTCCCTTGACTTCGCGAGGGAACCTTGTGCGAAGCTGCTGGCAGGAGATGAGCTGGTGACGGGATGATGGTGTGGAGCAAAGAGCGGTCGTGTGCGATCAGAAGTTCTGAGCGTCACAAGGCCTTGATGGCACTCAGGCATTGGGTTCGACTAGGTTCGACATGAGATTAAAACAGATCACAGGTCTTCCTCTATTTGATTTAGATGGCTAGAAGCGATATAGAAAAGACTATATTGACAGCGATCTCAAAAAGCAGACGACGGCTAAACGCCGAAGAACCATTTATTATAGACTCAATATAAATACAGTTAGATAATTGGTCCAGACATGGACTCATTATCGTTCATAAAGGGTCGTTACAAGAAGGTAAATGAATATGGCGTGAACATGAGAATTGTATAGGGCGTCGCAGTAAGAGTACACATGGAAGGGAATATTTACTTGCCCAGCCCCTTGTGGATGGCGTTGGTAAGAGTGAGACCATCGTCCTGATCCATGGACCAAGTGAAGCATCCAGCCATACCAGCTTCCCGGGCGAACTTGGCCTTATCAGTGAGAGACCAGGTATCTAAAATCAGACAGTTAGTCGATAAATAAGAGGAAGAAACGCGACACTAACCATCGTAGGAAATGACAGTCGTTTCACTGGTCTTGAAGAGATAAGGGGTGTTGCTGCAGTTATCCCAGCCCATCGTGAAACCGCCGGCCTGGCCATAGTTGCCATCGGACCGCTTGACGAGAGCACCAGCCCTCACGATCTCATAGAACGGAATCTGCCTTCCCCACCACGAGGTGAGAGTAGCCTGGGTCTTGATAGGCTCATCTTGCTCAGAGTGAGGGGGGTTGGCATGGGCTCCGTTGAGGAAGATGGGGTGGGTCTCGGCGAATTCGGTAACATCATCCTTGGTGAGGAGGAGCATTCCATCGGTGGGCATGGAGCTACCAGTAAGAACGGTCTTGGAGCTCTTGGATACGTAACCGTAGAGAGCGAGACCAAGAAGGATCTGTGGACGGAGGTTCAGAGAGAAGAAAATGGTTATGGTATGGCGTACATACCTTCCAGCCAGGGAAGTTGGCCTTCTTCCACTGTTCGAGAGCAGCTTGAGCGCTGGCCTGGGGTTGCCAAGATGTGCCGCACAGATTGCCTGAGAGAGATGTCAATTCTGGGACCCAAGATATGCAATATTTTACTTACCCATGGGGGCATTGGGCCCAGGGTTAGCAGAAGCTCCCCACACGTCGTAGTTCCTATAGCAAAATTGATTGTTAGCGACGAAGAAAAATAAACTCGTAAGAGGTCTTACATGATGTTCACGTAGGTGAGTTCTGCAGCGTAGGCAGTGAGATCGGTCAGGGGTTTGCCATTGGATCCTAACCATGGCATATGAGCGACAGCAGCGCTGAGAATTTTGCAAGGGCCTAAAGAGTAAAACTGTGAGCATCGTGAAAACGTCAACGGAACGAGGACATACCGAGAGCAGCACGCAAGAGTTGGATGAGGAGCAAAAGATTTGCAGCGTCGGCAGCGCGGTAGGGCTGGCCAGCACCAGGAGAGTTGGGGTACTCCCAGTCCAAATCGATACCTAAACGAATTAGTTTGCGAAAAGAAGTGGGGCATAAAGAAATCAATACGTACCATCAAGGTTGAGAGTGTTGACGGCACTGATCATAGCATTGGCAAACTTGGTGCGGTTGGAAGCAGTGGAGCAAGCCTCGCTGAAATAGTAGCATCCGCCCCAACCACCTGCGAAAAATCTCAACGCAAGCGAGGTGAATAGAGCGAGAACAGAACTTACCAACAGCAAGACAGATCCTGGTTCCGTAGCCGCTATTCTTCGCGGCTGTGACAAGACGCTTCAAAAGGGCCTGGCCACCATTTCCCCAGTTGATGCCGAATGTAGAGCTTGGGGTGACAAAGGCTGATACAGGACGTTCAAATCGACAATGTAGAAAAAGATCAAGAGTCAAACTCACAGAAATAAATGATGTCGAACTTGGAGAAATCGACGTTCTCAGGAGGAAGCCTTCCAGCAGCCCAATCAGCGTAGTAAGAGGCGTTGATCATGGCAGCAGCAGTGCTGATTTCGCTCTCCATGGGGTTGGAGGCGAGATTGAGTGCCTTCGCCCTGGTCATGGTCGAGGGAAGAGCATCTTCCAAGTCGAATTTGCCATCGCGTTCGCGTTCAAGAGTCTGGGCGGAGAGGAACTCGAAAACAACGGGTTTGTCCTGATACTTGGGGGTGGCGAGGAGGTCAGATAGATACTCCTGAAGGCCAGCCTTACGTTCGTTGATGAGAGTATTATCAAGCCAGGCAGAAGGGACAAAGGTGGTAGTGAGAAGGCGTTTAGGGGGCAGGTTGTAAGGGTCCTTCAGCTCAACTAAATGAACAAATCAGCACATATGAAGACAGCCAGTCGGAAATTACGTGCCATGAAGGGCCACAAACTAGAAATACGTTGGTCAGAACAAATTAATTTCCTGACAGTGGATGGAAACCCACCTCAGAGTACCTCCTCTGAGCAGTGTAGAGGCGACCATCGAGGTTAGCCTCAATGGTGTAGAGAATATGGGGACGAGGGTGAGACGAGGTGGTGTGGCTTTTGATAGAAACAGTAGCAGTCATGACGGAAAATAAGAAATGAGAAATAAGATGGACGTTGAACTGAAGTTCTGTTTAAATGCGAATAGGCTCTCCATTTCTCAAGACTTCAACAATTCAAGGCACCAGCACCGTCATCTTGGAGCGGGCATGGCAGTCTCAGAAACAAGGCAGAGAATTAACGAAGTCACCCTGGAAAGGCACAGTTGACAAGAGACGGGTCTTCGCTCGATTCCAAGCCAGGAATCCCAATGTTGAGCATTGTTATTCTAACCCATGAAAGGTGGGTTTGCTCAGATGTATTTGTAGATAGCTGAAATAGAGATGCGCACACCGTATATTAGCCACTTCAGAATTCAAGTTGCTGTCGAGAATCGTACCTATAACCGAAGACAATCGTATCACGGGAGTGTTAACTGATGGATTTTAAGACATGCATAAGACGCGCCATTGTTTGTTTATTCCTTCAATTACCAGATGAAGGCTTGGGATCCGAATCTGTCAAGATTTTCAAAGTGCAGTGATGTCTTATTCTGCTGCGCCGCCTCAGTCGAGTATCACAACACTTTGTTGTTCGTACTTGTCAGCCAGACCCAGCCAAACCCTTTGTACAAGACATCAGTCTCTTCAGAATTTTGAATATTGAAGGCCATCTCCAATCCGCGGGTAATGCGACGGATGCACAGTAGGTATACTAAGAGGTGACGAAGGGATGTTGGATAGCGAACATGTTTATAAGATGGAGTCCTAAGTCGAGGGAGAGCTCAGCCAAGCCTGGGTGACTATCATCACGTATCACTTTCACGTGCTGTGACGAGCGCGTCGAGACGAAGACATTCGGCACTACTCAGGCGAATCGATTAGGGGTAGGTATTACACTTAGCACTTTCGGCTTGCTGCAAAATATTTCACTCGCGATGATACCGTCCACGTTAGCATACACAACATTCAGAAAATTTCCTCTCATTGCACATTCAAGGTCTCAAATAACTATCGTAGTAGGTTCAAGATATGAAGTCCTTGCGGGGTTAGTAATGACTACCTTCATATCATCAACTTGACAAATCACATCTATCTCTGGAGTAGAAAGCAATTGGTGTAAAGAGTCCTTCAGAGCTTTTTCAAACTGCCAAGGATTTTTCGTAGGGTCAGGTCCCCAGCCCTCAATTGTGACATCCAATATTATCCGCACTTCCCTCATATGGGGGAATCCTGCCCGTCCGTCATTCGTCAGCAGAGAATTCAGTCGTTTCCACTGCCCGAGTCGTGTTTTGAATAGTTCTTCCCGGGGGCTCGTTATCGAGAGCTTCAGGCTGATGGATTGTAAGGTGTTGGCATGGGACACTGTCTCCATGGCATCGCAAAGATTTTCGATGAGCGGTCCATAATAACCTCGGAGGGCCCAATCAATGGATATAGTCCTCAACGTCGATGCGGATTCGGATAAGCACCGCCCAAGGTCCACCAGCTTGAGGTCGTTGACGTCATCGACTATGCAATCGCTACTCGTGAGCATCTTGAACATAACGATGATGAAACCGATATACCGTCAAGTGTCAATTCCTCCAGGGTACTGATATGTTGAAAAATAAGATTGGGACCATTTGTAGCGCTGAGTGCGCCGCGGATAATAAAATGAAGACGTTTTAACGCAGGAAATGCCTTCACTCCAGCAGAATGACCTGGAGAACAAAGATAGGACCAATCAACAACTCCCCGTGACTTTATGGACGTAACCCGTTCGAAACTTGAATTAGGTGGTGCAGACATGGGGAATTGCTGCGGGTCGGCCGGTTCACTGAACCTGTTATTAAAGACATCGAGCTCTTCAAGATGTGAACAATAAGCAAGTAGCGGAAAGGGGACGTTCATCTCGCCCCAATATTCCCGGAATTCAAATGTCTTGAGTTTAAATCCTTTTGTCAGGACATCTGGTGATGCAGGAGCATCCCAGCGTTTAAGGGACGTAGTATCCAACTTTAGGGCCTTCAACGTAGGACAAGATAAAACTTGGAGGATGGGGAATTGATGTACGCAGCAAATAGAGAGGGTCGTGAGTGTGCCAGAGGAGATGTACGAGTGCAGGGGCCATACAACTCCGAAACTCTCGATATACTCTATTTGTTTGTCGTAAGTGCAGTAATGTGAGCCTATATTCTCGAGCTTTAATGACTGGACTCTGGGAAGATGAAAGAGGTTCTGGATGTTGGGGATTGCTGAATCCTTCAGGTAGGATGCCATTCCAAAATCTTCGGCCCATGAGACATTGCGCATGAAACTAGTAAGGATCGGTTGTTCCTCTATCAATGCAGCAAGTCTGCGAGCGGATTTAAATGAGCCTCTGAGTTTTATCTCCACATCTCTGAATAGGTAAGGGCGACAGTGCTTGTGGAAGGCACGACAGGCGAGACTGAGGGAAATGATATCGAACCGACTGAGTTCATAGTTATCAGCGGCCTGGGTCGCAGCTTCGATAATGAGTTGAAAAACCTCCAACGGGAAGACAGGATACGGAGGACCGGCGTGGTCTGATCTGCTGACACTTGAGATAATAGTCATTATGGGCAGAGGCAGAGAGTAGGAGGACAGCAATGTAATGTTGTTGGGTGGTATTGCGTGGGAGAATATATGTGACGTCAACTTGAGACAGTCAAGGAGATATACGAAGTCCACATGATGCGATAATAATGGGCTGTATACATCGAAGCACACACAAGATACTCGGTTGATAATACTATTAACGAGGAGTTTCGTAATTGTATCTGGCTCTGCACCCTTGTCTGGTTCAGCGTTGTTTACTAAGGAGAAGATGCTCGAGATGAGACATCGATAAACGATATTCGAGCTAAAGTGAGGTTACGTCCTCAACAATACAATCGATTGGATTGCGAGCATGTGGAAACTAAAGACTTACAGGGTTGTCGACCATCTCAAGTGACTAATCAACATATTAACCAAGCGTTAGTTAACTACGCACGGTCCAACCGACAATCAGGCCTTCACCCTGCTCAAATACTCTTACTCAGAACAGTCGAAAGACAGTGAAGAGCGCGTGTAATCCTTGTGATCAGCAACATGAGGGTATACTACTAGAGTAAGTCTAATTTATTCCATCCAAGATATAACCATGAATCCACTTTAACAAAAGGAATACGGACGAACAGTCTGCTCAACTATGACGCATCTCCGGCGAGCTTATTCGTGTTCAACGGTGCTATCGTTTAAGCACCGACGGTGGCGGGCGAGCAGTTGACACCAACGAGTTGGTTCTGGAAATTCTTCTCGCAGCAAACGGGCGAAGAAGCGCTAAAAGAAAGCATATCAGAATCAATCATGTGACGGGCCAACGCAGAACGACTAACCAGTTAGCGCCAGTTCCAGCACCAATACCAGTGATGGGGTTGCACTGTGCTCCAACTTGGCCGCTGACGTCTTGAACAGCAACCCCGACGAGCGAAATCAGGTTGGCCGCACCAGCGCTCGATGGCGCGTGCATCTGACCACAGCACTGCACAGCGCCAACATTGCAGCTGTAGTTGATACCGTCCGATGTGGTGGCGTATGACCCACCAGCGGAAACAGCAACGGCGCCAAGGGCGAGAACAGCGAAGATCTTGGAGAACATGGTGAGATAGGTAGGTTTTGGGTTGGTTGAACTTGGGTGTTTGCTTGACTGAGGGAAGTAAGGTAAAGAGAGATGGTTTTTATATCTTTCCTCTCCGTCCGACTGCGGGATCCGATGTTCCGCAAAAAATAAACGATTGCCTCATTTCCAATGTTCTTTTACGTTCCGTCATGTTATAGTGTGCTTTCGTAATTGAATATGTCGTCCATATTCAATTTCGGGACGTCGCTCGCAACCCCTTCGGTTCCATCTGCTGGCAATAACATAACATAACGGAATTGCAGAGGAGTTTCGATCGAGGATGGCTCACAGACGTCGGAGCATTCCTCCAAGGTTTAAGTTGCAGCATTTATTGGTTCAGGTTCAGGTAAAGTCGATCACGTCTCGACTCAAAGATGGAGGTCAGATTAGTGCGTTTTCCAAGCGAGTTCAAGGAAGTAAAAAAATTATGTAGATCGAAACCTCATTTATTTCTTGACTTTATGACACTTCCTTACATACATACAAACTTGCTAGCTCGAACATCACTGACCCGAAATTGCCAACTGTGGATCCCGATCGCGGCCCAACCGAGGATGCGGGTTCCCTGATTCATTTGGGTCGCACTCGTAGAATTTACAGGATGCGTTATCTTACGGCTATAACCTACTGTTTCTTAAAATGAGGCTCAACCATATGGTTCATTAAGAACAGCAGAATATCAACTATCGATTATCACAAAAGCGCCATATAATGTAAGAAGATGAAAAACTCAGCCGTCTCGCGGATTGAGACGAACCACCGACACAGAACACTTCGTACGCTCCTGTCCTTCACGTGTACCAATCCAAGCTTCATAAATTCTGCTCATGGACCTCTTCACAAGCTCACGAGCAGCAGCAATCTCCTCATCCACAAAATATCGAGCCTCCTTTACCAGCTGCACCTCGATGCTCCTGAAATGTGGAAATCGGCTGGAAGCACCATCGTCCATGAGGAGCGCATCGAGTCTGGACCACTCAGGGAGGTGGAAGGACGAATATTCTGATTCGTCGGTATCGAATTCGAATACGAGTACGATGTTTTCGAGAACATTGTCCCTTTCCACAGCTACGAGAGCGGAGCAGAGAGCAGAGACAGGTGATGACCCGTTGAGTTCATGAACCTGACACCAGCGAAGGGTGATAGTGTTGAGTGTGCGACGGGAGTTCACAGTGCAGCGTGCTATATCAGGTGGGGTCGAGCACCTGATTAACACTATTCACAACATGAATTTATTAGGGAAATGCAAATTTCAAAGAGGAGGGAGGTAAATTAACTCACTTTCAATGTCAACAGCTTCCAGTTGCTCAATGTGCTCAAACACAATATTAGGACCACACTCGATATCGTGCGCTGACAAGACCTTGAAGGTGAGGTGCTGTAGTCGAGGAAACGCTTTAACCCCCGAGCTCTGGGCAATAGCGCAGATATGTCGCCAGTCCACCGATTTCTGAGACACAACACTGCGAAGCTTGGAAAAATGCAGGAGAACGGGGGGTTGTATAGGCAAGGCAACCTCGACAGCATCTCGAACAGGACCAGCGACAATTTGTTCCGCTGTCGCATTAGACCACTCGACTGAAATCACCTCCAGCTGATGACAATGAGCATAGAGGAGGTCCAAGGCCTGTGTGCACTTCGCTACCCATCCCCCGCCGACGATGTTCAGAGTCTTGATATTGAACCCCTGTGGGAGCGCATGAGAAAGGTCTAGATCCTTATCCGTCCTGGCGAAACCGCAGCGATTGAAGGAGAGATGTCGAAGACTAGGACATGCGAGGATGTGCAATAACGGGAGCTCTGTTCCCCCGCTAATATTGAGCGAAACCAAATTATTGGTGGAGAGATAATGGTCTATGATGTGTCGGATCCCAATATCGTTCGGATCGTTGGAGCAGGGCTTGAGGTACGACGTATTGGTATCAAGGGTCAGAGCAGTGATACGAGGATATTGGAGTATAGCGCTGTCATTTGGTCGTGGGTGGTTCTCCCAACGGGTTTCAAGGGATCTCCCCATGATACCATCCAGAACGTACGCATAGCACCTGAGGTGACGAACGTATGACACGATGCGTGGGTTGCTGGTAAGCGTTTGTTGACGTTCTTCCGAAGTTTTCGTCAAATTGGGAATCCCGTTCTCCAGTATTATTGTTATCGTGCTGAAAAGATGAGCCTGGCAGAGATGTCCAAAAGCCAGAGAAACGCAAGCCAAGAGGCACAGGTCGCTTTTGCGTTCCGGACGGTTTTTGTTGGAGGCAACTTCGTCAATGATAAGTTTGAAGATTTCATTAGAAAAGATCGGGTCATCGTTTTTTCTGGTGTCGAGTTGGGACGACGAGTTTGCTGAGACAGACATTGTTGGATGCAGTCGAAGTTGTGCTGGCAGTCAGGAGCCAAGGGACGGATCTTTCAAGTGCAACCCTGGTGGTGTCGACGGATCGCGTAACGTAAGCACTCATCATGATCACCAGCCTGGCAGATGCAACACGATCGCTGTTTATCGATCTCCCAATTAGCCCTGTCGATGGTGAGTGTATTTTTTTGTGTCCGACTCCTCTACTTAGACTTGTGTCAAGCTGTTTGCTTGGTTGAATACACATGACGTTCTTGCACATTCCAACTCATGAAAACCAGAACACGAAGAAGAACACGAAGAAGAACACGAAGAATGCGCACAACCTTTATGATGAGCTACATGAGCTCGAGACAAAGTGGCTGAGTCATCGATAACAGATATTCGATGTAAGGTGAGGGTACGTCCTCAATGAGACAATCAATTGGAATACGAGCATGTGGAAGCGGAAAAGGTCATCGACCATCGATCATCCCAACTTAGTCATAGACATACTCACGAAGCGTTAGTTAACTCTATACGATCCAACCGACAATGAGGGCTTCACCATGCTCAAACGCAGAGAGTCAATTCAAAGAGACATTGAAAAATGTGTAACCCTTGTAATCAGCTACATGAGGGTGAGAGGGTATACTACTAGAATACGTCTAATTTATTCCCCGCAACATGTAACCATAAACCCGATCTAAACAAAAGCAATGCATTCGAGCGATTTTGCTCCGGGCAGTCCATGCATTTACGAGAGTGCTCATCGTTTAAGCACCGACGGTGGCGGGCGAGCAGTTGACACCGACAAGTTGGTTCTGGAAATTCTTCTCGCAGCAAACGGGCGAAGAAGCGCTAAAATAAACCATGTCAAAATCACTCAATTAACCAGCACACGCATAATGACTAACCAGTTAGCGCCAGTTCCAGCACCGATACCAGTGATGGGGCTGCACTGAGCACCAACTGGACCGCTGACTTCTTGAACAGCGACACCGACGAGCGAAATCAGATTGGCGGCACCAGCACTCGATGGCGCGTGCATCTGACCACAGCATTCGACGGCACCGACGTTGCAGCTGTAGTTGATACCGTCGGACGTGGTGGCATATGAGCCACCAGCGGAGACACCGACGGCGCCGAGGGCGAGGACAGCGAAGATCTTGGAGAACATGTTGGTTTAGATAAATTTTTGAGTTGGTAAAACTTGGGTGTTTGTTAGACTGAGGCAAAGGTCTAGAGTGTTGCTTTTTATACCTTTCATCTCTATCCGCCTGCGGGATTCAACGTTCCACAAAAAATAAACGATTGCCTCATTTCCAATGTTCTTTTCCGTTCCGTCATGCTTAAGTGTGTTTTCGTAAATTAAAATTGTAACCTACTTCATAGAAGAGGCTCAACCGTACGTTTCGTCCACAACAACAGAATATAACAACCATCGATTATAATAAAAGATAGATAAAATATGAAAAGGTGAACAAGTCAAGCATTTACTGGATCCTGAAGAGCCACCCACCAAGAGAACACTTCGTACGCCCTTCCCCTCGTGCAGCAATCCAAGTCTCATAGACCCTGCTCATCGACCGCTTCATGAATCGCAAGCGCACGAGCAGCAGCGATTTCCTCAATCAGCAACAAATATCGAGCCTCCTTGGCTGACTGCACCCATTTATCAAACGAGCGAGCGGTCCCCAAACCCTACCTACTCCTCGATTAGTGTGTCTGGCTCAAATGACGAGGGAGAGGCGCACTGAGACGCACTGGTGCTGACGACCATCCTGTCATTCTTGCAGCGTAGCAATTTAAACCCGAACCCCACACAACAAGGAACCACACTCGAATCAAGATATACATGATTGTATTTCCCCAAATATATCGCATTCTATACGTATAATATCGAATCGAACGCAAATGCCAATTCAAATTGGAATAAGCGACGAGTGGAGGATGGGGCTGATGATGAAGCAAGGCGAATATACGAGAGCGTGCGAGGAGAGCGACGACATAAAATGAATGAGGAAGTGCAAAATAACGAGGGGAATATCGAGGTAGGGGTAAAGCGACGATGTGGGCTGACGAAGCGCATTGAAACCACGAGTGGATGTCAGAAGAGAGCGAGAAATAAAACGAACAAAAAGACCATAAAACGCCTCGAAAACTCGAAGTAAGGAAGGGGGAACCACAAATCAAAGACCGTGTGTAACTAAAACCCGAATCGAAATAAAGATACAACAAATGACGTTGATCAAAACGAGGAAAAAATGATGTTTGTATAAAGCGACAGCGATGACCAGCGACGGCAATGAATGAAAATAGAAGGCCGGGGCGGGATCCGTCAACCATGAATCACTCCACATACTGGCACCAAGGGTGAGCATCGAAAATGAATGCGAGATATGCTCAGACTCAATCCTCCTCCCCAGCTTCTGCCGCTTCCCTCTCCAGTCTCTTCTTAATCGCGCTCACTACAAATCAAATCATGGATCAGTATGATTGCACCCCCAAACGAGAAGAAAGAGGGACAAGGGGAATACGCACCATCACGAGAAATCTGACCAGACGACATCCATCCATCCGGGAACGCAGCGACAATCTACAATTCAAAGCACGCATGAGTAACGCTCGAAAATAGGGAGACGAAACGAAAACGATTTAAGAAATGCACCTTTTGATACAACACCTTCCTCAGCCCCTGATCGCTAATCTGAATGACAGATCCTTCGAGGTTACTAGAGTAAAATCAAGGTTCAACCACCGTCACCACAACAGCACCTCTGCTCTAAGAAACCTAAAACAAAGGAACAAAGCCACTCACTTCTTCTCATTCTCCAACCTACAGCACTCATTACTCAACAACACGAGCTCCCACACAATCTGCTTCATCACATCCGTCATCCTATAGCGTTTACTAGGTGGATGCTGGCTGTGGTCCTTCCCATCTTTCCCATCTTTGCCCTCCTTCCCGTCCTTGCCTCCGTCTTTAGTGTGACCGTCCTTGCCATCGTTGTCGCCGTCGGGGTGTAAGGGCGTCACCGGCGGCGCATCCACATCCATTTCTTCCGTCCCTTGACGCGTCGGCGCAGCAGAGGGCGTACCACTAGCATCAGCTACCTCGGCGCGTAGTTTTTCTTGTCGTTTATCTACTCCAGACAGGTTTCGTTCCGTCAGCAATGTGGATGAAGACGTAAAAGGATGAGTCAAGACCAAGAACACTCACCCCACAGCGCCACGCTCTTCTCATACTCCTCTTGCGCCTTCGCAAATCCATCTTTCGCAAGTTGCTCCAGTTCCTTCAACAACACCTCTTGTCGATCCGTGAGGAGCGCGTAGTGCTCAGGGTACACCGTGCGTTTGATCAGTTTCTACTCGTACACAAAACACAACACCAAGATCGGAAGCCAAAGTCAATAATCAAGACCCACGCGCAGAAAGGGAAAGTACTACTCACCGTCATCGTAAACTTATTATATGGAAAAATACTCGGCATAAGCGAAAAAAAATCATCATCATACTCGTCCACTTTAATCGCCAGTATCGCCAATTTCGCAAGAGGCGGTTTAAGCCCAGGCGGGAATTTGCCTTTCTGTTCCCATGATTCTGCATCGCGAGGGCGTCAGCGTCGAACCAAATCGAAATCAAAACCAGAATTAACAGTGAAAAAAATTATAGATAAAAAGTAATGAGAAAAACATCCACTCACCCTTCGCAACCAGCTCCCTAACCTCCTTAAGCGCCTCCTGCAAACTCGGATGAAACTTGCTCTCATCTACGACCTTCTTCTTCTTGCCTCCCTCCGTAATAATACTATTATGCCGCTTCCTCTTCTGTCCCGCATGTACCTCTGCTCCCGCTCCCGCTCCGTCTACCCCCGGTGCACCCGTGCCAACACTGATACCCCCACCCGCAACACCTGTACCCCCCAACCCCGCCACGCTTCCCTCCCTCTTCGCGGCCCCCACCGGCGCACTCAACGACACCGAATCCTTAAACGCAACCTTCGTACTCCCCACAGCCACCGATGCCGACCCGCCCACTCCTGCTCCTCCGTCCACCTGGATCGGTGTTTCGTGTGATGATCCTGCACCAGCGAGAGCTGAGGAGATCCCAGCTGCGAATGTGATTTTTTTGGATTTGGGTTTGCGGGGGGTTCTGTGAGAATGGAGGAAGGGGAGGTCAGCGATGTGTTAAGATGGGAATGAGCGCATATATGCGCGTAAAGACGATGAAAATAACAAAATAATGAGAAAAGACGACGAGGACAGCAAGTAGAGATAAGGGTGGCATTGACGTCATACGACGAACCTGACTATGCTGATTCAGGGACGAGAAAGATCACCGCATCGCATCGCCTCTCGTCAAGCAAGTCAACATCCGTGGGTTCGCTCGATGGCAATGTCGCCATCAACCAAGCCACCAGCCAACCAATGGAGATTCATCGGAGCTACGTCGTTACGCCGGCGACGACTAACTATCACCACCACGCTTAGCTTGGTATGCGATAGGCATGGTGGGATGTTGAATGGAATGTAGAACAATAAGGATAGTGAACAAAGCATGCGAGCATCAATAGTGCGTGAAGACAAAGACGAGTGAAAGTGTTGTTGTGGTTGTGTGCGGCACCATGCCACTGTTCCAGATGACATCGCCCAATGCAGGCAGGAAGAATGCGGGACGCGTCATGCTTGCTCGACGATGCCACTTGACGGAGATACGTGTCATTTGAGGCGCATATAATCGGCCTCGCCGTACACAACGGCGTAGAAAATAACCAGAAAATGCAAATAAAATAAAATGAAAATGAAAACACGTACTTGTCCTTCAACAACGCCACCTCCCCACTCGACACATAAAACCCCTGCTGTTTCGTCTGAGCAAAGAACTGCCTCTCATCAAGCGCAAGCTCAGAGTCGTCAATGAACGGATCAGTGGTATCATAATACTCTGAAGTCATCGGTTTCCTCTGTATCACCAAAGTCATCAGCATTGTGACTAACATCCAACCAGCCAACCTCAAAACCAACCAACCTTTCTCCGCTTCTTCCCAACCGCAACATTCACACTCACACTTCCCCCCTCCTCCCCCTCTCCTCCTACCCCCGCTTCCTTCTCCCCTGCCTTCCCCTTCTCCGCCCCTTCATCCTCATCCTCACTCTCACTATCCTCATCCCCCTTTCCCGTCCCCACAGGCGGCGTCGCAGCCCTCTGCCCCGTCTCCTTCGCTTTCAGCCTGATATCAACCTCGTAATTCGATGGCCCACCAAGCGTAATATTCAGCCGCACAGTCTGCAGTGGGACCACCACCGGCGGAGGCGGTGGTGATGGGGAGGGAGACCGCGCTTTACTTGATGGACCTGCGGCCTTGGACCGCGGTTTGGGTGCTGAGGATGTGGGTTTAACTGTACCGGTGGAAGTGGCTCCCTCTCCAGTTGCGGATGATGATGATGCAGGAGGGGCACTAGCAGATGCCGACGCAGGCGCAGAAGGGTCGGCAGATATATCTTCTCCTTTCAGTTTAGAGTCCATAGAACCAGGCTGCGGTGTCGGCCTAGGCGAAAGCGACGGTGACGGACTATGAACCACCACCGGAATTTTATGATGTTTGCCCACACCATCCTTCCCCGCTGCTGCCTCCTCCTCGCTATCCGCATCGACCAAATGGCTGATCGAAATACTCGAGCTGGAGCCTACAGATCTGGACGTTGACGCAGAATGAGGAGGCCCAGATGGGCTCTTCGCCTCT
Source organism: Panaeolus papilionaceus (assembly GCA_015501605.1). NCBI lineage: Eukaryota > Fungi > Basidiomycota > Agaricomycetes > Agaricales > Panaeolus > Panaeolus papilionaceus. The sequence goes on along the minus strand of JADNRZ010000034.1, from coordinate 58,775 downwards.
CCGCGTGATGTTGTCGCTGTGGTAGTGGTAGCGGTCGTTGGATGTGATGTAGGCTCAATCATCTCAACATCGGAATCCATAGTGTAGTCACTGTAGTGTATACGTCACCAGCCAATACAATGCTTCAGCCTCAGGCGATCAACAATATACGAGGTATGAGTTGAACTGGAATTGTGGACGTAGTCGTGTCAGTGATGGAGGTTGTGGTGCAAGTTGCCTTTTTTGGGATATAACCCAGGCTGAGCCCAACCGCCCCTCCTGTGCCACACCTTCTCACTCTGCCACCGGATTCAATCAGTTGGACCGTGCGCGACATTCAATTTTTTTTTTTGATTCCGCGTTGGAAACAAGAGGTGATAGAGGGAGAAGGGGAAAGAGAGGAAGACGCGAGTCAACATTTTCAGGCGTTCTGATTGGTTGATGAAGAGTTGCCTTTTTGGGGTGATGCCATCAATTGTCCATCACGAACTCTGAAGGAAGACTTTCGGATTTGAGGAGGTGAACATCGCTTGCAATCCAAAGGGTCACCATAACCTCAATCTCCTTTCAAGTACAGACGTCTATTCCAGTATTGCCGCAAGGTATACGGTTCATAAATCCAGATAACAGCTCGACACAAGCCCAAGGAGAGAGGAGAAGGACACAAAAACTAAGAAAAAACTACACTCACCACTGCCGATTCCGACAGGGCTGATTGGGAGATCGAGGTATGTGAGTAATGTAGAATGGATAGCTTTCGAAATTCTGACCCAGTACCTACGATCGATGTGCGTTTGGTTGGCCCCCCTCCAGGCTGTGAAGAAATACACCCGCTGATGCACAAACGAGCTGTTAGAGTTGACATGGGTGCGATAATGGTAATCGATTAATTTCCCTTGTGATCGCTCGAGCTGAGGAATTTTTTCCCTCTCAAATTTAACAAGATCATGGTGGATGGATACAACAACGGTCTATGGGCGCTCATACCGAGTGACCTCAGATACTTGTCGATGTATATTGTTAGACGAGGAAACTAAATACATGTTAAGCTCCTTTTTGCACTCCGTGCAAGAAGGTACTATCCTCTCAGCACGGGGGATAACCCTTCTTCTCTTCCATCTCCTCATTGATCCTCTTGGGCCAGAAGAAAACGTTTCTTCTTTGACTCTTCACCCCCAGAACTATTATTCCCTTTGTTTTAACAAAGGGAGTCGCTGAATCTCGATCAATTATTACCATTTTCATGACTGAGAAGACGGAGAGAGGATTGGCAGAAGATGATGAAAGCAGAAAGAGAAGCGGAGGGGAAGATACCTTTTTGCACGCAGTGTTATATAAATCAGTCAGTGTTGATTTGATATTGGTTCCCAAATTCGAAGGTCGTGTTGTCGTGGTTTTGATGTCTCGAATCTCGTTTCGCCAGGACTCAGATATCTAGAGTTTGATGTGGTTTCGAATCGAAGGTTGTGCAACCGATAGACTTTGCGCAGAGCTGGTACAACCTGTCTTCTTATGGTATGATTAGTCGCCGGTGTTCTGTTTTTCGAAGCTTGTTATTTGTCATTGAAGGAGTGTGCGGACAGAAGTATTTGGATGAACAGGGATTGAGTTGTATCTGCCAGGCTGGTGATCATGAGTGCTTACGTTACGCGATCCCGTAGACGCCACCTGGCCACCAGGGTTGCACTTGCAAGATCCGTCCCTTGCCTCCTGACTGCCAGCACATCTTCGACCGTATCCAACAATGTCTGTCTCAGCAAACTCATCGTTCCAACTCGACACCAGAAAAAACGATGACCCGATCTTTTCCAATGAAATCTTCAAACTTATCATTGACGAAGTTGCCTCCAACAAAAACCGCCCGGAACGCAAAAGCGACCTGTGCCTCCTAGCTTGCGTTTCTCTGGCTTTTGCACATCTCTGCCAGGCTCATCTTTTCAGCACGGTAACAATAACATTGGAGAACGGGATCCCCAATTTGCAGAAAGTTTCGGAACAACGTCGACAAACACTTGCCAGCAACCCACGCATCGTGTCTTACGTTCGTCACCTCAGATGCTTTGCATTCTTTCTGGAGGGTATCATCCCGGGGATATCTCTTGAAACCCGTTGGAAGGACCATCCACAACCAAACGCTAGCGCCATACTCCAATATCCTCATATCACTGCTCTGACCCTTGATACCAATGCGTCGTACCTCAAGCCCAGGCCCAACGATTTGGGGATCAGACATATCATAGACCACTATCTCTCCACCCATAATTTGATTTCGCTCAATATTGACGGGGGAAAGGAGCTTCCGCTATTGCACATCCTTGCGTGTCCTACTCTTCGTCATCTCTCGTTCAATCGCTGCGGTTTCGCCAGGACGGAAAATGACCTTGACCTTGCTCGTGCCCTCCAAACGGGCTTCAATATCAAGACTCTGAATATCGTCGGCGCGGAATGGGTTGCAAAGTGCACACAGGCCTTGGACCTTCTCTACGCGCATTGTCATCAGCTGGGGCGGATTTCGGTCGAGTGGTCCAATATTACAGCAGAGCAAATCGTTGCAGGCCCTGTTAGAGATTCGGTCAAGGTTGCATTGCCCATACAATCCCCTGTTCGCTTGAACTTTGCCAAACTTCGCAGCGTTGTGTCTCAGAAATCAGTGGACTGGCGGTATCTTTGTACTATTGCCCAGAGCTCGAGGTCTAAAGCGTTTCCTCGGCTACAGCACCTCACGCTCAAGGTCTCATCGGCGCACGATGTCCAGTGCGGCCCTAATGTAATGTTTGAGCACATAGAACAATTGGAAGGCGTTGATATTGAAAGTGAGTTCATTTACCCCCCTCCCCTTTTGACATTCGCATGTCTCTAATAATTTTATGTTGTGAACAGTGTTAAAAAGGTGCCAGACTCCGCCCGATATGGCGCGCTGTACAGTCAACCCGCGTCGCACACTCAATGCTATCACCCTTCGCTGGTGTCAGGTTCATGAAGCCAACGGATCGTCTCCGGTCTCTGCTCTCTGCTCCGCTCTTGTAGCTGTGGAAAGGGACAACGTTCTCGAAAATATCGTACTCGTATTCGAATTGGATGCCAACGAATCAGAATATTCGTCCCTCCACCTGCGTGAGTGGTCCGGACTCGACGCGCTTCTCATGGACGATGGTGCTTCCCACCGATTCCCACATCTCAAGAGCATCGAGGTGCAGCTGGTAAAGGAGGCTCGATATTTGGTGGCTGAGGAGATTGCTGCTGCTCGTGAGCTTGTGAAGAGGTCGATGAGCAGGGTTTATGACGCTTGGTCTCATGCGCATGGAGGGGGCAAGGGCCCGAAGTGTTCTGTGTTGGTGGCTCGTCTGAATCCGCGAAACGGTTGAGTTGTTCATCTTCTTATATTATATAGCGCTTTTGTTATAATCGATAGTTGATATTCTGCTGTTCTTAATGAACCGTATGGTTGAGCCTCATTTCAATAAACAGTAGGTTACAACCGTAAGACAGCGCATCTTGTCAATTCTTTGAGTGTGACTCAGATGCATCAGGGAACCCGCATCCTCGGTTGGCCCGCGATCCACAGTTGACAATTTCGGGTCAGTGATCTTCGAGCTAGCAAGTTTCTATGTATGTAAGGGAGTGCCATAAAGTCAAGAAATAAATGAGGCTTCGACATATGGTTCTAAATATATTTTTTTACTTCCTTAACGACGCTTGGAAAACGCATTAATCTGACATCCATCTCGAGACTCGATCATTTTTACCTGAATCTGAACCAATCAATGCAACAACTTGAACTTTGAATGCATGCTCCGACGTCTGTGAGCCATCCTCAATCGAAACTCCTCTGCCAATCCGTTATGTTATTGACAGCAGAAGGAACCGAAGGACTTGCGAGCGACGTTCCGAAATTGAATATGGACGACATATTAATTTACGAAAACACACTAAAACATGACGGAACGTAAAAGAACATTGGAAATGAGGCATTCGTTTATTTTTTGCGGAACGTCGGATCCCCCAGTCGGACAGAGATGAAAGATATGAAAAGCAACCCTCTTTGCCTCAGTTTCCTCAGTCGAACAAACACTATACTTATTATTGACAGGCCTGTTTGGAAGATCGTGGTTAGCAAACATTTCTCGCCTTGCGGAAGCCCAAATCACAACTCGATACCGACACTGAGAAGGAGAACAGTCGCCCTGGGTTTGGGATTGGGACGAATTGATATATACCTCTACCTGTGAGAGGGTGATCATTCCTCATTTGTGGGTAATGTAGAATCTCAGTCTGCCGTTTGAGTGGGTGAGTGGTGGTTAATTGTTTAGCTGCTTAAGGTTCGAGGAGCCTGTCTGTTGTACTCTACGTTGATGCTTACGACTCAGAGAAAACTGGATGTGACGAGTATATTGGGTAATATGAATGAAACATCATACAGTGGTATCCCAACTTGCCTTAGGGACTGAGTAGAGTCGTACAATTACACCTCAACTCAGTTTTAATCAAGTACGCTGCTATTTCGTGGTATGGGCAGGATCATGTTATTTAATAATACTAAAATACAGGAGGTACAGATACAGATGAAAGCGTGTCACGGCAATAAAAAATACAGAGCAGACGTTGGCAAATGTCTATGGTATATTGAGCCTCCAAAAACTCTCTCTCAAACGGTTCGTGACCTCGGCCTATTAAATACTTTCTCGAATGGCGACGGTTTCCCTGCAAGTGCTTGTTTACCACTACGATGCGGCAAATGATCCTTCATCCATGTCACAGAGTGATGATAGGTATTCACAATACTCTCCGTTGCACGACGAGGACGTGTTCTTGGTTTCGATGAACCAGGACTGAGGTCGCGATCAGCATCGGGAGGTCTGAGTTGTTGCATGACTGGGTCGTTCGATAGCTCCAGACGCAGAGTCGCAGCTATCTGAGGCGTCTCAACTTCGAGATACTCGGCCATCTCGCAGATGAACTTCACGAGATAAGTGCGGCACTCTCTTTGTTGCTCCATCAACACGTCAATGAGCTCTGGCATGGACAGCGTGGCTGGATCCGCGAGTTCGCTGTTGATGAAGAGAAGCCTCTGTTGATATGCCTCGATGCGGTCCAGAAGTAGCTCATAAACGGGACCTGCATCTTTGAGCATTCCGTTACCAAAACCCATCACAGCACGATGAGGCGATGTCGTATGGTTCGAAGGCATTTGGAATGCACAAATGTACTCCAAGATTTCGAATGCTGACTCAATGGTATTGTCGAACCTCCGTACAGATCCAGTGCTTCCCCATTTCTATGTATGCGATTAGATGGACGACGATTTATAATATTATACTGATGCTGACTGACCTCCCACATACGAGCCAAAGCTTTGACCCTTATTTCTGCCTTTCTTCGAGAGTCGGTTCCTTCGATCAACCTGTCCCACATCGTAGTTACGAACGTGACCCGCGGCTTATTCGATTCACCGAAGAAGCTTTGAATCATAGCGATACACCTTCGTCGACTTTTGGGAAGACGCGTATCTGTGATGGGGTGCATGTATAGAACGCGGACCAGCGTGTCGAAATGATTTGGTATGTCGCTAAAGTTTGCTTTCAGCATGATTCGACAGAGCGCAATAGCGACTCGTACCTCCTCCGACGCCACATTCGCAAACCGTTTAACACTTCCATCTCGGAGATTTTAGGGTCTGCAAATCCCGGGGTATCGACGAGGAAAATAGGTCGACCTTGATAGTAAACACCTTGCAATCGATAGATCGACAGTGTCTGGGTTGCTCCATCAAGCTGATTCTTGGCAATTCCCAGAGGTGTATCAGGACGTAGACAGTTTAACGCCTCAACAAACTACGCATTCCGTATATCGATGTCAGACCAATCAATACGATTTGAAGTAACATAGTAGATGCTTACGCTGCTCTTTCCTGAACCGCTGGGGCCTACGAGCCTGTTATTAGTTGTCGTTAGCTCGTCAAAAGTGGAGATGGACGGCAAATGTATATGCTTACAACATACACAATGATGCGTCTGGCACGTCGTCTTCACCAACTCGCTGAATGAATACCGGTCCTACAACTTTCAGGACGCTGTCATCAGCCAAAAGCTCATTATCACACTCAAGAGGTGGCATGTGGAGAATCAACAACAGAAAGAGCAGGTAGGGGTTGATATAGCGAGCAGAGTGGCAGTGCGACCAGCGAGGAGCTAAATTAGAATGTTCTCATCAGACGAGCATTGCGAAAACGCCGACATCACGTTCCCACATCGTCATCGTGTCAACTTCGATTCTACACAGCAGTGCACCGCCAGACTCCGTCTGCGCTCCGTGGGACCCACATCAGCTGATGATGATGGATCCTAAAAGCCCTAATACGGGCTTTATAATTCCATGGAATCGTATCGAGCGGCCTAGGTCAAGTTGAATATATGATGGGCCTGTGATTATTTGGGCTAAATAAAGTATGTATGTACATAGTTTTGGAAAAGCACTGCCCATTAATTATAAACAACGTCGCTGAATGTCCTCCTGCAGTGCTCCTCACAATTGTAATCAGGAGTTGGTGCGAATTGGGTGCAACTGCAGCGAAAAAGCTGGGTCTCCTTTGGTTCAGAAGGGGCAAAAGAAAAAAGCCGTGCAGTGACCGTGCACAGCCGTGCAGTCTCTACCGTGCAAAAAGGTAAAATTCACGGTCATGCACGGTCATGCACGGCTGCACGGTTATAGCACACGTATCAGTTGCTGAGGCATTTAGGTATTATAAAGAATACCTCGTTGTGGTATCGTTGGTGATGGTTCAGTGTAGAGTTATAAATTCAGGAACAATGCCTGTAAAGGTATTAATAATGAAACATGGTTCCTTGACGTGGTCCTCGCCAGGCCAGTCCGAATCCTAACAATGTGTTGCCAACACAAAACAAGGGTGGTCCCATTATATGAATCACGACACAGGCGATTGTTCCAAAGACCATATATACCCCTCGTAAAATTACCCTACTAGATGTAAATCCCACAAATCCATTTTACCTCTTGCCAGGGGGTTTGGACGAGATACATCGGACCTGTGTACCTCCCACACAATGTTATGTCAACCAAGAGGGCCCAGAGTTCAACCGAATCTCATAGACACAGTCTTGGCCTGCGTACCTCCTGCACGGCAGTCCACTACCCAAAATTCGTCGTCATGCTGAGCAAATTTTTAATATCTAGCTTGGGAGAAGACACCATGACGTCTTTCCAGGGGATTTCGCCTTCTGGAATGCTTGGATAACTCGTTTGTGCATTGCTTGATGGCTCATTCTCTACTCCGGTGTGCAACACCCCACATTTTCATCATGGTAGGTTTATAGTCAGATGGGTTGTAAGGTCCAGATGGAGTGGTCTGCTGCTATGTGTCAGAGCTCTGTCTGTGCACGGCTCATGCACGGCTGTCGTACCCTTGGCACGGCTACCGCACGGTTCACGCACGGCTATGCACGGTCAATGCACGGCTCTGCACGTCCACGCACGGCTCTGCACGGCTCTGCACGGTAGCATCTAACTTTGGCACGGTTATGCACGTCCACTCTGACGTCTGGCACGGCCTTCGAATGAAGTGCACGGTCGACACGGTAGACATTATAGTGCGGTTTTGTTTATGATTATCAATGAGGGTGATATCTCTGGTGATTGCTTGAGGTCTAGGACTGTTTCATCTGTGATACATGTGATATGATACACGTCCTTCCAGGCCATTGAGTGTCGAAGCGCAAGTAAGTCATTATCATTGGCTCCATTAGTAAAATTTACTAATTCCAATGTTTAAGACAATTGGAAGCCAGAACAGGTATAAGCAATTAACTGAGAAACGATTTAGGTGCAAAATATTGCCTCGAATTTGACCCTTTTCTCTACTAATCGCTCCAAGAGCTGGGAGTGGTGCTCTTGCAAGAATTAAAGGAGTACTATGATCCTGTGCGTCTCATACAGAATGTTCAGGAAGGCTGGATTGTTAGATGGCGGCGAGGGAATGATTTTGCCTCCACCAATTATATTCCCCTCACCAATACCTCAATTGTTGTAGTTAACGACCTTTGTGATGCACTTTGGCGTGATAGGCTGGGACAAATGAAGACCACCGTTCCTGCTTGATTTTTGATGCTTACACTTAAATTATCAGGTCAATATCCATTGTCTCAGCTTGGGAAGTGGCAGCATGCCTGCGATTTTGAATTGTCTGAAGCTATCCTATCTGATCCAACTCACATCTCTTATTCCCCATTACTGAAGAGACCGAGTAAGATTCCTTGGAATTATGCACGGCTGACCAGTTGGACTACACGGCACTGCACGGCAGTCACTTGAGACAGCACGGTTTAGCACGGTAGGAGCACGGTTACGCACGGTACTGCACGGTCATGCACGGCCGCGCACGGCTTTTTTCCAATGCCCGGTTCAGAAGCCATCAGCGTCTTACACGATCAGGAGTGTTCCACCCTGTGCATGCGCCGCTGGTGACACCATGATACCCGACGGCGACCACGACGGTCACGGGAGTGGTGGCAAAGATGGCAAAGATGGGAGGGATAGGAAGGAGGGCAAAGATGAGAAAGATAGAAAAGACCACGGCCAACATCCTCCCAGTAAACGTTACAGGATGACAGATGTGATGAAGCAGATTGGGCAGGAGCCTGTGTCGTTGAGTAATGAGTGTTGTAGGTTGGAGAATGAGAAGTAGCGAGTGTTATTTTTTCCACGTACTCTCTCCCATTTTCACTGGGAATGACGATGTGGTGATGATGATGATGCTGACGAGTGTTGAACATTGATTTATTTTAGTAAGCTCGAAGGGTCTGTTATTCAGATTAGCCATCAGATGTCGAGGAAGGTGTTATCTCAAAAGGTGCCTCTCGTCTCATTTCTTTTTGTGTCTGTACCTCATAACCATAACTCACTTCGAACCGTAGATTGTCGCCGTGTTCCCAGACGAATGTATGTCATCTGGTCAGATTTCTCGTGATAAAAACTCGATAGATTTGTGAGATACATTTCTAGAGTGTAGATGTATTATCTAATTCAACTAATTTTGACATCTGACCCAGATGTGTGCAACTATGTCACCAAAAATAATAAAAATGCAGATGGCTTTCCATATATACAGATGAAAGCGTGTAACAGCAATACAAAATACAGAGCAAACGATAGCAAGTGCCTGTGGTATATTGAGCCCGCAAAACCTCCCGTCCTTAAACGGTACGTGATCCATGTCACAGAGTGATGGTAGGTTTTCACGATCCTCTCTCTGGCTCGACGACGACGTGTTCTTGGTTTTGATGAACGAGGATTGGAGTTACAATCGAGGTTGAGGGGTACGAATTTCTGCATGATCGGGTCATTCGCCAGCTCCAAACGCAGGTTCGCAGCTATCTGAGGCGTCTCAACTTCGAGATACTCGGCCATCTCGCAGATGAACTTGACGAGATAGGTCCGACACTCTCTTTGTTGCTCCGTCAATAGGTCAAGGAGCTCTGGCATAGACGGTGTAGCAGGATCCGCGAGTTCGCTGTTGATAAAAAGAAGCCTCTGTTGATATGTCTCGATGCGGTCCAGAAGTAGCTCGTAAACGGGTCCCGAATCTTTGAGCATTCCAGTACCGAATCCTGTCACAGCACGATGAGACGCCGGCCTATGATTGGAAGGCATTTGGGATGCACAGATGTACTCCAAGATTTCGAATGCTGATTCAATGGTATTGTCGAACCTCCGTACAGATCCAGTGCTTCCCCATTTCTACATATTCGATTAGATGGTGTGATTGTCAAATTGATGTTAACGTACCTCCCACATACGAGCCAAAGCTTTGACTCTAACTTCCGCCTTGCTTCGAGAGTCAGTTCCTTTGGTCAACTTATCCCACATCGTAGTTACGAATGTGACACGTGGCTTATTCCATTCACCCCAGAAGCTTTGGATCATCGCGATACACCTTCGTCGGCTTTTGGGTAGACGCGTGTCTGTAATCGGATGCATGTATAGAACACGGACAAACGTGTCGAAATAATTTGATATGTCGCTAAATTCAGGTTTCAGCGTGATTCGGAAGGACGAAAACGCTGCCAGTACCTCCTCCTACGCCACATCCTTAGACTGTTCAACACTTTCATCTCAGAGATTTTAGGGTCTGAAAATCCAGGGGTGTCGACGAGAAACAGAGGTCGACCACGGTAATAAACGCCCTGCAATCGATATATGGACACTGTCTGAGTTGCTCCATCAAGCTGATTCTTGGCGATGCCCAAAGGCATATCAGGACGTAGGCTGTTTAGTGCCTCAACAAACTATGTGTCCAATCACTGTCAAACCAACAGAAATGATTCGAAAAAACAGAGTAGATGCTTACGCTGCTCTTCCCTGAACCGCTGGGGCCTACGAGCCTGTTATCAGTTGTCGTTAGCTCATCAAAAGTGGAGATGAACGGTAAATGTATATGCTTACAATATACACAAAGATGCATCTGGAACTTCGCCCCTACTAACTCGTTGAATGAATACAGGTCCTATGGCTTTCAGGATGCTGTCATCAGAGCAGAGGTGAGTCAAAAGCTCATTGTCACAGTCGAGGGGCGGCATGTGGAGCATCAGCAACCAAGGATGTGGGGACGGGTTGATATAGTGAGCATAGTGGCAGTGTGTACTGCGAAAAGCTAAATTAGGATGTCTTATTCAGACTGCACCGCCAGTCTGCGTCTGCCCTCCGTGGCAGGCGGTGACCATGATTGCTGGTCATGACATCCATCCTCCTGGGTAACTAGTTACGGGGTCTTTGCCCATATTAGGCAGTCGGAGTTCTCTTACTATGTCGAGCATACATCTGTTCTCGACTACCGCTTGTGTAGTCATACAAATCTCCTAGAATCATCATAGTTGAATTTAAAGAAGTTCTAAGTCGTTTAGTTTTTATAGACAGATCTCTGATTACACCAAAATCCGCAGTAATGTGAAATTAAGTGCAATAATTATGTGCAGTGATAAATTGGTGGCAAGAACCTGATCTTTGTCAAAGGTGTGCCAATGAATTGACCGAAAAAAATAAACCAAACTTCTCTCCATTATCAAACAAGCAACTCGCACAGGCTACAGCTATTCGAAATCTTTGAAATTGCTGTTGAAATTAACAATGTACTCTGACTTTGTCAAAAGAAGCCCTAGTTTCATTATTCCATTGGGTCTATCTAGCACGCAAAACGCTGAGAGACCCATAAGGAAGAACAGGATGTGTCCATACTGTTCCGGCATGTCGCACCAACGCTCTTCCATCCGGATTGAAGGGAGAAAAGGGGTAGAATACATAAATTGTGGTCAATGTATCGAAAGACATCACGTTTCTTTTAATCGCTTCTGACCCATTGATGTGCGCGCGGGGAGATCTGAGTGAAAAGGTGAGTGGTGGTGAAGATGTGACTGGGGGATGAGATAGGTGGATGGAAAAGGAAGGTGAGACGCGCGGTACGAGTTCGTGGGGTCGATATGTGAGAGAAATGAGAAGATGGGAAGGTGAGGTGAGTGTGAGGTGAAATGAGACGAAGATGGAGGACGAAGGCGACGAAAATGATGTAAATAAGCGCTGACGAAGGTGTGCACGGACACCAGACGAAGACGAAGACGAGATACGAAGACGAAACACGAAATACGAGGGCGGAAAGAGAGTTGTATTGGCTGTAAACTAAGTACATGATATAGGTAAAATAATAGAAAATGATGGAAATAAAAAGAAAATACTCGAATATTCGGAAATCAAAAGCGCTCGGCGCGTGAACGATGCGCTGATGCGAACGGAAATACACGGAAAAACATAGAAAAATCGAAAAATAGGGGGATAGAGGTGCGGTGCTCATCACCATTGTCCCTTAACTGGCCAAATACGCACAGAGACCCCGTAACTCACCCAACAGGTGACCCCGCGAGGATGGATGTCACAGTCAGCTATACTTAGTAGCACCGCCGACGCCGTCACGGTGGCCTCCACATCAACTGACAAGACGAATCCTAAAATTTAAAATCTCTAAGGGGGTCTACTCTGTTCCATGGAATCGTATCAAGAAGCTTGAGTTGAAATGCCTGTGAGTGTTCGGGCTCCTTACAAATAACGATAGCACCGACCAGCAGCACGACCCACTACCAAAACGCCTGCGCTTTATAGAATGTTAAAAGGTTAAAGAAGGATATATATTAAATCGACGACTTAGAGCAGAGGAAGCGGCTAACGACGAGAAAGCAGTGCCAAGGAAACTCTGGGACGCAATCTCTGCCTCTGTTTGGTGCCGCTATGGGTGTACTTATGAGCTCATTCATTTGTTATTTACCTGCATATCAAGAAAATTTGAGTACTAACCCATGGTTAATACGCTGGGTGGTGCTGGTGCTACGGATTATAGCGTTGACTATTCTTCGACCCTGCGAGCTTTGATCTAGGCCTAAAGCACGCCGCACAGCCAACAATAACTGAATGGTGTGTAGTAAATGGTCTTGCTCGTGGTAGTACTAAGTACAGCCTCGTTCAAATCCTCTGCCAAGGTTTCTCCGACTATATCCCTAAAACCCACTACCTCAAGGTAGCAGGGATTACAATCCGGGGTGCGAATGGTCACTGGTGCGCAACGCATGCGAAAAAGTTGGGTTTTGTTTGGTTTAGAAGCCAATAGTGTCTAATAAAGTCAGTCATGCCGTCAACTCCCCGAAACCCAACTTGAACCTCAGCCTGCTCATCATCCATGAACGGCGTACGCCAAAATTGACATTGTGGTGATCCCCGTTTTTCTTCATGGGCCAACTCAACAGTGAGATTTGCTTGTCCAAATCGACTGCAGACTCAACTTTTCAACGTGAGTCTCTGAGAATCACAAACACCTATGAACTTATTAACCTCAAACCTTTCAGTATTCTCGTCGCTTATGAGACCCTGAGGCTGCGAGGCTCATACTCACGGCTTTTTAGATATGAAACACAATGAAAAGCCTGAGGTCATGAAAAATCATATATGTAATAAGCAAGGAAATGCTGAAGTGCGTTGATTCTCTGAAGCGTCATACAGCGACTAACATTATTGGTGTATAAGAATAGTTCCAATTCTGAGCGTGCTGCGTGGCATAGAACAATAACGAGCTATTTATGATCTGTCCACTCCGAAATCCACGGTCTTGATTTAGCGACAATACATATCTCGTGGCTCCTTCACGTTTTCTAGGTAATGTCAGTGCCAGCAGTGTTTCATTGTCATGGGCAACCCGGAGACCCCTCTAACTGATTTTCAGATCAACACGCGTAAGTCACGCCCTTGCATATTTTAGGGGCATGTGCTGATGACGGCCCTAGCCTTGACGTATAACCTAAGCAGCTCAAAGCTCTATCCTGCTTTCCCTTCTTTCCCTCATAATTCAACATTCCTGCTCCACATATTATCACAAGGGCCAATGCCCGAACCGAGTCGGGACGATCCTGCTCATGAGCAACTTCTTCCACGAAAAAACCCCTCAAACCAAGGGACTGGGAACCCTACTGATCTCTTCGCACCTCCAACTAAGGAAGATCCACAACCCCCATTTGCATCTTACGATGCAGGTGTTCAGAACAACCAATGGAGCTACGAGATGAACAGGATGCCAGCAGACAACGGAAGGGAAGATACGGAAGACCCAAAGTCAACGACATACTTTCTGTCATCCAAAATCCGCAGGGCCTCCGTCGTTTCTAGCACCCTCACAAAATGGTCATCAATAGTCCAGAAACGACATCCATTTTCTGATCGATTTGAGTCTCCCCCGTTCTACCTGTTGATGCTCCACTTTTTTTTCTGCCTGATGACCTACCCCGTTCTCTTCATAGCCGCTATGGCTGCCACAAGACGAACACTATTTTGGGCACGTGTTATCGTCGGAATGGGGTGTAGTATCATGGGCTTTAGTCTCAGCTTTACCTTGGTAGGGCTTACGCAGGCACTAATAGAGGCGGCAAGTATGTGGTTCTCGTGCATTGTGATGACTGCTGACTGATTTTCTCATTACTTATGAACAGCCTGGGCGACGTTGATCGATCAATCGGCCGTCAAAGGTGGACCTTACAAGGGCATTCGATTACGCGAATTTTGCATCCAAGCAGACGAGCCTAAAAGCGTGGCTGGAGCCATAATACTCCTATGGAGGCGATGGAAAGGTAGAAAGGTCACGAAACCGTACTCAGAGTAGGTGTCTCGCCGCACTTTGTCCTGGGAAGAGGCTGGTTAAATCTTCTGTTGTTTTAGCCATCGATTTTGGACAGGTTACATTGTCCTGTTCGTGTTTTCCGCTCTGCTTGCCGCAGCACTTTCTTTCATATTCGGACGAACGGTGGACATCGCCACGATTTCTCAGGTGCAGTGAACTTGCAACAACGGTTTAAAGCTAAATTCTCACAAGAACTAATAGCGACAATACGACGTGTTTGAAGAGGTAGCTGTCAGCGCTGACCTGTCACAGACGGACTTGGAGAAGGCCGCAATCCTTGCCCCTGTATTCATCAAGGTAAGGCGAAATTGTCATGGCTCTACAGAAAAGTTGATGCCGACGCTTAGCACTTCATCTTAGCATAGGTTGTTCACCTGGACGATAGAGTCTTTCTCTGTTCACGGAAATCTTCCCCCTCCTCTTTCATTTCGATATCACAACGACACTGTCTACTTCGCTGAGATCACACAATCACAACTCCAGCCAGGCGGGACGGGTTTCGGAACGTTTGATTGGGACGAGAAAAAGGCCAAAGTTTCACAGGTTGACGCTATTGAACCTCAAAATCGGACTACGGATGCGGATGATCCAATTGAACCTGGAGCTGTCTTGGTGTAGGTATCATGGTTTTATTGAAAGCTTCAATTCACTCACATTTGAGTAGATTTCCGAGATGGGGACTACGCACGCATTGCGAAAGGATACCAAATCTAGGAGATAACTTGTACGTACCATTTACTTAGGGCTCATGATGCTCGTATGCTAATTCTTCAAGGAAATCGACAGGATCGTTTTCGCCAACAACAGTGGGATCACGTACCTCTTCACTCCTCGGGATACCGTCCGAACGCTATTTGGATCTTTCGGCCTACCTGTTCCTGCCATGGTTGATGAGCCGCTCAACGTCTCAGCCACGATGTATGGGGACGACACCATTCCGGATAACATGACTGTCAGCTCATGGATGATTGGAGGTGAGGATTAATTCTCCCATTCCTCGACCAATTAATACTCAAAACGCGTTATAAAGTGCCATACTGGTCAAATGGTGTATCCAACAACGTCAAAAGCACAAACGTCAGCTTGGGCCACGACGGTCGTGGCTTCGTAACCATCGAAAACGTTCTGATCCGGCTCAACAACAGCTACGCCCCTCATAGCACATTCGCACATAGGGATCGCGACACCATCCCCGATGCGGATGGGAATCCAACGTTCATAGGGTTCGACGCAGCCGTTTGTTTGCAGTTATACGAGCCTTGGATCTTGGATGTGTATAATAGCTCCACCGGCCCGCCTACGACGATGCGTATCCGCCAGAAAGTCGACCTGGATAATTGGAAGAATACGCTTTGGGAATCGTCGTCGTCTGCGAGGCTGAAGGGGAATCGAATTGTGGATCCGAGCGTGAAGAGGTTTTTAAACTCTTCGGGGTATAGTCCTGCGTGAGTTGACCCTCTTTGTTGTTGCGTCGCGCACTGACTCTAGACTTGTTTTCTTAGCTATATCGCGGCGCATGAAAACAGCGTC
Organism: Panaeolus papilionaceus; assembly: GCA_015501605.1. Classification (NCBI taxonomy): domain Eukaryota; kingdom Fungi; phylum Basidiomycota; class Agaricomycetes; order Agaricales; genus Panaeolus; species Panaeolus papilionaceus. The sequence continues at coordinate 43,048 of JADNRZ010000034.1, read as the reverse complement.
AATCAAGTAGCTAAGGATAACGGGCGAGATTCATTTTACGTTCCATCCCCATCGGTGAGCACAACCGTTCTCTATCACACAAATTGCTTCATAGCGCTTCGCTTCAGCTGGTTTCATTCACCAATGGATCAGGACCATTCGGATATACCGAATTCTCGGCAGACCTATACGCAACCGCACGCTCCCTATCTGACGCGAGCAACGTCCTGCCCTACCTCGCCGGGTCTGGACAACTCGTCGCGAGGCGATACCAAGATAGAGTAGTTGCCATCGCCTCGCTTCGGAACTTTGACTTATCAATGGCACTCGGACTCGTCTTTATGACGGGTCTGTTATGCACGATTGCGGTTCCGAGGTTACCGTTGGGTGTACCGAAGAGGGGGTTTAATTTGTATTCGTGGATACTGGCGTTTCATGCGAAGGAGGTGGAGGTGGAGGGCGGTGAGCAGATTGTACGTGGGATGCATTTGGATGAGTTGGAGGAGTATGCTGGGGATGCGATTTTGAGGTATAGGATTTTTGATAGAGAAAACGAGTCAATGCAAGATGATTGATTAGTTTAGAATGGATTGTATTTTTACGATGATGGGGGCTGCTAATATGTACTTCTCGTCTTGATTACATGATTTATGTAAAACTTATGGATAGGATATTGGGACATTTGGTTTTGTTTCTTACAGATAATATATTATAGACCTTGTAAGTAAAGCTCTCAAAGCGATGGTAAGTTAAAGCGTCCGTTTCTACGACAATAGGAATTATCCACACGTCTCAACATAAGTACCAGTAAGTAGTCCATCAACGAAATGAACCTAATCAGTTTCGAACCCTTCATCGAACGAGCATCCAGACAAAGCCCACCAATCCAACCATCAAACTAACCAAAATCCCCGCCTTCTGCGCCGCATTCACACTCCCCATACTCGTACTCCCCAGCTTCTGCCTATCCAGCCCAGAATGCCCATTACTCATCGCCACAGCCGACGGATCCATATACGCCGTATTATGCAACTTGGTATGCGCACTTGTCGAAAACGTCTGCGTCGCCTGTCCCAAATTCATCGCCTGATCCCTCTGATCGAAAAACACCAACGCGAATCCTGGTGCGCGAACGGGGACGGTGCACACATTCGTCGTTGCGTCGCATTGGATGGACTGGATGTCGATATCCCCGCGCAGCCGCCCATCCACCGTGAACTGCTCACCGAACGTCTGCCCCGCCCAACTGATATTTTTACTGCTCACACTCGGACTGGTGAGGTACTTCACGCGCACACCAGAGGTAGGAACACCATCCGGGATCGTAACAGCCACATTAACCGTGTGCGTTCCCGTACCAAGGTCGTCCATGTAATTGAACAGAGCGATTTTGCTGAGGATGTCGTTTTCGAAGAGGGCGTAGGCGGGGGTGTAGGGCGAGTCGGTGTTGGCGCGGAGGTCGATGACGCGGGAGGTGTTGGTTTTGCCGAATGCTTCGGCGAGGATGAGGGTGCTGTAGTAGACGGCTCCGACGGTCCATTGGTTATAGGTGGATTGGTTAGTGGGTGGCGAGGTGAAGGGCTAGTGAACGAACGATTTAGAAAGCATATTACGAGGATGATAATGTGAGACTCACGTTATAGAAAGCGTTCTGACCACCGACATGAAGCATTGCATGCGTGAAGTTGTTATGCGCTAACAAGAACCCGTAATCCGTAGCCCACAACGCAGCGCCAAAACTATCACTAATACCCATAAACCCACCACACGATGCCGTATTCGTCTCAAACATGATGAGCGGCTTTCCCGTCGCAGCGACCAAATTACCCGTATTCGTATACTTTCCAACATGCTCAAGGAGATTCTGATGGTTCAGGTAATAAGGGAACAGCTCCTGAGGATCTGTATGAGGTCGTCCTGTATCGTACTGAGCAGCGCAATTGTCGTGGGGGTAGTTTTCGACGGAGAAGGAGAACATGCGGTCCTTGAAGCGATCGATGTAGCCCGTCTCCCAGACTTGCTCGGGTTGCCAGGGACCAGTGGCGATCGAGGGACCGACGAGCATGTTCTTCTGAGGGATACGAGGGTTGGCGTCGATTACTTCGATTAGAGCTTGTACCTCATTGGCGTAGTCCGACGGTGCGTATGGGCCGAGACGTCGACCGAACCTGAACACCACGAGATTTAACATCAGATCGAGGTATGGGGTTATCCGACTCACTGTTCGTAGAAATCGGGTTCGTTTCCGGCTTGAAGACCCAATAAGTTATTGCCCAATATTTCTTGTCCGTATTCGGCGATGTCAAGTCTCCAATTGACAGAGTCGTTGAATGGAATGCCTGACAGCAGGTTAGATTAAACGACGTTAATCGGCTATGATCATGATGGTCCGAGTCATCACTCACCGAGAAACCATTTCACGTTCACCAACGATGAAATGTTGGACGCGATATAAAACATATCTACTGTATACAATACAGCTGGGGTTTTCGTCTACATTGAAACAGGATCAGTCTCGGAGGCAGCGGGGACGGAGGGACGGAGAATGAACGGAGAAACTGAGAGATATGTGCTAAAAATAGAATAGCCGCATGCACCCCATAATGAGATGTCGTAAGCATCATGCGACATGATTGAGCTCCACTGAGCTCATTCATGATTAATGTTGAATTTTTGAGGAAGCAGGGCATCGTAAGATTGAAGGTGGAAGGGTTGGGAAGGGTGATGGTGTTGAACAGGACAAGCAAGAATTTTTTTTAAGAAAAAAAACGAAAATAATGGCTCACTGTCTGTGTTGTTCCCGAATCCGTCTTTCCAAAGGTGTGATACGGCTGTAGAAACGGCGAGTCGTCCGGCACCATCGTGGCGAACTCCTGCGTGTTTCCTCCAATACGAATGTAAACGCCACCAGCACGTTCTTGGAGGTTGGCCATCAGGTTGAGGAATGGCACCCCAAGGAATGATCTAAGAGTATGGAGTTTAGGAGGAGGCTCAGAGTGCCAAGATCGGAGAGAGAACATACGAGTTTTTGCCCACTAGTATTCATATAGATTATCAGACATATTATCCGTGATGTAGAAGAATAAAAACTCACAAACTTGCGACAGAACCGACATCTCAATAGAGAAACCCCAAAACGACGGCCCTACATGAGGTATGGACAGCCCATTCACGCTTGATGCTGCTTTTCCGACAAAAAGAGGATATGATAGTGCTGGTGGTGGATCAGGAAGCGCTGGTGGAATGAGCTGCGTCGTGTTGTACGCGGCCAGCGTTGGCTGTGATACTGGTGCTGCATTGGTGGCTGAAGGATTGCCGCTCTGCGTTTGTCCAAGAGGAATTTGACCGTAAATCGTTACAGCGTTGACTGGTAATGATAGCCAAGAAAAGATGCCCAGAGCTGAGAGGATCGACCATGAAACCATCGTTGGCGAAGCACGAAGGCGATGAAGCTGAAAGTCGTTGAAACTTTCACCTGAGGAAAGGTGTAAGCTTGGCTATGATAAATTGGCCCTTGCGAGATAGATCAGAGAAAGATATGACCCCTACTCTATGAAGAGAAGGGATTAGATGAATAAAATGAGTTTACAAGGGATTCCTTGGGCAGCCTTGGTGGTTGCTTGGATGATGGCTGAAGAAATTGGGGTGACCATGCCCTTTGCGGTATCGCCTTAGTCCTGAGCCATGCCAAGCCCGCCAAGGCCTGCATTGGTGATAATCAGCCGGATTCGGTGCACAACGATCCTCCTCCGGCTTCAGCTCCCTTGTTCAGCAGAGGGATGAGCCATTTAGTGCCCTAAGGCGGAGATGAGGGGCAGGTATCAGTGAAGTATTGTGCTATGGAAAAATTGGCATCTGAGCTCGAACCTTCACGCCGGTCTAGTCCCATCTATGCTCCCATTCAACTTAACTGTTTACTCTGATTGCACAGGTCTTCTCTTAACGTCTCGAATTATGATTTCAAGGGGATGTAGGTCGAGAAATGGATGTCGAGGGGGTGAGACATGCTTGGTGGAAGGCAAACTGAGCAGGCTATTTTTGGATCCTTCTGCGTTCACTGTTTACCTAAAAGGTCGGCGACTGTCGCAGCCTACGTCGTCCATAATCACGCTCACGACGCGTTGGCTATTTTGGGCATGAAAGTCAATATGAATGCCACAACTATATGTGGGTATGTCGTTCAAGAATTATATCAGTTCATGTTTATTTTATCAGTTTTAGGATTAAAAAACCCCCGGTCGATAGCGGCGTTTATCCACAAACGGATGGACGATACACACCCCGCACAGCAAATTCTCGATGACGGAGCTCCATCTTTTCTCGTTGTCTTGCAACATGAAAGCATAACAGGACCTGCCGGAGGCATTAGACCTCCACCAAAAAATAAAGTAAATAATATCGCGAAATTCAAGCTTTATTCCCCCATTCACATAATCGTCGACCCCTGAAGTCTATTCTCCTCGGATGAGTGGACATTGCACTTGTCTTCATACTTTCATAATTATTCATCCAAACCAATGTACTCTGACCAACAACTCTCGCACGAACATTACGATACTCACAGCTTACGGACCTTCTTTCTACGATTCCACCATCATCTGACCACCTCGGCCTGCGACCCTTGACAAATTTAGCCCCTAACATGGTTCTTTCTCCTTTCCCTTATGGACAGGTGGACACACTCCCTGAACATAAAACACCTGAACGATACCTTGGACTCGTCTGTCTATCTTTTCGACTCCCACCTTCTTCAACAGCTGCGCAGTCCAAGTTCACCCCAACCAAACCTCCTGTAAATCCTGTGCAGAATGGCCTCTAAACGCCTCAAAGATATAGTATCTCATCTTACCTCTTCCTCGTCCCAGGAGAAGCAACTTCCAAAGTTTGACGACCTTCCATGGTTCAAAGAATACCCTGGTTGTGCATGGGGCGTCTGGGGCCCTGACGACGAGCTCGGTACAGTCAACCTGCTGACCGACGACGTGGTACGACGTGCCTCGCAGGAGGAAATCAAACTCGGCAGGACTGTCTCGTTAAACTGGTACGCGGGGCCTCTTTCTTCGACATGTGTCGAAGGGTCAGAAATGCTGATAAGACCCTCATCTCGTACGCCACCGATTACAGGCCTATCAACTTTCCTGAACATGTCTGCATCTCTCTGTTCTATTCTATAATTAAATGATGCACTGTTCTGATGTCGCGTCGTAGCCGATGTTTAATAGGAAGACCCCAGAGGTTAACATGATCGTCCGTTCGGATGAGACTGGGATGCCTAGGGATGACGAAATCCATATGGTATGTACTCGTTTCTTCGTATCACTCAGATCCATGTTTCGTGCATGTAGCTTATGTACACTTTCACGATTTCTGCGTCTCAGAACAGCCAATCTGGCTCGCAGTGGGATGGTCTTCGACACTATGGCATAGCCGAACACGGCGTCTTTTACAACAAGTAGGTCATCTATCAACTTATCAAGTGGTCATTTGCTCAATGTTCACTCTGGTCTCTTTGCACAGTACGCCAGCGAAGTCTTTACCAGGCGGTCGAATTCCTATTCCAAACCCAAATGAAATCGACGTAAACCATTCTAGGATTGGAATGCAAAGTAGGCACTGTCCCTTCACGGCTTAACCAAAGCTGAACACTCGAAACATCTAGATTGGGCTAGTCATGGTATTTGTGGCCGTGGTGTCCTCCTCGACCTCGTTAGCTACTACACCCGTAACGGTGGGAAACTCCCCTACGACCCATGGAGCAGCCACCCTATCAAGGTCGCCGACCTGCAAGAGGTAGCCAAGTACCAGAATGTCACCTTTAGGAGGGGCGATATCCTTTTGCTGCGCGTTGGGTTTATCCAGAAGTACTACGTTGTTACGAACAGCGATCGAGCGGCGTTGAGAGGAAAGCCGGAGTCATTGTAAGTCTAAAATCGTTGTTTCCTGTTTGTGATCTTGATTGTGCTTGCTGGTAGCGCTGGAATTGAACAGAGCGAGGATATGAAGCGGTTCCTGTGGTAGGCTATTTTCATCTTACCATTGACGCCGTTGATACGATCCGTATTTGAAGGAACAATCATTTCGCGGCTATAGCCTCTGATCAGCCAGCTCTCGAGGTAAAATTGGCAGCTGATAAGAAAGCGACCTAAGTGCTAATACCAATACCATCAGAGATGGCCTGCGCCCGAAGGCACCAAGCTCTTGCATCCTGTACGTCTTTCACGCCCTTTATGCCACAGTTCCTGTTGAACGAACTTGACCCAACAGACAATCCTCGCATTATGGGGCATGCCCATCGGTGAATTTTTCGATCTCGAAAAACTCGCAGAGACGTGCGCGGAGACAGGACGCTACACGTTCTTCTTCTCCTCCTGGCCTCTCAGTATCATTGGCGGATGCGCTAGCCCACCTAACGCTGCTGTACGTCCTTCATCCACTTTGATTGGCATATTTTGTGCTAATTGTTAATTTTTATTCTGCGTCAAGGCCTATTTCTGAACTTCAGATACATGTCTGTATGATATGTAACAAATACGGATTATGTACAATACGCAATTATTTTTACAAATTTGAGTTCTTGTTTTCGAGCCATTGTGGGTGTGCGTGGGAGCCCAAATGATCCGCCAAAGGCAAGCGGCGCGATGATCACTGCTTTCTTCCAAACCACCACCATCACCTCAATGGCATCAACCACCCCCACCCTCAATGGCCCAACAACGGAGTTTCAATCAAACCCCGTACTCCCATTCGAATTATTCCACATGATCATAGACGACGTCGCCGGTGGCTTATTGGAGAACTACTATCAGGCCTCTGTACGCGCGGACGTCATCGCGCTCTCCCTCGTCTGCCACACGTTCAACCAACTCTGTCGATCGCATCTCTTTCGTTTAGTTGTCATCGACGTCAACGCGAGAAACATCCAACAACGCTCTTTAGAACGTCTCGCGTCTATCCTTACGGATCTACCCTCTCTAGCTCAGCGACGCGACATCACGTCGTTTATCCAGGAGGTCAGGTATACGGGTTCAGAGTGGGAAGAAAACAGGGACGGGAACCTAAGGCGACCTACAGCGATCTATGACTCTTTACTTGGGTTTCAAAATGTAAAGATTCTCAAAATTGGTTTGAGGAGGCTACATTCCTACCAATATGCCGACGAGAGGTCGTTTGGATTCCGGGCTCTCCTCGATAACTGCATCGCCTCGGGCAACCTTACGTATCTTTTCATCGGACGCGTCATTCGCGTTCCCATTTTCAAGATTCTCGCGTGTCCCAACCTGCGCACTCTACATATCAAAGGATGTTCATTGGTAGAAGCCGACTTTCCGGATGCGCCACCGGAAGGACGACCGTACGCGTTGGAGTCGTTCACGGGGAGGGGAGGGAGAATGGGCGAAGTCACCCTCTCTGCCCTCGCAGCGTGCTCTAAACTCAAACATCTCCAACTCAGCTATGATGAGAACTCTTCTGAGGAGCTCAACAGTTTGCGGTCGTCAGTCAGGTCATACACGTTCCCGAGTCTGGAGTCGTTCACGTATAACCAGGTCGCTGATTGGAGCGTTGTGTGCGAGCAGGGGATGAATGTGGGAGTGAAGGTGTTTCCGAAGGTGAAGAAGGTCGTGTACAACCATCCCAAAGAAAGCTCCTACATGCCTCCGAACTTCGTGTTTCAAAATTTCATGGTTTTGCAAGAGCTTCATGTGCAAGGTAAGTACGCTAGGAATTTCCTGTACAGCACAGCCATTGATGACTGGGTATTGCGTTACTCTAGGGTCGAAATCTATTGATTTCGAGTTGTTGAAACTAAAAGACTGCATATCAAACTGTCGCAGAACGCTGGAGTCGGTTGCTATCAGCTGGTCCTTCGACACCTACACCGACTGCCACTTCCTCGTCTCCACCCTCTATTCCTCATTAGAATCTGTGGAACACGGTAACAACGCACTCCAGAACATGGAACTGCAACTCAACTTCCAGTCGACCGCAGAGATAAACACAGAACACGATTTCAACTTCGAGCCGTGGAGAAGGCTAGATCGGGTGTTAGCTGGGGACCGGAGGCGCTTTCCAGGCTTGAAGACGGTGACGCTCAATCTTTTTTCGGATACGCATGGGGAGGATGAGATAAATTCTGCAGTGTTTGAGGAGCGCTTTCGGACGTCGTTGACGAATTTGCAGCTTGGCGATAGTATCGTGTTACATGCCCGGATGAGTAAACCGTAGTTGATTTCTGAAGTTCGGATACTTGTCTGTACAATATGTAACAAATGTGGATTATGTGGAAGTATAAAATTATTTTTGAGTTTGCTTTTGAGCATCCTGACAATGGGCGTTTATAGGAGCCGCAGTTCACTGATTTCTTCCAAACCACCATCTCCTCAATGGGTTCAATCATCTCCAGCCTCAATGAGCCACCAATAGAGCCTCATTCAAACCCCGTACTCCCATTTAAATTATTCCGCTTAATCATAGATGAAGTCACAGCAGGGTAATCAGAGAACTACCAAGTCGCTGTCCGCGCGAACGTCATCCCACTCTCCCTCGTCTGCCACACATTCAACCAACGATGTCGATCGCATCTCTTCCGTCTCATCGTATTCGACACCAACGCCAGAACCATCCAACAACGCTCATCAGGGCGTCGAGCGTCTATCCTCACGGATCTATCTTGCTTCACGAGATCCAGCCAGGGTAATTAGGTAGGTACGGATGGGGAAGGACGAAAGGAACAGCGAAGATGGGCACTGACCCCATCCCTGGGCGAGAGGCGAAAATCGAGGATGGCTGAACCCCCCTCGCTGATCGCTCGCTCCCACTTAACAACTCTGGTAGTATCTGTAGAGGGGTGTGTGTAGGAAGTTGATGAAGGGAGGTGGGTGGGAAATAAAATAAAATGTCATTATGAGGGTAACGATAAGTTGCGAATGACGAGATTCTAACAAGGAGCGAGTATGTAGAAAGAAGTAACGAGTAATGACTTGTAGGAGTCCTGAAGGTAAGAAGACGAACCTGAACTGCGTCCAGGTTCTTCCACCTGCTTTAGCCCAGCGACGAGACATCACGGAGTTTATCCAGGAGGTTAGTATTCATACACTGAGGCGCGACCACGAAGTTTCATCCCAGGTCGGTCTCCGAGTTCACTCATTGCAGTAAAAATATACCGATCGAGCTCCTCGTCCCTGTCTTTGAACTCCTTAGCAATGCATTGTGAATCGGCACATGTTGCGGTGAGGTTGAGAGAAACTTCGACCTCATTTAAGCATGGAAATGCTGAAGGACTGACCAAAAGGGATGAAAGCGGATGAAGCGGCTCTGGTGGGGGGAGATCACTACTGGTAAGGTCGATATTAAGTACCAATGTGAGTGATTCTAGGACGTTGTTGTTGGCGACAAAGGTGAGCAAGGTGAGAATATTGTTAACGATGGTTGAGTAACCATCTGAGTAAGGCAAAGGAAACACCAGGATGTTGAGAATTAACTTCTTCAGAGAGGGGAAGGTTTTCGAGATGTGTTCAGCGAGGTTGAGCTTAGGTAACGGAAAGTAATGGTCAAGGTGTTCTGATTCTTTGAGCCAATGAAGATCAGTTTCACAAAATTATCGTGAATACGGCACACGTACCATTGATAATGAGCGTTTGAAGGGAAGGTGTTTGTTCCAACAATGCGCAGAGACATGGGAAGTCACTTTCCACGGTAGGATGAAATTCCAGGATCTCGAGTCGGGCAAAGGCACGCGTCTGGTTGGCTGATGCTTGTGCATAAAAAAAGTCAAACATCTCTTTCATCAAACCGATGTCCTGGACCCGCAGCTCTCTGAGCGTAAATGAGATTGTGCGGGAGTCCTGCGCTCCAGGTATAATTTTCCCGATCATCTCAAGTTCAAGGCTTTGCAGCATAGGTAGGGCGCGTAGAACGGAGAGAGGGAATTCTGTCACGTTGTCGATCTTGAATGAGGTAATGCTGTAAGCGGTAGGAAGGGGAAAGCGTAGTTGCTCAAACAGACCAAGTGTGACGGTGCGAAGCAAAGGGCTGACGAAAATATCCTTCAGAGGTATCTCGTCGAAGTTGTCGACGAGGATTGAGTGCAAGGTGCCACGCCCGACATAAGTATCCAATAAGCGATGGCCAAGCTTGATCCATAGACCATCCCAATCTTTTCCCATCAGAGATATATCGAGGTGTTGAAGATTCGGGAATGAAAGCAAGACAGCCTTGCATCTGGAGAATTGCCGAGCTGTTAAGGGTGTGTTGACATGGTCTTCCACACAGATATCGAGTTTGCGAACGTGGTTTTTGAGAGAACTATTTTCTTTCATGGCTTCCACAAATTTAAGAAGTTGCTTTTTCTGACTGCCTCCGCTCTGGCCAGGGGTGTAGAATGCGACACAGCTGAAAATGTGAACGCGGCACAATTCGGAGAACGTCCTGCATACGCGTGCACAGGACGTGAGTGCATGTAATTGTCCGAATTTGAAATAGTGGTTGAATTGTCGCTCTCCAAGATGATTGATAATGTAGTGGAACAGCTCAACTGGTAATACCGGGGTAGATGATTTCAAGAGCATGATGGATCGCGATGCTGATGGAGAACGATGTCCAGGGAGACGATGCCTCATGGCTTCTTTGTGGAACAATTTCACACGGAGCTCAAAATGCGGGAAATTCCGACATAGGGTCAGTTGCGGCACACGATATGTTTCTCGGGGTAGACTGAGAGAAGTACCTTTCGCGCGACACATTTCACGGTTCAGACCGTGGAGTCACAATGTGACGTGCTTGGCGCAGCGGCCGACGGAGAGGTGTGTGGTAAACAGTGCATGCACTGTTCGGGTGGGCGAGATTCGAGTCGCCTGAACCGAACACTGCAGTGTTGGCCCAGTCGGCGACTATAGTCTCTCGAGTCGAGTGGTCGACTAACATAGACTGACCCGAGGCGGTTATGTGCAGGTAGCCGTAGGTAGATAATCACGAAATAAAAGTGAAAGTAATGAATAACGACTTGGGTACTCACAAATAGAACATTCAAGAAAAGAGCTTGAACGAAAAAGCAGAGGCTGAGTTCTCAAAAAGTGGTTGGCAGAGCGGGCAAGGTGAGGTGGGAATTGCAATGTGGTGGGGGAGGCAGCAAACTCGGGGAGGTAAGTACTTAAGTGCTCATAATTAAGTAGGGATGGAAAGTTTTGTTTGGGGCGGCATACTCCCAAGTCCCTTACCCCCTTACATGGTGGTCCTTACATGTCAATGATCTATGCGGCCGCGATTTGAGAAACATCAAGAGATCACATATATTAAATGTGCATTACTACCTGCCCAATGGCATGAGGTGCGAGGTTCACCCTGAGGAGTTTCCTTACGAGCTGTCGGTTGCAGCGCACATCATCCTGATTCAAGCGCTCAGCACCCAAGCAGCCCGAGCCTCATTTTCGGGGATTTTTAGTAGCTTTTCTCTTCTACCAAAGCTCATTTGATCAATCGGATAATGCTGTGTCACCTGAAATCTGTCAACTTTACGAAGTCCTGAAGAGCCTGTTATTCTACAGTATGTTTGAGTAATTCTACAGTTCTGATCCTTTTTCAGTATAGTTAACACCTGTTTTATGCTGTAAAACTACGGTCAGTTGCTGTAAAATTACAGTCACGGTTGTTAAGATCCATTGAAAGCGATTAGCATTATCGTAATCATCGAAGTCCGAGCTCTTGGGTCAAGATCAGGTCAGCAGAGTGTTGCTCCGCCCATCCTACTCATCATCTCCTCCAATTGGAGGCCGGAGGTCAGATAATCAATTATAGATTTAATTCAAATAAATAAATAAATCAGGGACTAGTAATACATGATTAATCATTATAGTGGTACATTATTATTTGTTTTCTCAGTGAATGTGAATTCAAAAGGTGTGCAGTCAATAAATAAGGCAAATAGATGAGTGAGGGAATTTCAGTCGGAGTCCCCCTGTGTGAGATCTATAACTTCGCATGTTCCTAATTCGGACGCATGTTGAGCCTGATGATGGCGGTGAGGACGGTGAGGACGGTGTTTATACAAGGTGGATTGTAGCTCAATTGGAAGGGTTTGATTGGTTGTCCAGAAATTGATGACCTCAGACTCAGGGCTGATTGAGCGATAGCCAACACCCCTGGCATCAGTAGCAAAGGCCCCAAGGTCCGGTTATTTGCCCACGTCAACCTACCTAAGAGGCTTCTGAGAAGGTTGGCACTCTCTGCTAATTCTAGGCCACTGGCTCAGGAGCAGCGCCATCAGTCATGGTGCAGCGCGATTGGACATGCTGCACCATTGCTACTTAGGCTTTGTGCTTGAAGGTCAATGTTCTTTTTGCGCACTTTATTTTGAAATTCAATATTTCTTTGCATTTCTTTGCTCCCTTCAGCTTTAAATGGTTTTCCCTCTATGACGTTTCTCGGATTTTTGTGGCCTCTCACACTCATAGACATGGTGGCTGGTATTGGATTCAATTAGCAAAAAATATTACAAATAGACGATACAAAATTAAGGATGAGATGTAAAGGTTGCATATAAAATGTTGAGAGCAAGATATATATATAAAAGGAACAACCACGACAGACTGCAAAAGTTCAAAGAGTGAGAAAAAAGAGGCGCAGGACAAGGCCCAAATTGGCGCAATGGTGTGAAGATGTAGGGAAGGGATGCTAGCTAACTAAATACATCGCCGTGCACCCTGAATGGCAGGTGTTGTTCCCTAAGTCCTTGCTGGTCGCCCATATCCAACAGGTTGTCGAATGCGTTTTCAGCATGGAAGTGATTGTTGCTGCCTCCAACAACATTACCATTTGCTAAGTTGCCACTGCCGCCGTTGTGAATACCAGTCATCATGTTCATGCCAACGTGGCCCATCCCCGCACCTAGTATGTTGTTCCCGAGATTGCTCATTGAGTTCACAACATTCATCCCTGAGCCCATCCCAGTGCCCACACCGTTCCCGAGATTGCTCATCGAGTTTGCGACGTTCATCCCTGGGCCCACGAGTGCATCCTGGAAATGATCTTGACGCGCATCTTGACGCGCATATTGGTGTTGGCGTGAAGGGTGTTGGGCCTGAGAGTCGTATGGACCCGACCAAGGGCCGTTGTATCCAGTTGAAATCGACGGAATATTTGCGTTGTTAAAGCCATAACCCGTTAAGCCAGGGCTGATATTGCGACTCCGTGGTTCCTGTTGGCGGTAACGATGACGTGGCGGGTATTCGTATTCGTCCTCTGAGGGGGCAAGACTTGAATGCGAGGGAGCAAGGCTTGAATGCCTCTGGTGATGTCCAGAGCTCTCCGAGGTCATGCTGAAGCCCGATTCACTAGGAGCTGTTGATGACCGCGCGCTCGACTCTGGGAAAGACTGGATGGCGGGGAAGAATGGGTTTCCACTCCTTCCGCCGTCAGAGCGTTGATGAACTGAAGGTAGAGACACGTAATCAGAAGAAAACGAGATAAACTGTACAGAAAGCAGCTTACCAGTCTCATAAACGGATGTCTGGGATTCGCGTCTTTGAGAAAAAGGAGGCGCCTCTCCACGGGTGTTTTCATCGCAAGCTGACATGATTTTTGAGATTAATTGGTTTCTGCGTAACAAAAAAAAATCACCCACCTCGACGCTCTTGGGGGAACTGATTGTGCGCAATATCTGTTTCCTTGAAACCTGTAACGTCCCCATGAGACTCTGATAAAGCATAAGAAAAGGAGTGAAAGCTATGACACTGACCTTGAGCACGCATTTCAACATGCCGAGTATCCCTTGGATGCTCCATGCGGTTTTCCTGCTCCCAGTCAGCTCCGCTTTCCTTTTCCTCCTCTTCAACATCGGAGGTCTGATTTGATCTGGTGGCTCCCTGCTTCCGGCCGCGGTCCTTATCCTTCTTTGATGAGGATTTGGATTTTGCCTTCTTGGTTTTGTCCGCATCCTTGTCGTACTTGTTAGCCCTTTTCTTGTGCGCGACAGCGACAGTGACCCCCTCGTCCTTGTTGGTTTTATTCTTGCGCACAACAGCAGCCACGTCGTCCTTGTTAGCCTTATTCTTGGGCTTTGCAAGCATTGCATTGTCCTCGGCGGCGGCTTGAGCAGAAGGTACCGTAACGTTGGGTGTTGAAAGAACTGTAGGATTGCTTGCAGGAGTTTTGTCGATCACGGAGAGAGCTTGAGCAGTGACATCTGCTGTCTTGGCCCTCTTCTTTGGTCCTGGTCCACTGGGAGGCAGCTCATCTCCTTCTTTGGCTGGGTCGTCAGCTGAGGCTCGCTTCTTCCCTTTTTCAAGAGGCGAAGTACTGCCGGTAGCTGCCAGCGGCGTCCATTGATTTTCGGTGTCGCGACCAACTGCCACGCCGTTAAGGACTACACTCGTATCCTCGAAAACCAGAATAGGTGGCTTTTTTGGACCTTCGGGAGCAAGCTGTATGACAGGAGTATCTGCTGCAGTTGCTGTAACTCGTGTTAGTACTGGAAAATATGTATCAGGTTTATAGCTTGTGCTTACCAGTTTCACCCCAAGGTTGCAAGCTAAGACGGTTGGTCGCGCTGGTCAATCCAGCATACCAAGCCTTCCTAGCGTCGACACCTAGACCCACTATACCCTTTCTACTAACCCTAGACTCAAAGGGAAGAGGCACGACCCTAGGCCAGTTGATGATGGTGTAGCGTTTCTGGGCAAGATACTTTGGTAAGGCCTTCCACGTTTGGGATGGTTTTAGGTTGAGCTTCTCTAAAACATAAGAAAGATAATCAAAAGGTATGTACGTTTGTACCCCAGAAAGGAGAACTCACTGAGTAAATTATTCAAACTCTCGCGCAGCTTCTCGTCCGACTGTTTTGCCTGAGGGTTTGACTCCTCTTGAAGGGTCTCTTCCTCGTTTGCGTTGTCTTCTGCACATTCAGATTGCTCTGAGGGAAGGAGCTTGGCGGTCAGGATTTTTTTTTTAACATGGGCTGCAGAGGATCGACTTTCTTCGTAGCTAATCAAGGGAAAGATAGACCAGTCAACGAGGTTGCGCATAAATTAGAGTAGATAAATACTCACAAGACATGGGTACGAAAGTGCCCCTGTATAAGAGATTCTCGGATGCCAAGCTGCTTTGAAAAGAACTACAGGGTGGTTAATGGTAAAGCTCGCGATTTAGAAACTTCGGATCACTTACGTCTTCAGCCAACCCCGCATATGCAAGTTCGCAGAGCGATTGGTCCTGATTGACTATACGACCACAGGCGAGAAATACGGAGTCAAAGCTCCAATTTTCGGCGCCTTCCTTCATCTGGAAGGAAATTCTATGAGTATATACGTAAGCGTAAGTGTACAAAGAAACTTACAATTCTTTGAACACGCGCAAACCAGGATTGAAAGCTGTCGGTACGTGCGCGAAAGCTACAATTCCCTTCGGAAATCTCGATATTTTGTCTCCATTTTCGCAAAAATTCTCCAGGCTTCTCTCCCACTTCCGTGCAGTGAATTTTAAAGAGCGAAAACAGTCGTCCCACGAGCTCCGGAGTAAGTGATCGCTCTGGCAAGAGAACATTATTAACAAAACTATGTTGATTGACCAAGCGTAAACTCACAATCGACGCGATCATGTTCTGGCAGGCGTATGATCTCCTCGTCGAAGTTGTCCACAACATAGCACTGGTAGATGTTCCAGGCGTTGGCACCACGACCTTCTTGATCCAAGACGGCATCGAGCATACGATCATGGGCCATGTTTAGGCGCTGAGCGCACTTGGCAACAACGGCAGCAATCTCCGAAACCGCTGCTTCCAACTCAGCTTTCTTCTCAGCAGAAGGTCTCCCTCCTTTGTCCTTGGGGGCCACAAGTTGTTTTTGAGGAGGAGCTTTGGCGGAGGCGTGGTGGCTCTGGATTTTGCTTTCTTCGTCTTGAGGCCTCCCTCCCTTGTCCTTGGGAGCCACAGGCTGTTTTTGAGGAGGAGCTTTGGCGGAGGACTGATTGCTGCTTTCTTCTGCGCTCTCCTCTTCGCTCTCTTCTTCGTTACTGGACGACTCCTCATCGCTGTTGCTCGAAGACAGCTCCTCACTGCTATCGCTGCCCCCTTCACTGCTATCGTCTTCGTCGGACTCCACGCTATCATCGCTATCATCAGATTCGGAGATGATGATCTTGGTGTTTCTACAACCCGATGGGGTTTGTTTAAACAACATTCAACAATACGAAGAAAAATCATTTAATTAAATTTTGATTAAACAGCGCGAAAATGGCAGCTCATGGAGCGTGCACGTCATGCATGCAGAAATGCTGTTTAAATGACAAAGGAAAATTAATTAAATAATGATTAAATGACCAATTAATTAATACACTGATTAAATACAACATGTGATTAATTAATAATTAAACACTAATACTTAGACTACTTGAATGTGAGGGGTTGCCCCGGGAGAGATATATTTGGAAGGCAAGGGGAGGGTCTCATAAGACACTAACTACCTAAGTGGTGTGAAGGGGATGCGTGGGCAGGTGTATGGGAAACTGTCCATAAGGTGGTCAGCTCAGGGACGTTGATGCAGGTAAACCGAATACATACATACCTTGCTATTCAGACCCGCATGTGAGGATGTCACTGGAAAAGGTTAGCAACTGATGCAAGCTTAAAGAGAAGCGCTTGACTTACGTTGAGGGTTTGGAAGACAATGTTCAAGATGGGGTGGGTAGGGTGCGTAGTGCAGGAGATGGTGGATGAGAGGGAAAATGGAATTGGACTTTCGAACAAGTCCAGACAATGGGTAAACAAGACCAAATATTAAACGAAGAAATCTCGTGATGGTGGTGTTGTTGGCGGAGATTGAATGTTACTTGGAGCATTTCGAACTCTCAACGCCGACACTCATCCTTACCCTCTCCTTACCTCCACCATCCTCACCCCACTAGGACAACATGTCTGCTTCGTGACATGTCCTCTTTCATCTTCACTCCCCTTCTACATGCAGGCTGCACCCACGGTAAGTCCCTCTGACACGCTCTGCAGTGCCCTCTTGCTAACATTTCCTCCATGATCACATAGGCTGATGCTCGAGAGGGTTAACTCAGGTATCGTACCATCATACATGCCTTCATAAGACATACTAACAAAGGGTTTATTCTACAGATACCCTGCTTCAAACCACAACACCCCCATTCCTGTCACCCACGTTCCCAACCTTCGGTGTGTGTATTTCTGTTGTCATTTTCCCCTCCAGCCCCTCCAGCGCTCTTTGATGTTCTTGTCCATTCGCCTTGTGTATATAAACTTGCTTTTCCATCCCTTCCACATTCCCTTTTCCTCCTCTTAGAGTATTTCATTTGTTCTGTGATTTTGTTTAAACATTTTAGGTAGCTCTGTTTAATGGTAATTAATGTAATAATTAATTCATTGTTTAATTCTTGTCCTGATCTAGCCGTTTAAACGGCTAGATGTTTAACTGTTTGGTCACTTATCTTATCTGTTTAAACAGATGCCGTTTAATCTTTAAACCATGTACTGTATTAATCGTATTAATCACGTAATATTTAAATACTTGTTTAATTAATTTTTGTTTAAATGAAAATTCTTCGTATTGTTGGACCGTTTATAACCAAACCCCATCGTATTTTTGGGTGTTTTTCCTAGCAGAGTTTGGTAAGGACACGTCGAACTGTATCAGTAAGTAAAGACTTACAATTTTGGCTTCTTCACGCCTCGCGCGGGAGACCTACGCCAAAGTTCAGTTCAAGAAGCAGGAGGCCGAAGATAGATCGCTTGCTATAAGCTATAAACACACTTTTTGGCTTTTTTGGCGGCCTTCTTGGCTGCAGGCAGTGTTGGAGCTGACTGGTCCCTAGGCCTTTTGCGGGCACTGCTGACAGCAAGATCAGTTCTGAAGGACAGAAACGATTAACTTGACTAAAAGCCTACCTGCTCTTCTTCTCAGCAGAGACTGTTTTTTGTGGCTCAGAGGTGGACTCTGCTTTTTTGACAGCAGCGCTGCGAAGAATGAATGAGACTCGATCTGGAGAGGTAAACCGTAAGAATAAAAACTTACGCAGTCGTCTTCTTAGAAGTGTTTTTAGGTTGTCCGGTTTCGCGATAATCCGCCTTTGGTTTGGGCTTTGCAACCTTGGGTCTGGGCGCAATTCCTTTCTTAGGTGAAGTATCCCTATGAAACCGAACAAGCATTTGTGAGTAAAGTGCGGCAGAGGGTAGTTAGTTGATGCAGAACTCACTGCAATTTTTTTTTGGCGCGTTTAGCAGGGCGCGGTGCCTCGTCCTCTGAATCTTCTTCCATTGCTTTAGCCTTTGGAGTGCGGGTGATCGCAGAACGGTCGCGCAGATTGCGTGTCGGGGTGTGAAGCACAGCTGGCATCTTAGTACTGTTTCCCTTGTCAGTTTTGCCACCACCTGTTTGAAGCCCACGAAGTTCGTTGTCGCCGGAGTCACTGTCCATTCGAAAAAGAGTACCTAAGCGCGACTAAGCAAGAAATAAGGTAGAGCATGCAAAAGGGGGAAAATTAGAACTTTGAAAGATTCAACAAAGCAGTCGCGATACCAGGCAGCAAACAATGCTCGAGGCTTGAAACCGCTGGGGATTCTCCTGGTTCATTGAATTCCTTAGATTCTAGAACCATCATCCTCAAGAGGATCCATTCAAGAAGGTGTCAAAAGTCGCGCGGCTAGGAGGTGTCAACGTTGCGCAGTTCAATGCTGGAGAAGAATTTAAAACGAGTTTAAGTAAGAGTGCCAGCTAGTCGAGACAATCTTTTATTTTACTTTATTATAGATGCAAAAGGGCAAGAAGAGCCAGATGGTTGAGCAATGCACTCGTTGCTTGGAGTTTCAAGTTGTCGTAGTTGAGGATCAGAATTTTGGCTACAGGGCTACACCGCAGCGCGTGGGATTGCCCCAATTGCGGCATTACATAAGCTCTGGTATCAGCAATCCGTCCTTGTCGCGCTAGGAATTAGACTGCTCGCTTAACGCTCCGCTGGAGCAATTAGAAACGAGGATCGGACAAGTTAGAAGCCAGAACCGCGCAATAGAATAAACTGTAGTTCCTTTCACTTGAGTCATAACCGCTTGTATAAATATATAGGTAAGAAATAAAATGTTCCTCTCATCTTGCTCTCCCAAATTTCACATCGCGCTCCTGCCACCATGGAATTTTATTCTCGCGCTGCTGTTATGACCTGCGGGCTTACCGCTGCAGTGGAGGAGTTCATACAAGTTATTCGAATTAAGCATAATTGTGAGTGATGGGTTTTGTAACTTTGCAATGTCACTTTTTGACCTGAAAGAAATTCCAGTGAAGCTAAATACTGGTGATGTATACAGCCAGTTTGAAATCCCACCCCCAGAGCCTGGTACCAAGGCCTACGAGTTAGAAACAAGAATTCGCGCCTATCTTCAGCCCCGTGGCATTTGTAAGTTTTTTTTTCTTCGTCGCTTGGCTGGGTTCTAACTTCTTTGGTTTTGGTCCTCTCGTGGTTTCAGAGAACTTGCAAGAGTTAACACGAGTGCCTGGATCCCTATTGTAGTTACATAAAATGTATGGTTGCACGATAATCTGTGGCGCTCAGGTTCCAAAAATAATCAATGTTGTGTTTGAGTTTCGCTCTCTCTTGTGTTGTGATCTGTCACCATTTGTAAACGGCTGCTGGATGTTGTGTGCAGTAGCGATATGGTAGCACGCGATTGTGAACGGCTGGTGCGCAAGAGGAAAAGCATATATTATCCTAGCACAGCCGCACGATTACGAATGGCTGCTGGGCGCATTGTGACGAGATTGACAAGCCGACGCGTCAGATTCGCATGAAACAAAATTTCGCTGTTCTTGTTCATCCGTTCTCTCATCATGACCTCCCAGCAGAGACTCTTCCCCCAAGATGCACTGGAATACGCTCGTCATGCACCAATTACGGATGACTACTGTTATTCGACTGAAGCACCATGGGGAACACTATTTGTCAACACACAAAATTTCCATGTGATCGAATCATGCTGGGATGACTGGAGATCTGCTGAGGGACAGAAAATTCAGGAAGTTCTGATCTATGGTGGTTATCGGTTGACTGCTATTGTATGGGATATGAAGCAGTATGCTGAAGGAGCCGAAACTGAGGGAGAGTACACCCGACGACTCCATTACATGCAAATTGGGATTCTAAAAGAGCTGGTGTGTAAACGAACAGCGTTTATTAGGCAATATTCGCTCAGCTCTTTCCTCTAGAACTATTTCTTGACTTTTGTAGGAATGTCAGCTGCTCGCAACTACATCGACAGTATCGACATCCCGCCTATCATGACGTGGCTCAGTCAAGGCTTGGCTCTCCGTCATTCTGCCGATCTTCCTGCTGAATTCAACTGGACCATGCTGAAGGAGCCGATGTTTGAAGGGTGGAGGCTCCCTCATGCAAGCTGGGCGGAATCATGGTGGACAGATACTGATTTTAATATGGCTAATATCCACGATCCTCAAAACAAAACACGGATTATTAGTGACGATGTCATTGTCAACTGTCTGTCTGTCTTCCGTCAGCAGGATGTTCTCCTGACTACGATGGCAGAGCACAAGGCTGCGACGGAAGGTACGCAGCCGCACTCAAGCCGTCGTTCAAAATGGCAAAGACCAGATCCCAGCAGTATCACCCAATATTCCACCATGTACGAACTCCCAGCATCGCACTTGACCGATTTGCGCTCGCATTTGAAAGGGAGGCGCTGGGCTCCGAAGAAGGCTGACAGCCTGCCAACGGCTGGGCAAGAGTACCTTGGCCACTGGGATGCACGTCACAATGGTGGTGAGTATTCGAGCACAATCGGAGAGAAGGCAGCGTCAATTTGAGAAATGGTTGCCTGGAACCGCTGGACAAGTTCGGTACGAGGACTTCGGCTGGAAGAAAGGGGCCCTGCTGGTGGCCACTACAGGCAGAGACCTTCAACCCAGCCTGGATGGTTTGCAACTGGGTGGTCCGGTACCGAAAAGGCTGCCAACCATGTCTGCAATGATTGGAGCGCTCCGTCGCCTGCCATACCAGCCGCTCACCTTGTGCAAGGCAACCATCCTGCCTATGCAAAATGGGAGCAAGATTTTCTGCCACCTCACGGTCCGATCCATTTGAACCGACAGGAGCCAGGTGAACGGAGAGTCCCTGTTGGTCGTCGCATGCCCGATGTTGTCATAACGGAGGCAGCCACTTCACATTCTGTTGGCAAAGGCAAGGCGCCTCTCCATATCTCCAGCAATGGTATGGACCCACATAAGAAGAAACGGTTCCCTTCTCTACCCGCAACCGCTGCTCCAACGCCCACAATAGAACCAGCCGCACTTGTCGCAAGCCCCGCACCTGCAGAGGAGCCGAAGATACGATTCGCTTCCTTAGCCGCAGCAGCCGCTCCAACGCCCCCAGCAGAACCAGCCACGCTTGTCGCGCGCCCTTCAACGGTAGGGGAGGTGAAGAAACGTTTTGCCTCACTTGCAGCAGCTCCAGAACGCCTTGCAGAACAACCAGAGCTCATCCCCTCTTCAATTGTAGGGGAGCCAAAAAAACGTTTCGCATCTTTGGCTGCAGCAGCCGCCCCAAAGTCATTGGCAGCTGCTGGAAACTCTTCCAAAGCCTTCGGAACACCGCCAACAGCCTCTGTCAAACCTAGAGCCTGTCAGGGGATCTCCTGCTACCTCCTATTCCTTTCCTTATTATCATCTCTCTGTCTCTCCTTTCTCCATTTCCTTTGTTCTATCCTCATTATCTGGACATATCATGGACTCATAGATATTATATTACACTCTCCTTTAGTTGCCATTCATTCATTATTTAGTTGTTGCCACTGTTACATAGTCATTCCTTTGTGTTTCCCTTCGTTTGTTTCCAAAGGCATTGTTTGGCATCAAGGCTGATGCCAATGCCAGCTCATCACTTAAATAGCTGTTTCACCTGGGTTTGATCCTTTACCTCTTTCTCTTTGGATCTCCCCCAGGACTTGTGTGTGTCTGAGGTGCCCTTACAGTAGAAAGAGGTCACCTTGGAGACTGAGACTGCATACAGTCTGTTACATCCTCTGTTCTGCTTCTTCTGTTCAGCTGCATTATAGACTCTGTGCTTTCTCCCTCTCCTCTCTTCTCCCTGTCTGGCAACCATGGATCTCCATACTTCACCACCTCCAGCTGCTTCTGTCTCTCTGTCTCAGTTGCCTTCCCTGGAAGACCAGGTATCCTCCATGCTTGCTCAGCAGGAATCCCAACAGGTAGCTATCTCCCACTTGAGGTCTTCTGTTCTTTCCTTGCTTCATTATTTTTCTTCTACCTTTAATCCTCCTTCTTCCCTTTCCCTTTCTCTTTCTTCTTCCTCCCCTTCTTCCTCTCCTGTTTCTTCTACTTTCCCCCCACTCCCTTCCCACTCTGTTGGACAGCTGACAGATGGGATACTACACTCTTTAAACCATGGAACTGTAGATAGAAACTTTTCCCCTTCTTCTTCTTTCCCTTTACCTAGTGTAAACATGGAACAATCTTCACCTTCTCCTCACCCTCTTTCTTCTTCTTCTCATTTTATTAGTGTACCTATGGAACATTCTTCTTCTTCTTCTTCTTCTTTTAGTAGTAGTCTTCCCCTTCCCCCCACTTCTATTCGGTCATCCAATAGAGTGGATCCTCCCCTCCCCACTGTCTCTTCTGGTTGCCCCAGTGGAATAGTGTCTTCCCCTCTCCTCACTACCTCTTCTGGTTATCCTGGTGGAGTAGTGCATCCTTCTGCCCCTTCTTCTCATCGTCTTGGGACTCCTTTGATGATTGCAGAAAAGGTTAGGCCAGCTCCTCCTCCCCGGTATGATGGTGATCGTCTCAAGGGCAAAGCCTTCTACAACTCTCTCATGGGATACTTCAGACTTCGTCCAGATCTCTTTCCTGACGAGTCTACCATGATTAGTTGGGCCCTCACGTTCATGTCTGCTGGTCGAGCTGCTCTATGGTCCTGCAGGATCTTTGAGCTCATTGAGGAAGGTTCCTCTCCTTACGCAACTTGGGACCACTTTGCTGAAGACTTTCGCAAAGAGTTCTTCCCCTTGCGTGAGCAGGAAACTGCTGCCCTCATCTTGGAAGGTACCTCCTACTTCCAAGGGGATCGTTCTGTTGACGATTATGTCGACTCCTTCCGTGACCTTGTTGCTGAAGCTGGCTACTCTGACCCCTCCTACATCGTGGTCAAGTTTCGCCGTGGCCTCCACCCCTCCATCACTGATCATCTCAGTAACGGGTAGCTTCACACCCAGCTCATAACGATCCCTTGGCTGGTATGAATTGGCCCGCCTTGTTGCTCTCAACTTGGCTGCTAATGACACCTTCCATCCGCAGCCTCCTCCCCTGTGCCTAGCCCACTCTCTTCTCTCCCTCCTTCCTTCTCCCATTTCCTTGACCCCTCCCCTGGTCCTTTGTCTATCGCACCACTCATGCCCCTTACGAAAGCCTGTGACAAGTGAAGTCTCTGTGCAAACGCCCGCACAAACTCCACCTTGTCCTAAAGTCATCCTGACTCTCGTAATCGGTATGCCCCTCTGGTTGATGAGACTCCATCTCTCCCAGATGAAGACAAGGTTCCCTCCTCTCCATCCTCCCTCCATGATCCTTCTGCTCCGCCCCGCCTACCTCGTCGCTCCAAATGGGAATGTCGTCGCCTTCCATCCTCGTGCACCATCTCTTCTCTTGCACCTGGACCTAGCTCCCTTCACCTGAAGGTTGAGATAGAGACCACCGACTCCCATGAGGCTCGATCTGTTAAGGCCTTGCTTGACACTGGCGCTACTGGTCTGTTCATCGATCGAGAGTATGTCAAGTCCAACCGAATTGCCACCAGGAAGCTCAGCCGCCCCATCCCTGTTCGTAACGTGGATGGAACGCTCAACGAGTCTGGTTCAATTACTGAGGTGGTTGACTTGATCCTCCGGTACAACGGCCACACAGAACATGCACTCTTCTGTGTCACGGGCTTAGGGAAGCAGAAGCTGATCATTGGATACACTTGGTTCAGGGATCACAATCCTGAAGTCAATTGGGAAACTGGAGAAGTCAAGATGTCTCGTTGCAAGCCCAGCAGTCGATGCTTTGGTTGCAAGAAGGAACTCAATGAGGAAAAGAAGGCTGCTCGTAAGGAAGAAGCCAAGGTGAATGCCTGCCGCTCTGGTCCTGCCCCCTCTCTCACCCCTGAAGAGTCTTCCCCTGAAGATTCTGATGATCTCGAGTCCTCTGATCTGCCATTTGATCTTGAGGAAGGTGATCGTGTCTGGGTTTCTGGCTTACTCCCTGAGGAAGCTGAAGAGCATATCAACGCTACTTCAACCATCAGTCAACGCCTGGCTGAAGGTTTCTTGCGTAACTCTGCTCCTCAACCAGAACAGACCACTCTCCCTTCCTCACCTCATGGTCCAGTCCCTGACTATCAGAGTCTCTTCCATCGTGTCTTCTCTGAAGCTGAGTTTCTTAAGCTTCCTGAGAGAAGACCTTGGGATCATGCAATTGAGCTCATTCCTGGAGCCCAACCCAAGGGATGCAAGGTTTACCCATTAAACCCTGCAGAACGTGAAGAGGCTGAGCGCTTCCTTGCTGAGAACGAGGCTCAGGGAAAGATTCGCCGCTCCAAGTCCCCCATGGCATCACCAGTCTTCTTTGTGAAGAAAAAGGATGGCTCCCTTCGTCTGGTCCAGGACTATCGCATGCTCAACGATATGACTGTGAAGAACAAGTACCCTCTCCCTCTCATCTCTGACCTTATCAACCAACTTCGTGGTGCGCGCTACTTCACCAAGCTTGACATTCGTTGGGGTTTCAACAATGTCCGCATCAAAGAAGGAGATGAGTGGAAGGCTGCTTTTCGCACTCACAGAGGTCTCTTTGAACCTCTTGTCATGTTCTTTGGTCTCACCAACAGTCCTGCCACCTTCCAAACCATGATGAACGAGATCTTCCAAGATATGATCTCTGAAGGTGTGGTTGTGGTATACCTGGATGACATCCTGATCTTCACCAAGGATATTCCTGAGCATCGAGAGGTCACTCATAGGGTCCTGAAGCGTCTAGAGGAACATGGTCTCTGCCTCCGTCTGGAGAAATGCGAGTTTGAGAAGACACGCATTGAGTACCTTGGGCTTATTGTTGCTGAGAACCGAGTCGAGATGGATCCTGTCAAAGTTGCTGGAGTTGCTCAATGGCCCACCCCCACCAATAGGAAAGAAGTCCAATCTTTCCTGGGTTTTGCCAACTTCTATGACGGTTCATCAAGGACTTCTCTCACCATGCACGTCCCCTCTTGACCTTACCAAGAGCTCCACTGAGTTTTCCTGGTCGCCTGCTGCCGCTACTGCCTTCCAGTCCATCAAGGATGCTGTCACCTCTTCCCCTGTCCTTGCTGCTCCCAATGATGATCTCCCTTTCCGGCTTGAAGCTGACTCTTCAGACTTCGCCACTGGTGCTGTACTCTCTCAACAGTCTCCAGAAGATGGAAAGTGGCATCCATTGCTTTCTTTCCAAGTCACTCTCTCCTGTCGAAAGGAATATGAGATTCATGACAAGGAAATGCTTGCAATCATTCGAGCCTTGCAGGAATGGAGACACTTCCTTGAGGGTGCCCGCCACAAGTTTGAGATCTGGACTGACCACAAGAACTTGGAATACTTCATGTCGTCTCAGAACCTCAACCGCAGGCAAGCCCGCTGGTCTCTCACTCTGGCCGCTTTGACTTCGTCATGCAGCACAAGGCAGGAGCTACTATGGGAAAAGCAGATGCCCTCTCACGTCGGTCTGACCATGGTTCTAGTGAATGTGACAACCAGAACATCACCCTCCTCACCCCAGGGATGTTTGCAGTTCATGCACTAGAAGGTCTGGAATTTGTTGGACAGGAACGCTCTCTGAGATCCGTCGACATTCCAAGGAGGCCTCTGATCTTGAGGACACTGTGGCCAAGGCAGTCAAGGCACTCAGAAAGACTGGATCTCAGTCTCTTCGCTCCTCAGAGTGGGATGAAGCTGATGGTCTTATCTACTTCTGTGGAAAGCTCTATGTTCCACCAGGTGGTGATCTTCGTCGTCGATTGTGGCTCTCTGTCATGACTCCACTCTTGCTGGACACCCTGGACGTTGGAAGACCTTGGAGCTTGTGTCTAGGAACTACTGGTGGCCACGCATGTCTAAGTTCATTGGACTCTACACCAGCACCTGTGACATGTGTCTTAGGACCAAGACCATCAGGCAGCAACCCCTTGGAGAGCTTGAGCCCCTTGCTGTTCCTGACCGCCGTTGGGACCATATCAGTGTGGACTTCATTGTCGAGCTTCCTGAGTCCAATGGTTATGATGCCATCATGGTTGTTGTTGACTCCCTTTCCAAACGCGCCCACTTCACTGCTACCACTACCACCGTCTCTGCCCTAGGCACGGCCCGCATGTATTGTGACCATATCTGGAAACTCCATGGCCTTCCATCCAAGGTAGTCTCTGATCGTGGTCCACAGTTCATTGCAGAGTTCACTACTGAACTCTACAGGCTGCTTGGGATTGAGCCAGCTCGTAGCACTGCCTATCACCCTCAAACTGATGGGCAGACTGAGCGTGTCAACCAGGAGTTGGAACAATACCTCAGGCTCTGCATCTCTGAGCAACAGGACAACTGGTACAACATCCTTTCCATGGCTGAGTTTGCCTACAACAACCATGTCCACTCCTCCACCCAGCAGACTCCCTTCCTTCTAGACTCTGGTCAGCATCCTCGCATGGGCTTTGAACCTCTTCCTCCCTCCTGGATGGAAACTGTGAATGAGTTCACTGATAGGATGAAGACTGCTCTTGAGGAAGCTCGTGCTGCCTTAGCAGCTGCTAAGGAGGACATGGCTAGGTACTACAACTGGCGTCGCACCAAGGCTCCTGAGATCAAGCCTGGAGATCGTGTCTACCTTGATGCCTCAGACATCCAAACCACTCGGCCATCCAAGAAGCTCTCCCACAAGCGAGTTGGTCCTTACCCAGTCATTTCTAGCGTTGGAAAGAATGCCTACCGTCTTCAGCTTCCTAAATCCCTCTCCCGCATCCATCCAGTCTTCCATGTTGTCAGACTCACTCCTGCTCCTTATGACCCCATCTCTGGTCGAAGAGCCAAGCTACCCCCACCTCCTGTGCTTGTTGACAATGTTGAAGAGTTTGTTGTGGAGAAGATTTTGAACAGCAAGTTCATCAGGGGCAAACTTCAATACCTGATCAAATGGGAAGGATACGATGCTGGTTGGAATTCTTGGGAACCAGCTGACGATGTCCATGCTCCTGACCTCATCAAGGACTTCTATGCAGAGAATCCTAAGGCTCCAAAGGTTATCAGAACCACTTATGCTCATATTCCTTACAAACAGGCTGGACTTCATGCTTCGAGGGCGAAGCAATCCTAGAGGGGGGGTAATGTCAGGGGATCTCCTGCTACCTCCTATTCCTTTCCTTATCATTGTCTCTCTTGTCTCTCCTTTTTCCTTTTTCCCTTTGCTCTATTTCATTATCTGGACATACCATGGACTCATATATATTATATTACACTCTCCTTTAGTTGTCACTCATTTGTTATTCACTTGTTTCCACTGTTACATAGTCATTCCTTTGTGTTTCCCTTTGTTTATTCCCAAAGGCATTGTTTGGCATCAAGGCTGATGCCAATGCCAGCTCATCACTTAAATAGCTGTTTCACCTGGGTTTGATCCTTTACCTCTTTCTCTTTGGATCTCCCCCAGGTGAGCCTACTTCCTGTATTTATGTAGAGCTGATATATATCTTTGGATCTCCCCCAGGACTTGTGTGTGTCTGAGGTGCCCTTACAAAGACACTATTCCACTAGAGCAACCAGAAGAGATAGTGGGAAGGGGAGGATCTACTCTACTGGATAACTGAATAGAAACAGGGGGCAGAGGGATATTACTAGCTACAGATACTCCCAAAACAGCCAGCAATGGTGTTGGAAGCAACCAGAAAGTTAACAAAGCTGAAAAGAAAAGGATAAGCAAGAGTAGACTGATGACTGAGACACAATCTATGATGGATGGCACATTCTAGTCCAGCAAGGCCAGATATTGGCTATGCCAATGGACAGAGCAATAACAGCATGGGTTGTGTTATTAGTTGTCTAGTGTTGTAATAGCCTGAGTCAAGTTTTGAACTTGTTACAAGACCTTCAGGATACTCAAAAATATTGAGTGTTTTGTCTGAGATCTGAGCATTGAGATAAATCTTGATGTTTGCCAGATACAAGTGATACAAGCACACAGTTGTACACCAACTGTCACAGAATTTGCCAATATCCATTTATGGTAGAATCTTTTCTCTATCCTTCATGCACCTTATTGACAGTTGTTACTCAGACAGACAGATATTGTTCACTTGTATTAGTTCTACACTCTTGCATGGCACAACCTAATGTGAGCTCACATTAGCAAATTATGATTCAACTTGCAATCCAGCTGGTCATTTGAGACCTGTATTGAATATGTGGTTCAACAACATGATTGTAAGGGCACCTCAGACATACACAAGTTCTAGGGAAGATCCAAAGATATATATCAGCTCTACATAAATACAGGAAGTATGCTCACCTGGGGGAGAGCCAAAGAGAAAGAGGTAAAGGATCAAACCCAGGTGAAACAGATATTTAAGTGATGAGCTGGCATTGGCATCAGCCTTGATGCCAAACAATGCCTTTGGGAATAAACAAAGGAAAATATAAAAGAATGAGTATGTAACAGTGGAAACAACTAAATAATAAATGAGTGACAACTAAAGGAAGGTGTAATATAGTATGTATGAGTCCATGATCTGTCCAGATAGTGAAATAGAGCAAGGGAAATGGAGGAAAAGGGAGAAAAGAGAGACAATGATAGAAAAAGGAATAGGAGGTAGCAGGGGATTCCCTGACAGTTGCTTGATGGTATTGTTTGATAGTAGAGAGCAAGTGTGATAGTTCAGTATATATTACAAGGAGAGATGATGGTACAGGATAGGGAAGAGACAAAAGAGAGGAATTTGTGATACTAATAGAGAGCTGAAGAAAAAATCCAAAGTAACTAACTGACTAAAATAGAATACAAAAAATATAGGTAATTGCAATGAAGACAGGTGAATTATAGAAAATCAATATCTACATGTATCAATAGAATGAATAAATACAGAAATATATTAATTACATTAAGACAGTACTCTTGCTATTTAAGAGATTATAGGCCAGTGGGAATCAGGATGCTTTCTCACTCAATTATCAACTTGGCTTCTGGGCATCTCTATCACTTACAAGAAGAGTACAGAAACTTTTAAAACTCCAGCTTAGGCTCAATATAGTATTCTCAAAACACATTAGCAGTTGTTGTTACAGTTGGCTTGTCTAGCACTTCCAGTTAAGGCTATAGAGCTGTCTATTGTTGAAGTCAAAGTCAAATAAAGGGTTTCAGGTTCCGTATTGTACTAAGAGTGCTACTTCAAGAGTCACTTGATAGTATTGTCTTAGTAGAGAGCAAGCAAGTTAAGGTCTAGTAGAAGTTGTTGTTCTATTGTAGTTAAAGAACTAGCTAAAGAACATGGGTATAATAATAGGGTTTATATATGTAATACAGGTGGTCTGTGCACAGATGAATAAGAGTCAGTAAACAGGGTGAAGGAATCAGGAAATGAGTCATGAGAAGAATGTGAGTCATATGGAGTCATAAGTGGAGTCTGACAATTAAGATAAGTAGGAAGGTGAGTCATAGATAGGTGTTAGTAGTGGAGTGACAGTACAAGTGATAGTAGAGTCATGGAGAGTGATGTGGATAGAAGAGAAAGTACAAAGAGAGGTGATAGTACATGTGATAAGATAAGATAAAAAGATAAGATGAAAAGAAAGAGAGTAAAGTGAAGACATTGTAACAGTTGTGTTGTATTCAGTTGCATTGTGTTTTCTTCATCTTGTATATATTCTATCATAAAAAGAAACATTTATTCTAGAGCAAGACCAGTGGTATATAGGAGGGCTTATATATATTGCAGATTACACATCTGTACAAATTGAACAGACAAGAAAAAAACCTGCCTCTAATCCAAACACCACATGAATGTGCTCCCATTCTAAAAGATGGTACATTCTGTCTACAACCCATTTCCCAAATGATTGTGATGGTAGCTGGAGTTCCTTTTGCCATTCATGTATATGGAGACCCAAACCAAGTTTGGACTGTTGGATCTGTACAGACACCAGAAAGCTGGGCTCAATATAAAGGACACAAAGGTTTCATGTTGACTGGCCCTATGGACTTGGGTTTATATACCTTCCCAAGTCCTCTCTGTTAATAAACTCAATCTCAAGCACAATGACCAGGATGTAATTTGGAAAATCAACCACAAGTCTGTGTATGATAGCTCCTTCAGCCTGGCCAACACTGTTCACAAGAGAGCTAGACAAGGTACAGCTATTTCTGTGGTACAAGCCATCTTGCTCTCAGATTTATGGAGTAACCAGATCCAGGCCATTCTTATATGTCTATACAGCACATACTGCCATGTTCTTCCCAAATGCATACTGAAGTTTGAGAATGATATCCTTGAATTTCACTCCACTTATAATAATGTCTTTTTTTGGTGGTGTGGAGTCTGGTGCCCTGAGCATCCAGCTCAAAGTTTCCTCTCTTGGAGAGAGTTTGGAAGAATGTATTGGCAGTATTCAAGGCTAATGGCACATGGACAAAAATGATGACCCTAATAGATTCATGCTTTTTGTTCTACTATTGAGAGTTGGACCTTGTGAGTGTTTTCCAAGCCTCTTATTTTTATTTTATTTTATATAGGCCAATTTTGCCTTGGGAGATAGGGGCTCTATTTGAGATGAACTGCTGGATTGTCTTTATCACTTTCAAGGGAGTTGACATTCATTCCTGCTTTGCACCAAGGAAATTGCCTGAAGATCATGCCCAGTTTGTCAAGGATAGCAAACTTTTAGCTGCTTATACAATAACTAGAGAGTCAAATAGGGCAGGCTATGTGTTATTCACCTCTAGGATTGCTGCAGATCAATCCTCAGGCATGAACACAACCTTACCAACATCATTCAGGAATATCTTAACATCCAAAATGAATGAGAATTTTCATACATTTGGCTGTGTTGGCACTGCTACTCTAGGAGGTACTGAAAATGCTGCCAACCACATAGCTTGAGAGGCACTCTTTGGTTTCTTCAACTTGCTCAGTCTCTCTGACCTTGACATCAACTATGACCTAAACCAACTTCTCAAAAAGGTTTATTTCATCAATAGCAATGATGAAAGAACATATATGAGGCTACTAGAGTACAATTCCCAAACTCAGGCTGACACCATACAATCTCTGATAGAATATTATTACCTCTAGTATCATACCCAATGCCAGAAACTCTGCATTGGCCTTACAAGGTCTTGGATAGCCTTGGAGAAAAAGGTATTAAGATTCTAACTGGCTACTAGCAATCAAATAAGTACACATCCTATCTGATCATCACCTACAGCTTAGGGTATATTGTTGTCAGTGCCTCTGATCCTTAGTAGGTTTTTTTTTCTTCCTTCTTTTCCTACATCCAAATGCCTATGGATGATCAAAAGATTCTACTAGAAAATTAACCTCAATGTACTCATTATGGAGCTAAATGGTTTGCAGAAGGCAGATCAGCTGGTCAAATGGATGTGTGACCTGTCTCCTAGTGGTGACACAAAGTACTTCATTTACATGAAGACAGTTCTAGAGCATGGTCTTGCAAAGGTGGAATTGATGGTGGCAGCATACACACCACAAGACAAGGACAAAGACAAAGACCTCTATGCAACATTGCACAACAAAATTAGGGAGAAGGCAATAGAATAGAATATGCTGTCAATTACTATATCAACCATCAGTATGTGACTGAAGCTCAACATGTCCAGTGCAACTTACCAATAGCTGTTACATTGAGACATCCAGAGGAAGAACATAAGAATAGTAGAGTCTTCTCTTGAAAACTTGGTTGTTGACCTTGTTGATTGGTCAACTTGGAACAAAATGCCTGAAGATCAATAGCAGGTGTCTGTAAGAATCAAAGAGTATGTTAGAACAGCCAGTCAGTATGGTCAAGGGTTCAGTCAAGATTTAGAAGTTACTTCAGAGTGCCTTTTTGTAAAATGCATTGTCTTAAACAATGTAGTGTGATTTAGAATAAGCAGTAGGGGTATGATTCTCAAGAACTAGCTAAAGTGCAAGAGAGTATGCTAGTTTGTTTAAATAGAGAGAGCATGTGTCACTAGCAGACTGTTGGAGTCAGATACAGTCATTTGCATAAATAATTGCCGCATCATTTTTTTGAAATCTTTGTTTATTTGGTCTAAAAGGGTCAATATGATCCATCTGCCCTCTGTTCAGCGCGATCATGCATGAAATATAATGACATTCAACCCTCTCCTGCATCTCCCATGGCGCCTAAAGGACCTCATATGTCAAGAGAGGAATGTCAAAACGTTGTGAGGTGGCATAATGTGGATGGAAAGAGCACAGAGGAATGTGCTGAGCTTGCTAAGTGCTCTGTCCGGACTGTCCGCAACATTCTTCAGTGCCATTGTGAATTGGGCAGTGTTTCAAAGCCCAAAAACCAAGCACAGGGTAGGCCCCGTGCCTTGAATATGGGTGATGTAGGCTATATCACTTCGATACTTCAGGCCAACCCAGCCCTCTATCTGGATGAAATTCAAGAACAGTTACAGGACACACAACAAGTCAATGTTAGTCTTGCAACCCTATCTTGAACACTCAAACATATTGCAATTTCAAACAAACAAATATCACAGGAGGCACAAGAAAGAAATGAGCTCCTATGTGCAACATGGCAGGCTGAACATGGTGATATTCCAGCAGATTATTGTGTGTGGATGGATGAATCTAGTGTTGATGATCACACTAATCAACGCACTTGAGGATGGGCAGAAGTGGGTCAGGCATGTGTTCGAAGACAGCTCTTTGTTCGTGGGCAGTGCTACTCTGTCCTCCCTGCATTTACAAGTGAAGGATATATTGCCCTTGATATATTTGAGGGCTCTGTAACCAAAGAGAAGTTTATCTCTTTTTTAAAAGAGCAGGTTGTACATTGTCATCACATTATTCCACTTTGACCATTGCTTATCTGAGTTCAAGGCCCTGCAGTTGAATCCTTATCCAGGTCCTCAAAGTGTGGTCATTCTTGATAACTGTGCCATTCACCATGACAAAGATGTCCGTCAAATTATAGTTGATGAATGTGGTACGTGAATGCAATTTAATCACTCCAACATGATCTGACCTTTTGAACAGGTGCAAAACTCATCTATCTCCCTCCATATTCATCTGATTTTAATCCCATCGAGCAATCATTTCATTCCCTCAAGCAGTGGCTTCGTTGAAACGAAGCACATGCTGTCAATCCTGAATGCCACCCATGGTTAATACATCAAGCAAGCAACTCATTGACACCAGAAATGGCTAAATCATGGATTTTAAACTGTGGATACCATTTTATTGAGGACTTATAGTAATCTTATATTTTTTAATCATCAAATCTTTTGTGAAAATCTTTAATCTACTTGGAATGTATTCAAAACGGGTCCTAAAAATACAAATAGCATTGGCTGACGCATATTTTCGACTCCCAGTCACTCCGGCCTGCTGTTGTGGGTGGAGATGCCAAATGCAAGCAAACAAGATTCCAAAAAATGATGGGGCAATTATTTATGCAAACGACTGTAGTTGTAAGTTCTGATTAAAATGCAAGTCTATTGTGGGCTGTGATAAGAAATGTGACAATCTCCTGTCACACCTTCCACTAGTGTATGTTACCATGTGTCACACCCTTAGTAATAATATATCTTTTGCGTGAAACTATTTTTCCATAGTGTTTGTGACAATAAATGTGACACTCTATATATCTTGTCACATGTCACACTCTGATTCAATATGAAATTGTATAACACAGCTGTGACACTAGTATTACAAGTGAATTGTTTGTATGTGTGTGGATGTGACCAACTATGATTGTCATATGTCACATAGTCCTCCATGACTGATAGCATCCAGTATTGACACAGACAACTAGCAGTCTGTTGTGGCTTAGAACAGTTTTCAATTCGTGACATGTCACATCTATGTCACAGATCTAGCTACATTAGTATGTGATGTGGTATTACAAGTAAAATATGTATATATGTAAATGTGACCTAACATGACTGTCACATGTCACATAGTTGTCTGTGACAGATAGTGTCTAGCAGTGATACAAAAAATTAGCAGCAACATGTATAGATGTCACAGATTTAGCTAAATTAGGAAATACCTACAATGAGAGAAGAAAACATAAGTTGACCAACAGTCAATTGACAGTGTTGGTCAATGGTCAATTGACTGACCGAAAGTCGATTGACAGTTCTGAGACAAAAGTCGGTTGTTGGTTAAATTTTGGCAGATAAACTGGGGGTGGACCGACTGTCAACCGAAAGTCGATTGAAAGTCGATTGACACTAAGGTGACATTCTACCCTGAAAGTCACATTTATGTAAAAATACCAGACCGACAGTCGACCGAAAGTCAGTCGAATTACCTGGGCTATAGCAAAGTCCTCATCAAATGTCACATAGTCTTCTGTAACAGACAGTATCTAGTATAGAAAATTAGTGGTCTACATCAGATTTAGCTAAATTAGAGAATACCCACAATAGGGTTTCTTGAAAACATAAGTTAACTGACAGTCAATTGGAGTACTTTACACTCTCCCCTGAGTACCCTAGGGAGTCCCTAGGGAGTCTGTGTATTTTTAGAGGCATCCCTAGGGACTCCCTAGAGAATCCCTATTCCTATTTAATTTTCATGTTTGGCTTAAAATAGCTATAAAGTCCCTAGGGACTCCCTACAGATTATTGCTGTTCCTAGGGAGTCCCATTGATTTGGTAGGAACTGTAATCTGTGTAAATCCCTACAGACTCTGTAGGGATATTTCAATTTTATTTTTATTTTTCATGTATTTTATGAGTCTTATCTTATTGTTATTGTTATCTTTTCTCATCTAGTCTATTATATAATAATGAAAAATAATATTAAATTTATCACATGACATCACATGCTTGGCCTGTGCACAATCCATCACACAATGTGACAATCTGTCATTATCCTTTCTTCCTTTCACCATCACCCATCACCCATCATGACTGCCATCCTACACCCCCCCTGTCATTGTGAGCCATGACAATCACCTACCATGCCCTCATGCCACATGGGAGGCACACCACTGTGACCCACCACCACCCCAACCCACAACCCCAACCACAACCACAACTACTGACTCAGAGGACTCTGACACAGATGATGATTATTTGTATACATATATAAACTAGAACAGATATACCAGACTCCCTACCAAGTCAGTAGAGAGTCTGTAGGGAGTCTGTATACCCCCATTTGGCTTATTATGTCAGAATAGTAAATTTGAGCAAATCTGTGAAAAGTCTGTAGAGAGTCTGTAGAGAGTCTTATGAGTCCCTACAGACTCCCTAGAGTAGTCAGGGGAGAGTGAGAAGTTCTGGTCAATTGGCAATGTTGGTTACAGCCGTTTGCATAAATGTTGGCAGTCCATCAGCCGCGCGATCAAAAATAAATCACCAACAAATTGAGACTGAATTTAGGGTTTCTGTGTTCAAGACACAAAAATCTATGCTTTGCCCACATTTCGAGACACATTTCCTTTATATTTGTGCTCATGGATCCATTTCTTATTTATTTTGTTGCTTTTCCCAGCTAAATTGGCACTCAATGTAAAGAACTAGCATGAATTGTGTTGCTGCATAAAGACTTTCATCAGATCATCCCTTTTTGGCCCATTTTTCAGATTTCTTTTGGCTTGTAATTCGCTAGGCATATTATAAAAGTGTCTATGTATTTTTTTCAAGCTCTGAATCGTGTTCAAAGTGAAAAGGTGCGATGCATTTGCATGCCAGATGGGCTGAAACCCTATATTCAGTCTCGATTTGTTGGTGACTTATTTTTGATCGCACGGCTGATGGACCGCCAACATTTATGCAAATGGCTGTAATGATCAATTGGTTGACTGTTAGTCAATTGACACTCCAGTCCAAAAAGTTGATTTTCAATCTACTTTTGGCAGAGAAACTAGTAGTGAACTGACAGTTGACCAACAATCAATCAGAAGTTCTCACTATCCCCTGACTACCCTAGAGACTCCCTAGGAAGGCTGCATGTTTATACAAACTTCTCTAGGGAGTCTGTACAGAGTCTGTAGCTTAGAGAATTATGTTTTTGTTTTTTTTTTGTCCTTTCTTTTTTTTTTGTGACTCTCAGTCTTGGTTTTTCTTCTTTTTGTTTTTGTTGTATATTCTCTTTCTCATATCTCTAGTCTCCTATCTGTACACTCTCTGCTATTCTCTTGCTATGTCTCATTTCTCTTGTCACATCTACATGCTGATCCTGTTCTCTGTATCTACATCTCTGTTCTCTGTATATATGTCTCTGTCATACACCAACTCCTATTAAAAACTCCAATTGTATCAAGAAATGAAGGGGGCTCAAGAGCTGCCCCAAGCTCAGAAGAGGATCTAAGGGTGCTGGTTGTGAAGCATAGCTTGCCTAAATCCAGGACAGGGGCAATGCTAGCAGTGCAGAGGAGTGGTGGAAGAAAAAACCAAAGGGAGGAGGGTGCCCACCAAAGACATATGTGTTGAATCACAGTAAACATCTACATCCAGAACAACTTACTAGCACACATGCCAAAGTACAGTGTTGGAAAGTGCCAGAGGATGATAACCCAACCCCCTCCATCCACTCAGCCATACCCAGTGCGATTGTGAGGCTTGGTGAAGGAGAACACAGCAGGGTTATCCTTGCTAGTAGACAAGAGTTCATCAGGGCATGCACCTGACCAGGACCAACAGATGGATCCACAGATCACATGGCCATGCCCAAGCTATCAGTGAATACCACAATGTGTGTGCACCCCTCCTGGCACAAGTTAGTGTTGTGTAGGGGTGTGCCCCTACACAAACACTGGGAAGAGACCTGACCATCTCATGAGCTGTTCCCTGTGGACCCCAGCAGAGCTGGGAGGGGACATGTACAACAAGTATGTGCTGGTTGGCTGCTGCAGGCAGCCAAGCAGCTAGAGCATGCATGATGGCCAGGCTGTGTTCCTGACCACCATGTTCAGTACAGTTGGTTGCTAGCTTGATAGTGGGCATGCAATCCAAGAATAGATACACCTGTTCACACCTTGGGAACATGATGGCCTTACAACTGGCTGACGCCTGCCTAATGGCAGGCTATTGGCCCAGTCATTTCAAGGACTCTACCTTGGTCATCATTCCGAAACCGGGGAAGCCGTCCTACTCTACACCCAAATCATTCAGGCCTATTGTGCTCCTGAACATGCTTGGTAAACTCATCAAGAAACTTATCTCGACTTGCATCCAGTTTGAGGGTATCAAGCTGGATATATTCCATCTGTGTCAACTGGGAGGTGTCAAACAGCACTCAACAGAGGATGCGGGCCTCATGCTTATGCACATGGTCCAATCAGGCTGGGCGAAAGGTTTGGTTACCAGCATGGTGGCATTCGACATTGCGCAATTCTTCCCATCATTAAACTACACAGTGTTGAGGTCTATACTGGAGAAGCAGGGTTTCCCTGCTAAAGTCCGGAGGTTTTTTGCCTCATACCTTGTTGGTCGTTCCACCTGCTATGTGTGGAACACCTTCCGATGCCTGCGGACGTGGGTGTGGGACAAGGCTCTGCCCTGTCCCCAGTTTTATCTGCCCTTTATATCACACCTGTTATGAAGATATTCGAGGCGCGTGCCCTTCGGGGCGCACTGTCTACGTACCTGTTATCATTTGTCGATGATGGCACCCTCATTAGCCAGGCTAAGAAACTGGCTGATAACATTGCTGCCCTTTGGGTGGCATATGGCATTATATTTGCTCTGTTTACTGCTCTAGCCTTAGTGCTGGAGCATGATAAGTCAGAACTATTCCACTTCTCGCGTAGGCGAGATGGGATCAACCCCCCCATTGACCTGGGGTATGCGCCCTACACAGGCACAACGCCATTGAAACCCAAACTGATCTGGAGGTACCTGGGTTTCTACTTTGACCGCAGGTTCACATTTAGGGAGCATGTGTGGTATTATACTACCAAGGCACTCATGACTGTTAAGTCAATGAGTATGCTTGGCAATTCACTCTGGGGTCTGTCCCCAGTTCAGCACAGGCTGCTGTACTGTACTTGTGTGCTCTCCATAGCCACCTACAGGCACCGGCTCTGGTTCTATAGAGGGGCTTGTAATAAGTAATAAGGAGCTCCTCAAGATGTTCAACGGGATGCAGCACAGGGCTGCACTATGGATAACAGGTGCGTTTCACACCATGCCCATAGGAGGAGCAGAGGCCCTTGCGGGCCTCCTCCCCATCCCACTCTTGCTCAGGCACCTCACTGACTGCTCCATGTGGCACGTCGGGACCCTGAGTGCCAGTCACCCGCTTTGCGGGTTCCTGGACCAACGGAACTCGCATGTGGCGACACTGCATGCGAGTTCCTATGCATGTATGTCTGAAGCCGAGAGGCAGAAGACCACTGGCGCTGTCATGGAGATCATTTCCAGACTCCCCCAATTGTCTGAACCCATCAAGCTGTTGCCCAACAAGTCCAGACCAGGCAATCAACTTGTTGAACGCTTCCCATTCCAAGTGGACGTCAATGAGACCCTCCTGCCCCTGCCCACACTGCTGCCTGATGGCAGCGAGTGGCCGATGCGAGCAGAGCAGTTAGCTGAGCTTATGGCTGAGATAGTTGCCACTCCCAGTTCATTTGTGGCTGCATGTGATGTGGCAGTTCCGTGATACAACCACTTCCAGGCTGCAGTTGCAGCGTTAGTTTACGCTGCGAACCCCCTGGGAACACGTGACCCAAGGACCAACTGTGTGTCATGTGAGCCATTGGCTGAAGAGCCATGGCTCACTTGCATCTCATCAGGCAGAGCGACCTCTGTAGATGTGGAACTCTTTGCTATCCGTCTCGCGCTTTGTAAGGCCATTACCTTCCCCAGATGTGAACGGGTTTATCTCTTCTCTGACTGCATGCCCACTATTAGGCTTGCATTGGACTGTACAGAACATGGGGGCCAGAAACACAGCCTGGCCATCGTACATGCCCTAGCTGCTTGGCTCCCTGTGGGAGCCAACTGGCGAGTACTATTTGTACACACCCCCTCCCAGCTTCGCTGGGGTCCACAGGGGAAAGCTCATGAGGCTGTAGAGTCTCTTCCCAGCGTCCACATTGGTACACGACCGTGCACGACACTTACATGGCTCCGCGACTTTGCAGATTGCAAAGCACTCTCACTCTGGGATGCACAGTTCTCAGATTGATCCTACAGGGGCAAGCACTTCATGCCCCTGCACGACGTGCATGGCTATCTTCTCAGGCCCACTACCAAAAAGGGTGGGTCTTGGTTACCCATTTGAAGCGGGTCCCCTGTCTTTAACTGCTCACGCAGTTCGTTGTATAACGGGCCATGCTCCCATCAGTGAATATTATCATCATATGCAATTCAACGTTCTAGCCCCCTGGTGTGTCTGCAGATGCTTCGGGTGGCACTCACACATCTTGTGCCGTTGTAAGAAATTCAAAGCGCACCGCAGTTATCCCTGGGACACCTGGGAGCTAAACTGTTTCTTGAATGCAGCATTCTCCTTCTCCACTATACACCCTGACCACCCTTGGGAGGACATGGGCGTAGGATGATGTGCTGAAGATGGGCACTTGTTGGGGTCCCGACAGCACATGTAGTCAAGACAGTGGTCTGTCACCCAAGCAGTCCTTAATTGGATGCCAGGGACAGTGCCCTTGCGTGCTGGAAGCTTCAGCGTTACTACCAGTGGTCAGGGAGCACGCTTCGGTGTGTACACAGACTAGAGTTTAGCTGCCTGTTGCCTGCGTGGTTCGTCCGCGATTTGGCCAGTATGCACCCCCTCAGGCTTGCCCTCTCTTCGTGATCAGCAACTGCGTCAAGGTGTGTTAACACCAACAACATGCGGATTGCCACAC
Source organism: Panaeolus papilionaceus (assembly GCA_015501605.1). Taxonomy (NCBI): domain Eukaryota; kingdom Fungi; phylum Basidiomycota; class Agaricomycetes; order Agaricales; genus Panaeolus; species Panaeolus papilionaceus. The sequence goes on along the minus strand of JADNRZ010000034.1, from coordinate 2,985 downwards.
TTAACAGACACCTGCTTTGGTGGGATAAGTCCTTATCACTGTGCAATCAGCTTTGATATCTTGCCCTACAACACTGCTCGCCCTTCGGGCTTGCCTTGTGCCTGCCATAGTATATACTCAACTTAATTGGGGAATGGACATTCCTGTAGTTTACTGCTTGTTTGTACTTACTATGATCCGACTGGACTGCCAGTCGTGCACTGGTATATAAATTGTTGAACCAAATAAAATAAAAAAGTACAACCCACTGCTGGATCTAGGCTTTGCTCCCTACACTGGCAACACTCCCCTCACCCCCAAGCTGTACTGGCAGTACCTTGGGTTCTATTTTGACCGCACACTCTCATTCAAGGAGCATGTGTGGTATTACTCCGCCGAAGTGCTTACAACTGTCAAGGCCATGCGCATGCTTGGTTCCTCTTTTTTTTTTTAAAAAAAATCAACAATTTATATACTGGGGCTTGTTAGCAGTCCAGTCGTGATCATTGGCAATATACATGAGATAAACTACATATACACCAACTCCTACTAACTACTCCAATTGTATCAAGAAATGAAGGGCGATGGTTATGAAGCATAGCTAGCCTAAATCCAGGACAGGGGCAGTGGCGCAAAGTGGCAGTGCAGAGGAATGGTGGTAAAAGAAACTGAAGGGAGAAGGGTGCCCGCCAAAGACGTATGTGTTGAATCACAGTAAACATCTACATCCAGAACAACTTACTAGCACACATGCTGGAGCAGGGTCTTGGGAAGTGCTGAAGGATGATAACCCAACCCCCTCCATCCACTCAGCCATACCCAGCGCAATTGCGAGGCCTGGTGAAGGAGAATATGGCTGGGTTATCCTTGAGGAAGTGCACCAGCCCAACAAGAGTTGATGGAACAGATTTGCCTTTGAACAAGCAACATCAGGCAAGAATGTGGAGTTGGTCCATGCGTGGTGAGCCACAGGGGCAGGCTGTGGGTTCTAGAGGTTTGAAGTGTGCATAATATGAGCCCATCAGAGCATGGTTGGTGATACAACGCACAGCGCAAGCTGTTAATGTAGGTGACTTGTTGATTCGAGGGATCCATTGGCTGGACTTTGCAGTGGTTGGAGTGATTTCGATGTCCTTGAGGGACTTGAGCACCAAGAAGTGATGCCCTTGTACTTGTGGAGCCATGAACTGACAAGTCCATGCCCCTTCGCACCTAGCATCAGCCTCAACGAAGCCAGGAGAGGGTAGTGTTGACTTTGCGACCAACAGAGACAGTGAGCTGACGTGCCATGCAGTGAGCTTTGTAGTGAGGTGCCCAACGAATTGTCGATGGCACATGGACAAAGGTGAGCAAGTGATCTTCGCTTCTGGAGAACCACCCAGCTAGCAGATGACAGTTGGCCAGGGCATGCACCTGACCAGGACCAACAGATGGATCCACAAAACTCCTTCTTAGTCCGGAACCACCATCTCGAGTTGTGGGAAAATCCTACCTGTTGCATCAAACGTCCACCACAGCTCAACGAGAGGTCCAATCTCAATATCGTAAACGGAATCACATATAGCACACACTCATGTCCCAACCCTCCAAAGGGATTGGCACGGATCGCACTAGATCCAATGTCAGAGTCCCAGCATTATCCAGCTCATCTGGCAGGCTCCCAAACTCTCCAGCGGATCGCTCACCTCGTTCTGCGTCCCCATACCCCACCACACAGTCAGAGAGGGCTGCAGTGAGGGGTCCCAAGCAACCAGCAGCGTCCAGGAGCAATCCTGCGAGCGCAGCATCTGATTCCAGCGGTCCCATGTCCACAGCATCTGCACCAGCTTCTACAATGTCCAACAGCGCGATCCACCATCAGGCAACTCTCCTGCAGTTGTCTCATGCCAGCAATGGTGTGGGGGGAGACCTGGCAGCTGCTGTTAGCGCGATCAATCAGATCTCTAACTGGATTAGAGGTCATTCCACCACTGCATCGGACAACGATGCCTCTTACATGGCTACATCGGTTCTGCAGCTCTTGCAAGTGATGGCTAACTCTCCCTGGGCTGCAGTAGTGCCTATAACGGACTCAGACACAGTACATCCTGATTTCAATCAGTGTGTTGCTAATATCATTGGAGCGGAGCAGGAGAAGCCCAACGAGGCGAACAATGAAGAGGATGCCAGCAGTGAGTCCTCAGCTGCCACACTTCGCTTTCCAACACAGCCAGTGCCATTCCCTGTTGATGCATCAGGTGACACTCACATGACCGATACCTCCGCCGCACCGACGCAGGAGGGACTGCCCCCGACGGCGCACTTGCCTAAAAAGAAAGGAAAAGCGCCGATCAATTCTGGCCGCCCCTGGGCCGAAATGATTCGTTGTCCTGTTCTGCCACCCCCTGTTCGCAGTGGGCATGCAGGACTGACTCCCCCGCTGCAGCAAAACGAGGCAACACATATGCCAGCGTTGCGAAGGCAGCAGCCGCTCCTGCGAAGGGTGGCAACAACAATCAAGGTGGCACCGTCATTGCACTTGCAAGGGTGCTGCCAGCGTTGAATCCTCAATGAGTAGCTCAGGTTGCTGCTCAGGTCGATGGGAGGCGCAAGCGGTGACGCAAAGCGCCAGAGTTCACCACAGCAGGCAAGTCGAGACATCAGATCATCACTACTTGGCCTGCAGGCATTACAGTGCCAGTGCTGGACATGCAAGAGATGTACAGGCTGAGCAACCAGCACCTGCATCGCTTTGCAGCAACATCAATCCTTTCAGTTTTTTTTTTTTTTTTTTTGTTCAACAATTTATACTGGTGCGCGGCTGGCAGTCTGGTCAGTTCGTCGTAAGTACAAACATAGTAAAACTAGGAATGACTACTCCCCAATTAGGTTGGGTATCTACCACAGCAGACTAATCTAATGTGAGCGCGAAGTGCGAGCAAAGAACGTGGGGCAAGTTATCAAGGCTGATTGCGCAGCAAATAAGCCTCTCCCTCCAAAGAAGGCAGCAGTCCAAAGTGATCAACT